>MU155160.1:0-215698 GCA_015484465.1 Pholiota conissans
ATTTCTCTCCTACAGAGGCGTTTACGGACTATCTACGGACCAATCGGCAGGACCAATCTTCAAACTCAGTTTTAAAGATTGCCACCCCCGAAGTGTTTTAAAGTGATTCCTGCTGCGAATTGGCTTTCAACTTTCCGCCACCACCCATTAAGGTCAAGCCACCCCAAGCTAGTACCGATATAACACCAAATAATCTCTCTCTTGGGTCATTGAGTATTATTCATTCGTACAAGCAAATATGAAGACCTAGTATGTCAGATATTTCTCCTCTTTGCTGTTGCTGATCACGGTGGTGCTAATGACTATTTTCAGGCAAAGAAACGAATTTGTTGAAGGTTCACCTTCAATGCCATTGCAGAGTTGCTATGAATCGACATCTCCACAAGAGCTCATGTGTGATGGGGGAGATAGCCGCAGGTACGGCATGCCACCTTGATGTTCGCCTTGTCGGCCACTCATAACAATACTTACTGTGTTACAGAATGCTAGAAGGTAGCATAGGCTGTGTTGGTAGCTGGCAGGCTACGAGCTCTACTTCGGATGTTGCCAACTATAGATTTCCAAACTGCTCAACAAATATTCCCGCTGAAGGTCCATCAGCCCTCCCAACAGCTCGTCCTACCTTCTCAAACACGGTACTTCCAGACCCTTTGTGGCTGCAAATTACAAACACAGGAACCTTGCCCAGCTCCATTAATCCTCGCCTTCTTCACTCTGCGCCGCCGCCACTTGCCACCTTCAATATTCCACCGACTTCTTCTATTCCTGTTCATCACCAGACTATCCACGTCAAGCAAAACTCTCCTTTATTTAATTCTCATCAGAGAGTGCCCTACAACTTGCTTTATACCCCGCAATCATTTTTGGATGAACAAGTAGTGGCTATGCAGGAGAGACGAAGACCGATGGAACCGTATAACGACGTCCCGGCCTCAATTTTACCAGCGGCGAAGAGGTCAAATATGAATCCAAAGCCTGTGGCTGTACCAGATTTTCAAGCTTCAAATATTCTTGCATCAGGACTGATGGTCAGCGCCGCGGCTAATGTGGTGGCCGAATTTTCGCAGTCAACGAGCGTAACCATTTCTCCTACATCGCGGCCTGCCAACGAAAATTCGACTGGAATCATATCAGACTCGGAGTTTCTCCTGGAACCTTCAAATCTAGTGGATATATCCTGCATGTATGATACGTGCAACGGCACGAAGATTTTCCAAGGCCGAAGAGCATGGAGGCACCACTTGAGGACTCATCACAACGTTCCAGGAGGGTCGAGTGCCAGAGGTATATGCCTATATCCAGGGTGCGACCAGTTTCGCGCAAAAGGGAAGGGTGGTCTGATTAGGCACATAATTTCGGACCACTCGCACGTCGGTCTACAATGTCGCCAATGTAACGAGTTGCCTTTCACGCGCGACGACCCGTTCCTTCGGCACTGCAAGAGGGTTCATCGCGATCATTTCTCTGGGAGAAGTGACAAGTTTGTCTACAGCGACGAGGTACCTACCTAGCTACTATATAGATATATCCTGTCTTTCTATCTTCCTTTGCTCTCGCTCTACAATATGTATACTTTCTTTCAAGTGTCTGGGAATTTCAATATATTCAATTGTAATATCTATCGTGCACGAGTGCTTGAGAGTTAATTCTCTACTACGTTTGACTTTTACATCTGTACTCAAAGCCACGTTCGTCTTATTTTGATTTATGAAATAGTGCAGGGACCGATTCGCATATAACTTTGAAAATAACGTAATTAATTCTATGCACGGACATAAGAACGCACCTTCCATCAGATTCAAAAACATGACATATTGACCATCGGATTTGATCAGACTGGTAACTCCTCTGGATAGAAACAAAGCCCCATTGATCTATAAATTCACTGTTAACTCCCAGTAATCTTACGGCTCACCCATTGCGAGCCACCATGTCACCGTCTGGACATGGAAAACACTCAAGATCTCTCGCCACTGAGCACGACATGCTACACATATTTCTATCATCCACTACTAATTAATTTGCCATACTGTTGGAGCGATATCTATCCACGACGCGCAGCGCAAACGCGTCGCTTGCCCAGCACATGATATACGCGTGACCGATCCGGACGCGCTGCGTTTTAAGCGCTCTCTTCTGCGAATTGGCTCTTAAATTTCAATCACCTCAGCCACACACTCCTCAGAGCCGCCTCAGACAGATTGAGTGCCCACTTCTCTTCGATTCCAAATATTCCATTAATGCAAACACAGATGGGCTCCTGGTATGTCGGATTGTTGGCACATCTTTACCTTCGCTATTCACATACTCATGTTCATGTGGCGTTGGTATTATTTTAACAGGAAGAACAATAAGTTAGTAGAAGGGCCTTCTTCAATATTACTGCAAAACCGATCGACGTCGCATATAAAGGAATCTGACGAGAACAATATTATCAGGTACGGCCTGTCGACTAAATGTTGAGCTCATAGGCCACTTCTAAAGGTAGTTCTCCGATAGGTGGCCGATTCTAAACCATACTAAAAGCAACTTTGGAGTCCATTATACTGGCATTTTATCGCACGATACAACGAAAAGTACTCATTTGCAACTTACTATTGATCCTGTCTTGTTGGGCACCACGCCACAACCACCAGCCTCCAACCAAATCGCCCACCCACTGACTCACACTCCCTCGATTGCTCAGATTCACCCCTCCCCCCTTATCACTCAACCATATATCAGTTGTCCCCCTTATAAATCGTTCCAAGCGGTGGCTCTTGATACGCCACAACCATCTTCCTCAGGAGAGCCGACCGGAAGTGTTAATGAAGGTGTCTGTAAGAGGCCACTTCAGCCGTATAACAAAATTAAGGCGTCGGCTTTGCGAGATTTGGACGTACCAACGGTCCTCGAACCAAGGCTTACCACCGAGATGGACTACCAAGTCTCTCGAATTACCCCGCTTTCGACTTCGAATTCGACGCTGGCCACCGTTAGTGTATCTGTAACCCTCAAACCCTCAAACCCTCCGAACGTGACAACGTCCCCAAAGCCATCCAGATCTATTAACGAGAGCGTATCCGACAACGTTCCCCCGCATCTCTTGGATCCATCATGCCTTGTGGATATTCCCTGCGTATACGATGCTTGCGATGGTACATCAGTATTTCGAGGCCGAAAAGCATGGAGACTTCACCTAAGAGAATACCATGGAGTCCCAGGGGGTGCGAGTGCGCGAGGTGTATGCCTTTATCCAGGATGCGACCAAGTTCGCGCAAAAATGAAAGGTGGCCTTCTCCGCCACATAATTGCGGACCATTCGCAGGTTGGATTACAATGTCGTCAGTGTGATAGAAATCCATTCACGCGCGAGGATCCGCTCGTACGACATTATAAGTGGGTCCACCGCGATCAATACTTCGAGGATCGCCACGACGTTGTCTACAGCGACGAAGTTGAAGTTT
This sequence comes from Pholiota conissans, assembly GCA_015484465.1. NCBI lineage: Eukaryota > Fungi > Basidiomycota > Agaricomycetes > Agaricales > Strophariaceae > Pholiota > Pholiota conissans. Next base: position 3,447 of record MU155160.1, read on the forward strand.
GACACTAGCACCTTCTTGTAGGCGACTGCTTACTTCATATTTTGTTCCCTCCAAATCGTATCTTCGTGTTTTCGTAAAATAGCAACTGTAAAGTATATTATTGCCTAAATTATCATAATGATAACGTTCATCTTCCGTATTATTTCAACGAATTCGAAGGTAACACTCATCTGTGCAAGGCATGAGAACAAGGCGTTGAGCCGAAATCTTAGAAATTGGCAAGGAAATATAACCTGCTCTGGATAGACTGTTTCGTTAACCGTAGTGATTGTTCAAGTAGACAGATTGAGACCCTATATATGTTGAACCAAAATCCAGGCGTCGTCGACGTAGTGTTTAAGCACCAAAAAAAAAGCAAAGGCATAAGAGGTGCAACAGAGGCGAAGACCGGCAAGGACAGTCATTGATGCACGGAAATGTCGAGATGTCGAGAACTGGTGCCGTATTGGGGTTTAAATGATGCTACGAGGTGTTACATGAATCACGGAAAAGACGAGCCAACGAGGCAATGTTCTCCACGATGATATTTGCAGGAAGAACCGATAAGAGCTGCGAAAGAAGGTGAAAGATATGAACGTTCTATAGGAGATTTGGCGTTCGATCGCAAAACTACATGAGTCAGAACCTCAGAGAACGAAGGTCCGGAAGGGTAGAGAAGTCGGTAAAACACTTTGGAATCCTTTGCCGAGTCATAAAGCAGAGATGTATAAAATATCCGTACTATGAAGGTTCTACAACATCAGAAAAGACACATTGACAGACACACGGTCAATACGCACGCGCTATATAAACTGCAATCTCCAACGCGATTCGCCTTGATGAACCCAGACCACGACTTCGCCTCAAAAGCATTGAAATGATATCGTTGCATTGAGTATTGTTCCAAATCATGGGTCGGTGGTTGGAGGGTGAAAAAGAGAAAATAGAGATGAGATTCTTGAGAGAGGAGTCAAGAGGACGACACGTCGAAGTAGGGTCGTAAGAATCGGAGACCGATGCGGGCTTGTCCGGGCTTGGTCCGAGACTCCAAGCATGTAATATTTCAATCTCCGACCCTTGATGCCGACGGCAATGGTATCCAGATATCGTTAAGTCATCGTAGGTCGCTCTCGAAAGGACAGTTGTAATTCACGAGACTCCTTTGCCTTCTTTCAATGGAATACAGCATCCTTAATATACTGTTCGTATTAGTCGTCAGTTGCTACCGTCGTGACCTGTGCTTGAGCCAGGGCATTAAGTAGTGATAAAGACATTTCGGATCCGAGGCCTGAGATTTATACATGCCATTGATTTGAATTACTTATGCTTGCTTACAAAAAGCTTTGTGAGATGACAGACAAAAAAAAATTTCTTATTACATAATATTCGCCTTTTCAACTGCAAAGTTAAACCTCGTCTCGTTGGTGTGCCATGCCACTTTTCAGATGCCAAAGCTTTCTATCATCCATTAGACCTGAAAACAGACGTCGATTTCAACATTATAATTACGGTCTCAAATGTATTCTCTCGAGTCTTGACTCTTGACGCAAATAACGCTTTAAATTGAAGATGCGTCGGTCGCCCAGCACATGACATGCGCATGACGACTCTTGACGCGCTCCTTTATAAGCGCTTCCTTCTGCAAGTTCGCTCTCACCTTACTGCCACCATCCACCGACAATTCTCTCAACGCCACACTCATCCGCACCCTTCGAGAGCCCATTCAACTGTTTGCAATTATTATTTTGGTGTTACTTGGTAAATCTAAAATGAACAGCTGGTATGTCGAATTCTCTCCTTGTCCTGCTCGATGGAAATCCGGAACTCTGATTAACAGGTCACATAACGAACATGTTGAAGGCTGTTCAGCTTCACCCTTACAAAATAAATGTCAGCCGGAGTACGAAGGATATTTAGGACAAGAAAATGGTGACAGCCACAGGTATGCTATGCCACCAACCAGTCCGTCCGATTCAAAGCCACTTATATTGTCACGCGCAGCCCAACAAATACATTCACCAGTTTAACCGAGACGACCGAGTCTGTAGAACAGTATCAAAGCCTTTCTACACGCAACCCTCCAAATCATTTGCAGTGGCCGAATCATGCACATATTGGGCCACCGGGCACTTCGACCTTCGAATCGTCGAGTAGCAGGTTCCAAGGTTCACCTACACTACAGGAAGCGCTGCAATTGAAGACTGTATGGATGCCGATAACAAATACGACCTCTCTGGACCCCAATATTGATCCTCAATTGTTATTCTCCTTGCCGTCATCGCCCGTAGAATTTACTCCTCGGCCTCCCTCAGCCTCACGTCCTAATCATGCGACGGACTACGACTCACACATATCAGCGCTGCCAGAATTATGTCGTGCGACTACTAGCCAGCACCGGGTTCAAGAAGGTGTCGTCCGACACGCGCTTCTCCCGTACAACTTGAACGCGACAGTACATACGCCATTGGATATATCAACACCTCCGTCGGCGTCTGCATCGGCTCATATTTTAGCTTCCACTATACAAGCGGTTAGCTCGGCCCAATCGTCGTCGATTTGTGTGTCCTCTACGCGCTCCCTTCCTGTTACGCAAACGTCTCCGTCCTCGTCCAAAATGGCCAATGATGATAGTCAACTCTTAAATATTCCATCTTTCCCATTGGGCAGTCCAAATCTCGTTGATATTGCTTGCGTATATAACGGCTGCGACGGGAGCAAAACCTTCAAAGGCCGGAAAGCATGGAGGAACCATCTAAGGATGTACCATAAAGTCCCAGGAGGTGCAAGTGCGCAAGGCGCATGCTTATATCCGGGATGTGACCAAGTTCGCGCTAGAGGCAAAGGCGGGCTTATTCGCCACATAATCGCAGACCATTCACAAGTCGGTTTGCAATGTCGACAGTGCAATAGGAAACCCTTCACGCGCGAGGATCCGCTTCTGCGACATTACAAGAGGGTTCATCGTGATCAATACTTCAAGGATCACGAGGACGTTGTCTATAGCGATGAAGTTGAGATCAACTGGTAGTTTTGTATGGGATATTCTTTACTCTTTATTTTATTTTATTTTTTCGGGAACAAAATATGATATTTTCATGTCGTATTTTCGTCCGCACTTAGTAGTCCGTATTTTGATGCAACCATCAGCGTGAGCTGCGTGACATCTTGAAATAGAGATGATAATATCCGTAGATAAGATGAGTTACGGCCGACGCGGCATTACTAACGGCCGTGTTTGCCTCTCGGCATTAAGGTCCCACACAACATATCCTTGGTGTTGCTGCAGCCCTCTATACTGAACCCAATTATTGGAAAAAACCATATTACACCTAAATAAAAAAGAGGGCAAATTTTCTCTCCTTTGTCCTTGTGCATAAAAATCATTGATTTGCAGCTTTGAACGAAGCGCTATCACCACCGACTGCACTGTGGCATCGCAGATAAGCAATCAAAGCGTTTTGTTAGCAGTAATCCAGCTCGTATTGCCTTTCGCCATGCTGGTGTCGAAATTCATATGGGAGAGAGAGCGATCGAGGGGCCCAGAGTGGCTATAGACTCCAGAGCAGAGGGCGGACGTAGAAAACTGCGCGATGCGCGCTCGCCGCTCGGCATTCGCGTAGAGTCACAATAAGTCACACGCTTCACATGATTACATAGACATGTGATGATAATACGGACTATGTACCGAATGCGGCCAAAAATACCGCATCAAAATATCGTATTTTGTTTCCGAACGGAGCTGACATCATCCGAATCCCATAATGTCGTTGATTTTTTTGCTGTATCATAAATTTTGTGAGCCCCAACGATAGCAGATGCTTCAGCTTCCGTAATTACCTTTTCGTTCACTGACAGAACACCCTAAAGTATGAAACTCACATATAAGCACTACATATGTGACAGAGGTGATGCTGATCAGTGTCGAATGATAAAATGAGTTTTATTTTTACTCCCGTGAAGCGACGCCGAATTACGAATATATAGCCAACACTTATTATCTGTAAGAATAGAAGCGGAGCCCAGGAGCCCCGTTGATCTTTCTTTGGATACGCATATACATCAACATTTTTGCGTACATCTGGCAATGTATACATTGTCACGGAAGAGAAAAAACGCCTTTCGTGTGCACTCTGCGTCCGGAATCTCTATTTATCTACTCACAAACGTAAGATAGGAATTGTGAACGAAAACTGGTAGATACGGGGACACCGCAAGCCACTTTGTTTCGTAGACTACGAAACAGGACATCCACCGCACTCGTGAATTTACTGGAGAAGCAATAGGTCAATCATCGAAACTCCGGGCTGCTACAGATCTCGAGATAATCGTGCAGAATCTGTCGTAATTTCGACATACCAGCAGTAAATCTCTTGCAAGTGCACAAGATAGTAGGTGTGTTTGAAGACGCCAAGCAAATTTGTACGTTCCTCTAGATTCTAAAGAACACGCTAACGTTATGCCCAAAACATTCAAAACATACCAGATGCGGATGGTCTACATACCACTCATCTAATCCAGTATTTCGCTTGAAATAAATCTGTCCACCAAAGGCGTATACATGCGTTCCCCGTCGCCCGGAGAAAAAGCATGTATGTAGGGTGTCATTGGGATACATCCAATGCAGGTTTCTGGAAATCTTTAAACCTCCATTTACAGTCAGAGCACGTTGTATAAGCCCATCTCCCGGCGGTATACAGCCAATCCATAATCTCATCTGCCCCGGTCCACCCTCAAAGCTCGGTCTTCGGTGAGTAGCAACGTCTAGCGAGGGATTAATGAATGGCCTCTGATTGTTTTATTATCTTTCGTTGATCCTATTCCGTCGTGCCGTCTATATCGAGATTAAAGAAGAGCTTCTCCCCCTTTTCAGGGCCAGAATTTTTTTTTGTAAGCTGGTTGTGGAGCTCCTCTATTGAACAGGATCAACAACGATCTACTTAGAAGTTATATTTCTGTGTGACAATATAAATAGAACCGTTTTCCTTGAATTCGGTGTAGGGTAGACGTTGACGTGTTAACAGGGAAGGACAAGGTTAGTGCTAGTATGAACGCTATCGTTTTTACTTCGGGAAAGCGGTGAATATGTCTCCCATGCCTCTGACGAGAAGTAGGATTCGTCCATTTGAGTGGAATGCCAGAACAGCGTCACCTTGATTGAGAACGGCAGTAATAAGATGGGGATAAGATTTTTGTTATCGATAAAATACAAGCTGGACGATAAAAATTCTTCCTGGATTGTAACGGTCGATTCTGTGGAAATTATCTTTTTTGATTATTTGACCAGATAAACACGCCGACAGCAAGTAATCATACGATACGCATAAGGAATTGCGCTACACCGTCTTTCAAAGAAGCAATATCCCATTATACTCCACTTATAGATAAGGCGGATACGTCGTGGCGTCGTGGCCGCTGCACTCTTGGACTGTATCCTATCTCTATGAGACACAACATCCAAAAACGTCAGGAATCTAATCCGGGTCCACGAACACTGGGTAAAACGACCCTCCTTCTTTGATACGATGGCCCTCAGGTCCAGACCTCGTTGACATTCCGTCTCCCAGTGTAACTTTATTCTACAAGGAATACAATTTGTTGAGATACTTCGAATGCCATAACACAGGCCAATGAATGCTACTGTCCTGTCAACTCTAAATCGATCACATCGATCACTGCTACCCTGATCTTCAATGATGTCGAAGTTCTTCCGTCGCCTTATGATGATAAACATGAAGTAGAAATGATGATTGCGCCGTATACTCGCATTTTATGTTTAGTAGCAAGGAATAGTACCTGTTTCCTGTACCATCTCTGATGAACTTCAAGACGAAATCAATTGGATACCGTCCAACCCCCCGCTCCGAAGTGCAACAAGAACACCGGCATAGTAGAGTGCCAGAGGTCCACATCACCTGAAAAGGAAACCGTTTCTTGCTTGGCCTGGTTCGAGCGCGCGTCTTGTGATCGCAGCGCAGTGAAACGGTGAAGTCACTTCGATTTCCATCTAACAGTGGTTCTTCGGTGAAGAAGCCCTTTACGATGCATAAGTTTGATGAGGATGATGATGATGAGCGGCGCCGAAGGAAGCTGGACCCAATCCTTGAAAGTGTGTTTTGGCAGCGGAGTGCGGTGCGGTGCGTCGGAATCTGTTACTCTGCACCTGCTCTGCGTGTTTAATAATGCTCTGCAAGCTTTACTGCTCGGTATCGTACGTTGCTTTGAGTTGGGTCTGTACAATGTCCGTACTCCAAGGACGCTTTTACACACCCGTTGTTAACACTCAAACCAGATCAAATATTCAATCAGAACAATTGTCATATCTCAGACTCGCTGTATAGGTGGCCTGAACTGTATCTTCATAGAATAGCGTCCAATAGGCAGTTTTAGAAAGTCATGGATCCGTGTCTATCGTCTAACGCTGACATAGAAGCTGCTATCTATCTCTCGTGGGCGATCGAATACCTGTTTCGTCGTTGATGCAATCATGAAGTTGGTCGTATCAAAAACTGCTACTGATCAATGATGAACACGAAGCTATTCTTATTCACAGAATCAAGGCCAGAAATACTAAAGAGAGCCCACTTCGCAGAGAAAATCACCGGAGCCAGCTGACGCGCATATATCAAGTCCCAATTAGTTCCCATCCAAGAAGACTTAACACCTAATCACAGAGTTCAATATCACCACGCGACACGGAGAAAGTTAGGTATTATGAAGTTTCATTTGAATCAAGAAAAGTATCGTATGGGGGTGTCGTACAGATCGTTGGTTGTTGTTGGTCTATTATACGGTACAAAACATGGTCACCAGAGATGACAGGGGAACTCTACAACTCCTTCTTGGTCGGGTGTTCGAGGGCATCGGCGGCGATGACGCGGGAGACCTTGCCGTCTTTGTTCTTGTAGAAGACGATGTCGCCGTCATCCTCGATGAAGCAGCACTGCGTGAACGTGCGGTAGAGTGCACGGAATGTGTTCTATCAAAAATAATCAATCGAATTGAGATCAGACAACTTCGAATAAATCCAGGGGGACGTACGGTGGAGTCGTAGTTGTGATCGTCCTTGAGGACCTTCTTGATGGCTTCAGTTACCTGGGGTTGGTTGTCTGGTGATCGATCAAATTCAGCGACACAGTTCGCGAACAACGTCCAAATTGGAACTCACAGAATGGAATAGATGAGAACAAGTGGTGAGCGACCTGTAGATGGGTGGTGAGGTCAGATATCAAAATCAAATTCGAAGAACGACAGAGAGACAGCGCACATGGTCATGAGAGACGTTGTGGAGGAAGAAACGTCCGGCCCAACCCAAAAGCGGCCTGTCGACGGTCGAGACAGCGCCACGGAGGAACGACCATTGCTTGTTGCGGAAGTGGGCAATGGTGGGGTCGGTGTGGTGGAGGTACGTCAACATGACAATCCAGTGGTTCGCGAGCTGCGGAGTAGCGGTTAGGCGGGGACCTGCTCTGGATAAATTAGATGAGCACGCACGATGTAGGGAACGAAGTAAAGCTTGAGGAAGTTGCTGAGGCCGACTTCCCGGGTCCAGAGGTAGAGGATCGACGACATGACAGTCAAACCAATATTGGACGCGATGATTCCGTTCCTCTCATGAGGCTTGAAAAGAGGAGAAGAAGGCGAGAAATGCTAATATTTAAACCTTGTTAGAAAGTTCTGAATTGCGAAGCTACAGACTCTAACTCACGTTAGTGCCAGGGGGGTACATTGGGGAACCCATTGCGTTGGTGAAGAGATAGTATTGCCATCCGAGAGCTTGCATAAAGAGCATGCGGCCAAGCGTGTAGATGGGCGTTTCCTCGAAGATGTCGTGGTAATCCGCGATACGGGCAATGTTTTCAGGTGGCAAGTTGTAGTCGGAGCGGGTACGCGGGACAAAGTTCTCGTCGCGCTCGATGGACATGGTCGCTTTGTGATGAGCATGGTGAGACGAGCGCCAGGCGTAGTAGGGAACCAAAATAAACTTGAACGTGAAGGATTAGTCAATTGAAGGAATATTGGAGGGATCACGTACTGTGTGCATAGTGTATCCGACGAAGTGGTTAACCCAGCTGTAGTTGGAGAGACTTCCATGGCCAGCTTCATGCGCAAGGCACCACCATCCCGCCAGGATAACACCTTGCCAGTGCCAGTAGAGTGCCCAAAGGCCCCATTTCACGAGAGAGCCGACAGTGGAAGAGACGCCATAGTTGTTAACGAGAGAATTGGCAAATGAATCAATCATCCATCCGAGTTTGTAGACGATGACAGCGCAGGTAATGTCGCGAGCGGCGTATGCAAGAGCCTTGAGCGTGCTCTTCTGATGAAGGTGCTTCGGGATAACTGCATGAACTTCAGCCAAAGTGACCTGTCGTTTCGGCGCGTAAGTCGACGACGAACAAAGAGAAAAATGCATACACATACGTTGGTAGGCTTGAAGGGCGTATTCATACGCTTGATGTATTCCGGTCCATCGTAAAACAGAGACGCCATTGCTGATAATCGGGACTCGCACTTCTTACAAAGTGGAGAAAAAAACAAACCTGAAAGGTGAGGGGTCCCATGTTCACAGCTTGGGTATTTGAGGATATTCGACCGATACCAGGTGGTGGCAACGAAACCGGTTCTAGATTGGCGTATGGAAGCATGATCAGTAGAATCAGCTCATGTCTACTCGTGGATAGAGGATGCGAGAGGACACGGGTGGCTGTTTTTTTCAGCTGCCAGGACCCCAGAACCCGGGGTGCGGGAATATCTCGATATGGGAATGTCCCCGTATTGGATGCCGGTGCCGGCGATCCCTCAGTGAGTTGCACAGGCATACGTGTCCTTCTCTTCCACTAACTTCGTGCTGCAAACCCTGAGTAACCTTGTATCTCGTCCACTTCTTCCTTCATCTTTATTTTTCCCGCTCCTCTTAGCTTTCGCCTGGCTGTGCACATTCAGTCCATGCCAAGTTGTCGCCATCGGATATCCAAACTCCCGTTTTCTCGGATCTGTAGCTTCTTCTTTGGATGACCCAGCGTCATGCCCTCATGCGCCGCGCCTGGGTCTTACGGATATTTCTCGAATAAGTGCGACCTTTTTGTAGTAATCCTCCGCGTTTATGCATCGCTCACGTCCGCGCAGACCCTTCCGTTGGTCGAGGCTGAAAATACCATAGATATGTGCGTACTGATAGCTTTGGAACTATCTTACCTGATAATCGCTTCTTTTCTCCGTGGAATCAACAGCTAATCCAAAGGAATTTGATGGGGTTATTTTAGGAGATATCCAAGAGATATCCGCAACTGCTCAGAGTGGGTATTTTACTCTGTCTACTATGCAACGCACATGGCGTCTTTGTGTGCAGAACTCCAATCATCTTGTAATTACTATGTTCCTATCAAATGGGGAGAGACTGATCTGTGAGGAGTGCCCAGATCTTGCCAAATCAACATCGGGCAGAATGATTGTTTCTTCAGCATGTCTTTTCAGCAGCGGGGTACCGTCCAGAAATCCAAAATTGGCACCCCGTCAGATTACTCCATTCACACACTCATCAAACCCACATCCGTTGCGTTGTATCAGATCCTGGTATTTAAATACCTCATATTTGACACAACGAATCAGCATTCCTCTCCTTCTTAACGAACGAGGACTACCAAGTTTCTCCCTGTTTGAGTACGACCATCAACATGGGTTCCAGCACTGAAGTCGAGAAGTACAGCGAGGACGCGCTCCCCGCGTACACTCCCATGCCATGGTACGTGTCAGCATGTCTTTCTTCGCGTCTCTTTCTCTGACGACTGCTGGTGCAGGTCTCTCAAAGAGATTCGTGCAGCCATTCCCGCCGAGTTCTTCGTTCGCGACACCACCCGCGGACTGCTCTACCTTGCTCGGGACATTCTCCTCGCTACAGCGGCCTGGACCCTGGCCACTTTCATTGACCCTTACTTCCAATCCGAGACGACCAAAGAGGCATTCACCCCAATTGGTGCTGAAGTTGCCCGATGGGCCGCCTGGGGAGTTTAGTAAGTGCCTCAGGGTCGCGCTTCGGATGGAATCAAAAAAACTTACCCGAATGACGCACTCTAGCTGGTGGTTCCAAGGCCTGATCTTCACTGGTATCTGGGTCATTGGACATGAGGTCGGTCTAATCCTTTCACCGCTCTATCTTGAGTCAGCGCTAACTCTTTCTTCACAAATAGTGTGGCCACGGAGCCTTCTCCGACCACAAAATCGTTAACGACATTATTGGATTCGTGAGTGCCTGTTCAGCATGCGCGAAAGTATCGGAATTAAACTGATTTGCACGCCGCATCCCTGCAGATCACGCACTCCTTCCTTTGGACCCCTTACTTCTCCTGGAGGATCTCGCACCACCGTCACCATTCCAACCATGCCTCGATGGAGCGCGACGAAGTGTACGTCCCCAAGACGCGTGAAGATCTCAACATCCCGGAGAAGCATAACGATGAAATCGACTGGGACGAAATCTTCGGCGACACCCCCATCTACACCCTTTTCATGTTGATCCGCCAGCAGGTTCTCGCGTTCCCCGCTTACCTTCGTGAGTGCGCCTTCGCCGACGCGATCGCGGCCTCCATCCGCTGAACCCTTCTTTATTCGGCAGTTTTCAACGTTTCCGGCCAGAAGACCTACCCCAAGTGGACCAACCACTTCGACCCCAACTCAATCCTCTTCACCAAGGCTCAGCGCAATGCGGTCATCATGTCCAATATCGGTATCGCCGCCATGGTCTGGGGTGTCACCTACGCCTGCACCGTCTACGGCGTCGCCAATGTCATCAAGTACTACGCTTTCCCCTGGCTCGAGGTCTCGCACTGGTGTAAGCAACCGTTTTACCTCACCCAATCATCGGCGCCACCGTTCGCGCACACATGATCCCATGCTCGAGATTAACTGACGTGCCTATTTCTACGCGCAGTCATCATGATCACCTACCTCCACCACACCGACCCCACTCTCCCTCACTACCGCGGAAAGGAGTGGAACTTCCAGCGCGGCGCGGCCGCCACAGTCGATAGGCCCTTCCTCGGCTGGCAAGGACGGTTCTTCCTCCACGATGTCGCCCACTACCACGTCGTCCACCACGTAAGTAGTTCTTTTCACCGAACCGCTCTTTAAGCGATCACTGACTATGATCAATCATTATATGTTCATTCATCAACGTTCAAATAGTTCTTCCCCAAGATGCCATTCTGTACGTGCTGATGGCGCGCGCCCTGTCGCAACGAAAAAGGCTAATCTTGGTATCTTTTTCTTTTTTTCAGACCACGGTCCTGAGGCCACCCAGCACTTGAAGGCCTTCATCGGCGACCACTACGCGTCCTCCGACAAGCCCGTCTTCAGCGCCCTCTGGGATAGCTACAACAAGTGCCAGTTCGTTGAAAATGATGGTGAGAAAATTCATTCATTTCCTGCAGCCTTAGTCCAGGGCGCGGTGCTATCTATGGAATTCGGACGCTCATCAATTTTTATCCCCTCACTATCAGGCGATGTCCTCTTCTACCGTGACAAGAAGGGCCAGGCTCTCCGCCGCCCCGCCGACCAATACCGCCTCAAGTCCAAGTCCCAGTAAACGGTTCCTACAGGTTAAGTGGGTTAAATCCCATCCCCGGGTGATGCATGAGCTTGAATTCCGGTTGTCTTTCTCTTTCCCCCCTTCCGTCAACAATCCAATCAGTAGTCCAAATATACAAAACCCCGGCCCTTTCATCAGTTACCGGTTTCCCTTTTCTCTTTCTCAATTACAACGGAATACATACTCGGTAGATTAGCTATCTGTATATAACTATAGAGTCACCAATTGTCACCAGCGCCGCGCTACTCATAGCTTCAATCAATCTATCATCCATGATATATGTTTTCCGGTGTTTTTTAGAATATGTTAGTGAGGTGATTATTTTCGCTCAACTTGAATGTTTGAACTCTGATAAGTTTAGAATGCGAGCAACAATGTGCTCCGATGCACAAGAGAGATTACAATACTATGATAATGATAAGGGGTTTCATGTGCATTCCGGTATCCTTTCTGATCGATATAGCCATCGATAATTTTATATAATCTCGCCGCTGTGAGCTGCGCCCATGATAAGTCAAGCAAACGCTCAGGGAGAATAAATGGGCGCAAGTCCACCACTCAACGATCTTAACTATGTCAAGCACACCAAATGTCAGAATAGTTCATTATTGATGTTCAAGCACATTCTCCCAATACCTTCGTGAAATAGCTCTGTTTCGCCTGTCTCTTTCCACAGAATTTTTGGCTCAATAATTACAACTTATCCCGGTTTGGGGAGATTGAGAGGACTGTTCAGTCCTAAATTATGTTCAATGTGCGTCTGTATGTTGAAGCCCAAAGCTGTTGGAGAGGCACCGCATTTGCCCTGTACTTGACATAGGCAGTGCAATAATCACCAGAAAATAATAACGATAGGTAGGTGGGCTTCGGTAGAGTGACAAGACCTCGTACGGTTCATCATTGGTTCTCAGAGTTCCTCGATGTTCACGTATTTGTGTCGTCAAAAGTCGTATTTTACATTCTCCATTGACTAATTAGAGAGGTATAACTTAAGTTGTGCGGTAAGGATCCGATTGTAGTAATACAGAATTGAAAGGCAACAGTAGAAACGGTGAAAACCCGCAGGAATCAAATATCCTGGCTATCTAACATGCAGCCTGTGGACGCTCAATCCAAGATAGGGTTGTTGAGGCCTCCGGGGCGATTCCTACAGTCGTCCCGGGTTATTTCCAAAGCAAGGCACTGAACAACAGAGTTACGCACCATCCGTACCAAACAGCGATGAAGGGGATCGAAAATCCACCACCCATGTATAGTAGAGCCTTGACAGCCAGCGCTCTCCTGTTCGAGGTGGAGAATGGGATACAGCGGTCGTGCTGTATACAAATCAGTGCCCATTCCGTGCCTCGCTAAACAGCGTCAAAGACAACTTACGGGATCGACGGCCTCGCTATGCGATAGCCTCTTCAGCGTGGGTTGTCTGAGTATTTGCCGGGAGATGGGTATAGAGCGTCCAGAGCGCATAGCGCGGGCGGCAAATAGCGACGACATGTCTAGTAGCGACGGCGGTCGAGTTTAAAAAGTTCAGATCGTGTTCGGGGGAAGATGGTGACGATGAGGATAGGCGTTTAGATGGAGTCCAGCTTATATACACGAATATTGCACCCCATCGATCACATTGGAAAAGATTTCTTGTTTTTTGGGTTCTGGAATGCCTATTTTCCGAATTGAAGGGTAATCGAGGCGCGTTTCGAAGTGACGCCTTGCAATCTAGTCGCAGTCTCGCACTGTTAGCGAGGAGTCTCGACAAAATCAAGTCAGGAGATGTATAAGAGATGTCCCTGAGATTTTCGCATAAAAACAGGGCTAACTGTATTCATCCTTTGTGTATTGCCTAGCCAGAACCAGAGTCATCTGTTCAAGGTCGCGAAAGGCCGAGCCGGCTCGGAACGTTCCAGGTCGGAGTTTGATGAGATTGAAAGGCTATGGCAATGATTTCTAACATACACAAATATGTCTTAGTAAGCTTCCGAGCTTTCCGCTCTTTCCCGTTTGTCTGCTCCGTCAACGCGTCGACTTTGCTTCACAATTAATCGCGTCGCTCTCTGCGGCTCGTTGCCCTCTTTCTTCGGAATCATTTGTTCTCAGCATTCTCATACTTATTACCTGAGTGGAAAGGCGCGAACGCGTCTATTAGCTTATTGTTGCAAAACTCATGAACACCGGTGGATGGGCTTACTTCGCGAAGAGGCAAAAAGCCAGGCAGGCTCAAGCTTCAGCCTTTGTAGACACGGGTGCGTGTTCAACTTGCTTCAGGCTACCTATAATTTGCTCAATTATTCGGTCCTTGATTTAGTTGTCAGCGTCTTGGAGTTTTTCATGTCCGTGTTCAATGTGCCAGGACAGAATCATATGCTTTTTCGTTCACACCCGAGGTTCTATCTCTCATTTATGCGATGAAACACTTAGAGCGCTTGTTAAGCATGTCCAAGTCTCATGATGGGGAAATCGGCAAGCATACGTGTTTGGTCTCTTACTTTACTCACAACGAAGTGATAATGTGGATCCGGCTACGACCTATTCTCAAGGTCTCTATCGTTTACCACTCCACTGTTCCAAAGCCTATCGAAAACCTTTTGGTTATTACTTGGGTCCACGCCTGCTGTCATTCACCGCAGTGGGGCTCAATTCGGTGATAAATCTGGTTTGAGTCGGGGAGGATGAAGGTGGTGTGCAGATACAACTCTCCGTGCTGGTCGCAGGCTATTATGCCCAATGTACCCCCATTACTAGTGAAGCTTAAAGGCCTATCCATTCCCCGAAACACCCGATGGCTACTCCAGGGCACGCCTTTGAATACTAACCCTTTCTAAATGAACTCGGGAAGGAGCGCCTCGTTCTCTTGAAGCGTCTACGCACACTTGGCCCGTTGATGTATAATCTGACTTGGACCCACACTGCCCTTAATTACGCCTTATCGGTCCTTCAAATCCCATATCGACGACTCAGATCCCAGATATGATGTGCTAGCGCCTTTAGGCAGTTTCCGGCCATTGCGATTAATATCCAGCTCAACCTCCGCTTCTTCGAACACTTTCGTCACGATCGTTGAGGCAACTTTTATTTAACCTCGTACTCAAAATTGCATAGCGCATTTCCCTTTTGGATCTCCATTAGAGCCGTGATAAACATTGAAGGCTTTCCCTTAGCTCACTCCCCTGTTAGGCGCATGCTATCCCTTTAGATATTGGGATATACATACTAGGGCAATCGTCTACAGCCCTTTTTTGCGGTCACGGCCAGCATTTTGCTTGCATATGCGATGAATAGTTATGAAATTTATCAGGAAATCTTTGGAGGCCTTAATTATCGGGCTGAAGATTACTTCCCCGGATTCGCATTTTCGGTATTGTGCTCCTTGGTCTCATTCGCCGGCTTCCAACCTTAGAGTCGATAGAAAGCGATATCGCAAAAAAGTACGTCACCAATGTTCTGCTCGGACTTGGAAAGGTTTCTTCCAAAGTTACGAACTGTTATGGAACGCAATACTACAATATACTTGGATATCATCCTTCGGCGAAGCTCTCCGTCCTCGTCGCAATCTGGTCATGATCCTCGGTGAAAGAGTATTTGCCTTTACAGTAAATGAAGAATAAACTTTGTAGCGACGCTTGGTCTCTCTGCGCACTCACTGTTGCCAGAATTTAAACGGGGGAAATTTACATCGTTGAACCTTATGTGAAGCTCGGGAGGCACCAACTCGTGCTTGCTTCGTGGCCGTCGTTATAGATTACTTCTTGGACCCACAGTGTCCCTGATTCCCCGTTGTGGGGTACTTTGACTACACCTTTTTTAAAATTCAAAGGTGATGACTTTGGGATTTCAATTTTTTGCCGCCTTACTCTAACTCCCCGTCCTCGTCGCTCGTTATCATTCAGGGTCATGCACTTAGTTCAATGAAGGCCGTTCGCGTTTATTACCTTGAGGGTTAAGTTCTTCGCCGGCCTTACTCTCCTTTTTATCTTCAAAGTTTGGACGTACTAAGTACGAATGGCGCTGTCCTAAATGATCATCAACCTACCTTTCCGGACTCCCAGGCGGATACAATTGCGTCGGATCCTTAGCCGTACGCGTGACAGACATAACTTGCCCCTCTCGGAATCATATTCGCATTATCACAAGAACATCACACCCCGCGGAGAATCTCTCTTTCTCATCGTTATCCATTCCATCGCTCTACGCTTACGACCATGTCTGCCCAAGTCGACTTCCCGTCGCCTACGCGCCCTATCAGCGAGACCCCTTTGAGATATGGCGTCATCATCTACCCTGGCTATCAAGCCTTGGATATCTTCGGACCACTGGACGCTCTCAACACGCTATCGCTCTACTTCCCTCTGCAGCTCTCCGTGATCGCCCAGACGCTGGATCCAGTATCCACCAAGCCACCAGGGAGCCTCGGAAATCTAGCAGCGGACTTCGGACAGACCATCATCCCAACGCACACCTTCGACACCGCTCCTCCCGTTGACGTTCTCATCGTCCCAGGGGGTATAGGCAACCGCGACCCGAAGAATGTCGAGGCGGCGATAGCCTACGTCGCGAAAGTTTATCCGACCTTGCAATACCTTGTCACCGTGTGTACGGGCTCAGGCATGGCAGCGGAGGCCGGCGTGCTGGACGGGCGGCGTGCGACTACGAATAAGCGCGCCTGGGCGAGGACGACCCAACTTCGCCCCCAGGTGCACTGGGAGGCACATGCTCGCTGGGTTGTCGATGGGAATATTTGGACGTCGTCCGGCGTTAGCGCAGGCCTTGATGTGATCTTCGCGTTCATGGGAGAAGTGTACGGAGAAGAAGTGGCAACTGCGATTGCGAACTTTTTGGAGTATGAACGGCACATGGACGCGAGTTGGGATCCATATGCTGGTTTGTATGGGCTGGCTTAGTGGGCTCGTCAAAGTACGTCAAGCTACCACCATCATGTATAGTGTATCTGAATACCATGGGATGCGTCGTCTCGGGTAGCCCTTCCATATCACGGAGATTTACACCATCTAATCTCATGAGGTGCTTTCAACGCGGTGCAGGAGGATCTCTTCTGTGTGATGATCAAACAAGGTGGGTAGGGCCAACCAGAAGTTCTTGTCGCCGTGCGTCAAGCCTGCCGACGCTCAGAAATTTTCAGCATATGCTCTGGTTTATTTCTGATCGTTCACTCATCTTCTAAATCCTATACTTTAGTCATTGTCCCCTTCTAGTCTGGCATCTTTCAACGCGAAAAATATCTGACAGATCTTTCAACAACTTGTCCTTTTCGAAGCGGGATACTTAGCCTTAAAGTAACGAGATTCCAATCCCATGGCCTAATCTTTTCTGACAGTTTCCAGCAGTTTCAAGTTGCTTTCACATCTCATTTACGAAAGGCACGCCTAACTATCTCCTATGTACTATGATGCTGTCTTGAGAATGCGCTTACTGAAATCCAGGGAATTGACATGTCAACATTTCCTCTCGTACGTCGATCTTCGAGCTTGACGGGAAGAACTCCTTGACATTCAACAGTCGCGGGGGCATTATTGCTCTATTTAATCCATATTCTGTTCTTTATTATTATTAGATTAGATTGGCGCGTTTTCGCCTCATGGGCAAATGGTAAGCTCTGTTTTCCTCGTAACCTTTTGGGTATTCACATAGGCTAGAAGGCTATTTAGAGTAACCCTCCATTTTATTCCCACAAAATAGACACCATCCCACAGTGTTTTATTTTCTCCAACTCATTAGCTTGTATGCCGCCATCCAAAAGGAGAGAAGATGACAAGAATAAACAAAAGCGACCCATTTTCATTTAAACTTGAATATTGAGTCTGGATGAGCGTGCCCTCCCTCTGATGCCTCCACTGGAGGGCCTTCTAAATGCCCTTGTGAAATATCGAGCAACATATCTATGAAAATGGTAATACTTTTCGGCTGCCTTCAAAACGGGCGGAAGGGTTGTCGCTCTTATTTTGTCAACTCGGATACAAGAGTCAGAAAAGCTGTTTCGTGTTTATGAGTTAAAGGAGTGTGCCGCGCTTTTCTGTTGAATTTGGAACTCCTCCATTCGCTTAGTGGTTAGTAGATCATTCGAGTGTCTAAACGCTACAAGAAGGCATCCATTGTAGCTCTATTAACGAGGCTTTTGGGGATCTGACCCATAAATTTAGCGGTGATTGGAAGGGGGAATAACTCTGCACCAAGTTTGACGTCGCGTAGATTCTAGTTTTTCCGTCGAATCGCAGGTCTCAACCTTTTTCAGCGCAGCTCCATCTTCCTAACGACGTTCTGTGATTGACGTATTTGTGGATGCACCAACCGAAACTTCACTTCCCACATATCTTAAAGCAATTTTGAACGAATCTGATTCTTTATTGCGCTTGATTATGTCAAAATAAGCCTCTAATGCTTGTAAAATAGACATTGACTGGTCAATTCAGGCTTTAGGCGCGCTTGAGGTTGGGAGGCACGCAGCCAATCCAACATTTTTATTTCCCACGCGTTTCGATGACCCTGAGCGTTGTAGCTTTGGACACGTTGCCCTTAGATCCCACTTTTGCGCATCTCCAGCCCACTCCGACGATGATATTCTCAGCATCAGAGCACACGAATACGCTATGGCCGCTGTTCGCGATTCGCACAGAAATCTCTCACCTTATGCGTCGTTTTCTCTTCCCGTGCTCGAAATCGACTGCCGAGAACTATCTCCCTTCACTTTGCTCGTGGTCGTCCGATATACGCTGGATGTTAATATACTCTCTCCCACGTGCATAGATGCGGGGGGAATATAAGTGGGATCTCTTGAGGGACTCGAGAATCACCCAAACACCGAACTTCGAGATCAAGAACATCATTCCTAGGTATCAATATGTCGGCGCCAACTGTTTCCACTGTGCGTACACTCCCTTCGTCCTCTTCGAACATCCTTCACATCCGAGCCGACGATTGTCCATCAAAATACCACCCGTCCTTCTCATTTCCGGATGCCGATGTCGTGCTCCGATCCTTCCAAGGCACGCTCTATCGTGTTCACTCGTTCACCTTGCGTACAACGTCGGGCCTGTTTGCGACAATGTTCAGCCTACCCCAGCCTCGGAACCTCCTTTCTCCAGAGGGAGACAGTCGAACGCTAGGCAAGCAAACGACGCAGGCCTCAATCCTCGACGTCTATGAGGACGACTTCCCGCTTGAACACCTGCTCAAGCTGATGTCTGGCCTTTCGACACCAAAGCTAGAATCCTTAGACAACTTCGAACAAGTGCTAAGAATTGCGGAGAAATGGGACACCCCGGGACCTCTATCTACGCTACGGCACTCGTTGACGGCGAAAAAATTTCTCGATCAAGACCCTCTCAGATGCTATAGTCTTGCCAAACACTTTGGATGGAGCGCCGAGGCGAAGGCTGCATCGACACATACTCTTGTCCTCAACCTGCATGATCCGATACACACCCCTATCATGGACCAAATGTCCTCAAAAGATCTCCTATGCCTCCTGGACTTACATCGCAAACGCCGTGATCTCTTCCGAGAACTTTTGGACAGTCCTGAGAGATTCGCAGCAGGAAATAGGTATGTCGCTTCCTTGGCTCTGTTTTCAATTCTATTAATACGCAGCGCTTTTCTTCAGTTCCCCATACCACTGCAACCGATGCGGAGTAACAGTGCTGGATAACTATCCATGGCGCCAATACAAGCATGTGCTGTTTCTCGAGATGGAGCGCCGGCCGCTGGGCGATACGCTGGGCACGGTAGTTGGGGATACTGCGGAATGGCCTGAGGCACTGGCTTGCTGGGAGGCAAAGTGTTCGAAGGAGGGTTGTGGAGGCCTCAATTACGATCGTATCGCCACCCTAAGGCAGATTCGCGCATGTGTTGCCCTTCTCCCACTCACAGTAGACGATTAGTACCGTGGCTCCTATTCCGTATTCCTAAGTTTAGACATTGGCGTACTATACTGATATCTTTCATTGCGAGTTAAATAAATGTATGAAGTAGCAATTTAGGACGAATGTACCCAAGGCTTACTTCGATCATCGCGGACCCTGTACTTCATCGAGGCTGACATACTGATCATGACATATGGTCCTTCTCAAATTCTCAGGAGTCTTTATTTAAGACACTCCGCGTAAGCGCAGTATTGGAGGTTCCTGATTCGCCTCCAATGGAAATTACGAGGTTGAGCGATGGGTCCAAAGCTCTTTGCCTTTTTCGGTGTATTGTTTGGGTCGAGGGTGAATGGATTTTTTCGATCCTCGCCGAGAAAGTAGAGATGCTTATTTCTTGACATTTGAAACACTACAGGTGAGTGATTATTACTGATGCGACTGAAGAGGACTACAGTAATCTTTCCAGTCGGCGGAGTACAAAAGGAGTCTCTTTTTTCCGACTTACACTCGAAATTGTTGCTGCTACTTACAAGACCAGTCGCCCCTGCGAGACCCAGGTATAGTCGATATGTATGGCGTCGAATATTCTAGCAAATGACGGTGTACCAAAACTGTGGTGGGCGTGTTTTATTTATATAACCACGTTGAATGTCGTGATGACCATATCGCCTATGGGAATATCATATGAGATCATCACTGGTGTTTATCGTCGAAGTATGCCTACTTTCAATATGTAGTAGAAATTACGCATTGAAGCCTTGACTTTCTAAATTCTGCCTCTGCTGCGTGGCTTAGAGTCGACATGGGCACGTGGTGCCAAAAGTTAGCCCAAAAACAGAGGACCGCGCAAGTGCGTGGTCCTCACGATGTATATAGGCGAGGAGAGATGGGCGCTCGACTACACGACAGAGTACACACTACTACATAGAGAATAACAACGAATAAGAAATGACAATATTCTACAGAGAGATGTAGTGGGTGGGCGAATGAAAATGAAGATCAAAATCTATGAATAAGAACAATGGTAAGCATAGTCGAAAGAATGAGATGCTCGCTATCCAGAGATAGCGAGCATGGAGGACGAAGTCATGAAGGGTGAGACATACCAATTGAGCAGTGATAAATTGAGATAGACGGTAAGGCAAGGCCTTGGTGAATGTTAATCATTGCACAATTGGACGTCACGATGAATAGGTGACGAAGGATGAAGCGCGGGGCGCGTACCTGAAGCTGAAAAGTCGACGACGGTGTCTGAGGACGAGAACAGCGACAGGAATGTTCTTCGAAGACCGCAAGCTCGTTCTGTCTTAGCATCTGTTAAGCAATAGCGCCGAGACGGAAGTACGGCATGACGAAGAGGATGGAGCGGAGCTCAATGGTGCGAGCGAAGCTCGGAGGAGGCGGACTCAAAGCGGGCTCAGAGGCGTACGAAATCCTCCCTACCCTCGGAATCCGTATTACGACGACCATCACACTTGAATGAAAATTTGGAGGAGGCTTGTATCGGGTCATGTATGTACGTTCGATGTTGTCTAAGTCCAGAACTCAGCGGACAGCATATCCTGATTCCTGACCTTGGTACTTAACTTAAGTAATAGGTTTATACTAGTATACTAGGGAAGCGTCGTCTCCGACGACAGAGACCTTGCTTGGAGAGCCATTGAAATATTACATTTCATCTGAGTCGAACTTTAGAGCCAAAATATAGTCATAAAGCTAGTTACTGCTTGCAAACGGCACTGGTAAACGCAGGTGACTGTTCAAAAGAAGCATAAAGTTTTCGGAAGAAAGATTCCAAGTGAGACATATATAAGTACAGAGGTCAGTAACAGTTAAAGGGGGGCTGGTAGTACAAAACATATTTATCTCGACACATCGAAAGTGATGAAGAACGTGAGAGAGAATCGAGGAAAGTGACCGTTACGCAAGGTCAAAGTTGTCGGAACTGGAAGGATGAATTTTTTTGGACGAACCTGGCATCGATGGAAAGACAACACATGTTATCGGAGGAATTCCAGTATCATTTGGAGACACCAATGTGATTATAACAGGAGACTTTCATCAATTTCCTCCAGTCGCCCGAGCCATGCGGGATGCACTCTACTACCCCATAAATCCTCTTCGAGACAGTGTACTCTCACAAATTGGACGCACCATATATGAAGAATTCAGCACGGTTGTCAACTTGAAGCAGCAGATGCGGACAACAGACCCAGTGTGGCACGAATTTCTGCAGCATCTACGGTATGGGCAAGTGGAAGAAAAAGATCTCAAAATGCTACGCACCTTGATCATAGGAAACAGGGAAGAAACAATTGATTACTCGACAGAACCATGGAAGACGGCAACTTTGGTGACTCCACGACATGCGGTGCGTACAGCGTGGAATGAATCCGCAGTGCGGAAGATGTGCAGAGAGACTGGGCAACAACTCTTCATATGCGAAGCAAAGGATACAATTCAAGGAAGACCACTCACGTTAAGGGAACAATATTGTCTGGAGTCGCGTCACAAAGGAGGGCGGAATAAGCGGAGAGCAAAAGACCTGCCAAGAATGGTGGAAATGGCAATTTGGATGGAGGTCATGGTCACAAAACGGACATTGATATAGCGAATGGCGCCCGTGGTGTCATAGTCGACATAATTCTCCACGCCGATGAACCACAGATTCCGGAAGATGCGATAGTGACGTTGAAACATATGCCGGCATATATTTTGGTGAAGCTGAAGCGAACACGAGCATCCACACTTGAAGGGCTGGAGGAATGTGTAATACCAATCGAGCCTGCAAGTACAACCTACCGACTCAAGATCAAAACACAATCAGGGAAAGTTTTACAACGCACCGTCAAACGCACGCAATTTCCCATGACGGGGTGCCTATGCATTCACAGACTATCGCTCACAGGGGCAGACGCTACCATATGTTATCATCAACGTTGCATCACCACCAACCGGAAAGTTGACACTCTTCAATTTATATGTCGCACTTTCACGAAGCGCCGGACGAAAAACAATACGACTGTTGAGGGATTTTGACGATGACCTTTTCAAAGCAGCACACGATCCGCAGCTGTTGCAAGAGGATGATCGATTGATTAGAAAGACTCAACAGCATTACAAAGGAGTGGTACGAACGAGTGGTCGCAGAACAGATTTAGGGAAATGAGTGTTTTAGAACAGAGAGAAGGACTGGATGAACGTCGAATGGTGAAGACGGTCGCAGAAGACGGTCGCATCAGATGCAAATTAGAGCACAAAAAAGCACGTGTGCGGCTAAAGCCGGTGGCATACCCACGGAGGTTTTGCCCCTGACTATACAACCTTGCAAACAAGGTAATATGTTGCTTGTCGGCCTACTTATACTGGCGTATATATGACCTGTGGGATTGATAATCGCCATATTATGTCGGATGACGGAGAGTGGACAGAGCCTATGCGATGCAGAACTTGTCCTCTTACCGGAGGATGGAACGTTTAATAACATGCATTCTAAGCAGGCCCAATGGCATGTAGGACACCGCGCAGAAATCCTAAGAGCGAGGAACCTATTTTACGCGGGCTATCTAAACGCCAGCGGTTACTCGAAAAAGTTCAGCATTTCGAAGGGATGCATGTGTTGCTGAAACATCTGGCCCTATTGTAGACTTGTAGGCAAGAATAATTTTTTCATGCCGTACAAATTTATCGTGTACAATAATGCTTGGACTCTAGAAGTACTGCGTGCAGATATTCCGCCGTTTTTGGGAGTATCTGTGACTGGTCCTGGAATGCATGTATGCTATTGGCAGTGCTATTCAATGGAAATAGCAGTGCTCATCGGGGACAGCGGGCAAGTACACGGCACTGCCACAGGAGGTTATATTCTCACAATCGTACTATTGCCATGGCAACCTCTTGAAATTGAAACAGCGAGTCCATCTCTGTCAGCTTCCTTCAAGATCGATGTTGAGCCAGTTCCAACTGGCCTATCAAAGGCAGCTTCAAGCCTTGACGCTGTTTTCGTACTGTAAAGCTTAAAGATTCCAAACCTTCAATGGTTCGCGCGTTTCACACTTTCTTTGATTGTTTCAACATAACTTTTCTTTCGAGCGCCCGTCCCTCTGAAAGTCTGTATCTCTCCGGGTCATAGCAGACCAATCAGGCTCATGAACCAACGTTAGTCCGGTCTGTTTGTTTATTCCAATCATGATGCGCTGCCTCATTTTTGTTCATCATCGACAAGGACCTGTGCGCCGAGAGTAAAGGCTATCCGTATTGTGCGCAGGTATCGTTTGACCGCAAGCATTTCAGGACATCCGTATGCACCACGCAGTGTATATTGGCCAGCGAACGCAAATTAGCAAACGCCGTGAAACCCGAGCGGCCCACCGCCGCTCATGTGTTATGGAAGGATGGATAGCTTACGTCTGCTCGTTCAATCCCTGATGATCTGACCCTGCACAAATTTAGTCAACGATCCGCCTGTCAATTGCCAACCTATAAGAGGACGCGTCAATTTTGTGAGTTCATCATCCGCCTTCCTTCCTCACTTTCCTCTCTAGATTTCCTTGGGAATAACGACAGCTCATAGATAGACGATCATGGTTTCTTCTTCCTTCAGTCTACTCTTGGTAGCGCTACCTGCCGTCCTAGGAGCCACCTTCAATGTTCAGGTTGGAGCTGGCGGGAATCTTGTGTATGATCCCGAATTTATCACGGCCAATCCAGGCGACGTAGTCAACTTCATATTGTATGTTGAATGCTTCATGGTGTCTTGTTCCACTTGTTCACTCATTTTCGACTAGCAATCCCAAAAATCACACTGCGACACTCTCATCTTTCGACACGCCATGTATCGCTAATCCTTCGATGCAGTCAACTGGCTTGTAAGTCCACGTCATCCTAATTTTTCAGTCCAGTCTAACTCTCTGTCAGCGTTCCTGTTGCTCCAGGAACCGCAGCGGCCAACCTACCCAGCAAACAATTCCTTGTTCCAGAAGGAACTGCTCCTCTATGGTTTTACTGCGAGCAGACTGGGCACTGTGGCCAAGGAATGGTATTTGCCATTAACCCCCCAGCGGACCCCGCTCCCAACTCCTTCAGCAAGTTCAAGGCTGCTGCGATCGCTCAAAATGGTACGGCGGCGGCAACGAGCACTGCACCACCGGCAGCGACCAGCACCTCCGTCACTGAAGACCCCAACTTCACCACGCCTCCTGCTCCCCAATGGACCTCGGCGACGGCTACGGTGACATTCAGTGGCTCGGTCTACACGACCACATACTCGAGCTACCTTGGCACGCCTCGTAAGTACAAAGCTCATTTCTAATTCTTCCAATCGATTTAAATCGCCCCTTAGCGCCTACCCCGGTCGCCGTTCCTGTGGACCACCGAATTATCGTCGGAGCTGACGGCAACCTCGTCTACAGCCCCGCAAATATTACCGCGTCCATTGGGGATACTGTCACCTTTGAATTCCACCCCAAGAACCACACCGTCACTCAATCCAACTTCCTCAACCCTTGCACGCCTCTGCAAGCGTCTACTGGCACTGCCGGATTCAGCTCCGGATTGTAAGCTTCCATTCGCCTCTAAATTATTACCATGCAGCTCAAACGTGTGCACTCTTACAGTATCCCAGTCAACGCCACCACCACGACCTTTCCTACCTTCCAGATTACTGTTCACGATGTATGTATCATTAAGATTTGTGCCCATGCGACAGCGTCATTCAACCTACTTAATATTCTTGTAGACTGCACCTATCTGGGGTTACTGCGGACAGACGAACCACTGCCAGTCGGGCATGGTCTTCTCCATCAATGCGGTCGAGTCGGGTCCCAATACTTTTGAGGCCTTCCAACAGCTTGCTCTGCGCAGTAACGCCTCATCAACTACTAGCGGCGGCGCCTCTACGACGACTACCAGTACGAAGCCCACGAGCGCTGCAGTCGCCACGGGAGCCGGCGTCTTCGTTTCTCTTATTGTAGCTTCTGGGTTGGTTGCGTTGATACTCTAATAACCCTCACTCTCATCACGAAGATTACGAACTTTACGGACTGTACCATTTGTGTACCATACGATACGATTTGGCATTCTTTTACAAGTATTGCCTGCATACTTACCCATACCGTTTGGATGTAGTCGTAATCACGCCTTTGATATATATATATATATTTCTAATATTAACGATATATAGTAATTGAACACCGATCACTAAGGCTTCACTGACTGGGAGCGTTGCATGAACCCCAGCGTAACTGACTGCACTCAAATGGCCAATCAGAATCTGTTTAGGATGAGCCCGTTTGCCAAACAAGTATGTGATCCGGCGAAATTTCTAATCTTGCCTTCTGCTTTCTCCCTGTCATCAATCCATACAGCCCATAACGATGTCCTCAGACGACGAAAACTTCGATCTAGCAGGCGTTTTTACAGTCAGTCGACCTCTAACTCACGATATACCCTGAATCTCTAAGCTGAGAAGGAACCTCCTAGACCACCTACACCTGAACCAACGGTCACAACTTATACGCGCAATGGGAGCAAAGTAACCTCTCCGGATGATTGGAGAAGTATCGATATAAGATTGGTTGGGTCTCATCCACTCTGGGCGCATTATCTGTAGGTATCGGGTCTTATTCCTGGCGGTTTTGGTTTGCTAATTGACCCTTTGACGCAGATGGAATGCAGCGCTAGCCTTGGCGTCGTTTTTGGACTCGAATGTCGATCTTTTCAAAGGACGCTGTGTTCTGGAGCTGGGAGCTGGTGGAGCTTTACCGAGTATCGTCGCGGCGAAATTGGGTGCGCGCAAGGTACGTTGGGTGAGCCGTCAAAACTGCCTCCATCAAGTACTGACCTGTATGATGTCCAGGTAGTGGTCACCGATTATCCCGATGCCTCTCTAGTGCAAAATATGAGCTACAACGTGTCTAAAAATACGACGAAAGAGGAGTCATCGCGTGTTGCTGTTCAGGGATATATTTGGGGACATGCAGTGAAACCGCTCCTTGATGATCTACCATCCAACGTCGATCCCAAGTTGTTCGACGTGATCATTCTATCTGATCTGATCTTCAATCACTCACAGGTGCGTGTTTCGTATGTCCGAAGATTATCAATATATATATATGAATCTTCTTACAGCACGACGCGATGCTTAAAACCTGTGAATTGGCCCTCGCTCCATCAACGGCCGGCAATGCTGAGGTGCCGCAGGTGCTCGTCTTCTACTCACATCATCGCCCCCACCTGGCCGATAGAGATATGCAATTTTTCGTTAAAGCAAAGGAACATGGCTGGGTATGTGACGAGATCTATACGAAGACTTTTCCGGTGAGTCAGCGATTTCCAACAAAACGCTTGTCATACTGAATCAATGAACACTTACGTCCCACTTCCAGCCTATGTTCCCGAATGATTCAGGAGAAGAATCAATACGATCCACTGTTCATGGATGGAGATTGACGAAGCTCAACTGATGTGGGACCTCTCTACATACATCCACGTTCCGTATTTCGCGAACTATTCTGGAATAATAGGTAGTTGTGGACGTTAATGATAAGATCTCGATTTAGAGTGTCACTTGTCAGCTTCACTCGTCATAATTGATTGGAGGCTGCGTTTGTTAACTTGTAAACTACCGCGGCAGCTCGTACCCCGTACCCGAAATTTTTTCGTATCCGTTGCAGCCCCGTTCCAGAAGTTCAAGTGTACTGTACTGTACTGTATTGCAGTCATAGAGTCATACGGTATACATATTACATACAGCCTCGTTACAAGGCTAAGTCGCAGCTATACACTTATACAGTATACTGAGCACTTATGTAAACCCTTATGCTTCAAAACGGTTAAAACAAAACAGATTTACGGAAGGAAAATTCGGGTACGGGGAATCGAACCCCGAGCTGCCGCGGTCTCATGAGAGGCGGCAATGTTAGCCGTTACACCATACCCGATACACACTTAAGTGTCTAAGCAAATACTTTCGATGCCATCATATGACCGTGACAGTTTCGCATCCTCTTCTGAAAGTTTTCGGTTGTGTCCGGTACTTAGCTAAATGACCTAGTTCAATGAGCACATAAAAAAGCAGATAATTATGAAAATAAGGCTCGACATGATAAAACACATTTATTTCGTCATTACAGCAGGCAGGGTCACTAATGAATACACTGTTGACATAGCATGGTACATAGAACACCGGAATCCACGATACAGTCCACTGATGCAAGACAAGGCGAAGACAAGGAAAGAAAAAAAGGGGAAGAAAGAGATCTACGCTATAAACCCAGGGGCTCTGAATAAATACTGAATTATTTTCTTCCAGCAGGCGAGAAAATTTAAGCTCACATACCGTGAATCAATCACAAATTATAGGCACCCCATTTCTTGAATGCGTCTTCGTAAGCCGACTTGGCGGCCTGTTCTTTAGCTTCCTTCTTTTTGGAAGCGGTATGCCGTCCGTATTCGATCCCTTCGACTACAACTTCATCAGTCTTAAGCTTTATCAAAAAAAGTGAAATGCACAGACTATAAACAATGACCGTGTGTTGCTGCTGATGTCCACTACCCGTAGTGCTCTCTTCGTACGCAGGCTTAGTTATGTTATGTCCTTGACATAAGTTATTCAATTGCACAACGAAAGGTGTGCTATTGTTGTTGTCTATCAATGCATAGCGGAAATCAGCAAGGAAGGATAATGGAAGTCTAGAACAGTGTGAGTGGGACTGACTGGCGGACATAGTCAAACTTCTATGGGTGTATTTAAGTTGTTAAATTGATGTTCTGAGGGCTGAATTACTCGAGAGGATTGAATGCTTTCTGGTCATTTGAGCAACCTGTTTAAATACTATAGCGTAGCATAGCTATCCACAATGGCGCACAAAAATAAATGACCGTTCGATGTGAGACACAAAAAATTTGGACGAAACCTATTGGAGATCCCGTATCTACTGCCGTAGAATGAAAGACATGCGAAAATTTACTAAAAGACGAGAGTTTAAGGTGTGCAATGTCGCATATTGAGGCCAAGGAGAGCAAACTAAGAAAGAGTGACACAATTTTGGATTCCCTCATAATTATTCGGCATAGCAGTACTCAAATAGATCGTTTACAATGTTGTGAACGAGGCCTATTAGAGTGTATTCCCGGGTTCATTACCACAACGAAGCTACTTGTATGTAGATGCTGCTGCCCTGATTGAGCCCACACCGGGGGAGAAAACAGAGCTATGTGAGAAATATCATGACCTTGGGCTCTTAAGTCCAAGTACAGAAAACGCAGCAATGAGGAAGGGGACGACCAATATGTCATCGTATACATTCTAGGAGACTGTTTTCATTCCGAACCTGCGTCATGGACTTATTTACAGCCTTCCCGTACTTATGTCGAGCCAATAGCTCTAATAAATCGGAACGAACAATGTCGCCAGCTGCCGATTTTCAATTTCGGCGTTCAAACCCTAAACTCTCTGATTGGACCCTTGCGCGCTAATATCACGTGTGGGCGCCTATTTTCGGAATCACACTCCGATGCTCGTCTGCACCTTCGTATTGTTTATCGCCATGACGTACTGTCGTTGGGTACTCCCGAGCGCCATAATAGTGAATTCGCGCCGTCTCTGGCGGACCAGGAGAGCGAACTCAACTGCTGTTTTCTATTGGCAACTGGTATAGAAGGTGCCAAACGATCCCATGTGTTGGGTTTGGATGCGAGTCTTGCCCTGGGTACTTCGTTCTAAAAGTGATGCCATAAAAATTTTCGCAAGCATCCCAGCACGGAGTTCATCTCCATTCCTTGGAATACATTTCTATACCAAATGCGAACGACACCGGACAGCAAAACTGGGTTTCACGGAGTAGAAAACTCACTTTCGTATGCTGGATGTCTGTTATGCTAATCCTTCCGCCATTCCTTGTTCCCCAAAAAGATAGTGCCACTTTAAAGCCTGTTATGCTAGAGTACTTCAGATAGACCGCTTCGATATGTGAATCAACTTGACTCCGTCTGCTCAAGGATTATCAATTTTGATGGTCAGTAGAAATTTCGACTGCACTTAGAAAGCTCTCCGTAGCCACAGACTTTTCACTACAGGATAAGTCATATCCACATGGCGAACGTCCGTAATTACATGTATGCATGTAGGTCCAGTGGTTTGCCAATCCCGGCGGCACGGGAGTTCGCGAACGATTTGATCCATCACGCACGGACTAGTACCTTATCTATTGCTTATCTTTGAAAACCTAAGCATATGTCTAGATGTTACTATACATTAAACCGAAAAATCGACATTTCTCGTTATTCGGTCCTTCCACCGTGCAAACACATCCGCTGGCGTCGGTATATCTGTCCTTATACTTCAGGTATTGGCATGTTCAAAAATTCGGCTTTGCACTTCATGTAGGCGCGAGAAAACATTGTTTCTGTCAAGTGGATATCCACAGACAAGACTCCAGATATCGGAGAGGTGCATGAAAAATTTCGGTGAGTGAATGGATCCAGATTAAGCTAGAGTTACGTTTGGTAGAAACTTCCAAGTTCCAATGCAGTCAAAATAAACCAAAGAAACTAAATCACTTGATGAAGTAATCTCGGAAAGCTAACCGGATCACATCATCGGGACATTCTTTGTTCTGACTGTCACCATCAACGCCTTGAGACGCGCCATTTCCCAACATTCGCTGTGAGTTCCACTCAGCCCGTGCAATAAGCCGTACATATCATCTGATACGCTTTTCCAAACAGGTAGTCGTTCGGATAACTTTCCATGGCCATGATGGCTGGTTAACCTGATTGCGTGGCCGATGAACCATTCTGCTTCGCGATGACGCCCTTCCTCCACACTCTTATCTTTTAGCAAACGGCTTATAGAGTGCAATTCTCTTCGCTGAAGAGTCACAGCGCTACATTCCAGAGAACCCCGTAAAGTAGTATGGCTCCTTCTGTCGCCGAAATTCAACCTGCCGTAGCCGTCGATGCAACTCAAGCAGCGAAAGATGCGGTCAGGACTCAGGACAATGTGAGAGCCTCTTCAATTCCTGCCAAACATGAGCTAATGTATGCATTTACGACTATAGGGACCTAAGTACCCCTTCTATTTGCCGTATTACGATCTCGAGGAGAATTTCCCTCCCACAGAACTGTTCGGTACGGCACATCATTAGCTTCTCCACTGCTCAATTTCTGATTCGCATTCCAGAATTTGTTGATCCCGGCGGCCATGCGGACCCAAAGAAACCCAACTTGCTTAACCCCAACACGACAGTGAAGAACGTCAGTCCCTACCTCGGCACCAAAATTACTGGGGTGCAGATTTCCGAGCCGAGCCCGGCTGGTCTCGACGAGCTAGCGCTCTTCACGGCTGAGCACAAGGTTTTGGTGTTCCGGGATCAAAACTTCAAGGATCTCACTCCCGAGCGCTAAATTGAAATCGCTTGGTACGCCTTCTGATTTGTTTCTCCTTTGGCAGGTCTATCCCAACATTGTATCAAGGCATTCTGCCCCATTCAAAGACATTCAACGTCACCAAATGTGAAAGGCTACCCTGAATTCCATGTTGGTACGTAACTCGATAAGTCCCTTCCCCTCGGGAAAAATCAACTGAGCTTCATCAGTCTACCGCGACCACACCCACGACCACAGTCGCTCCCCGAGGCGTCAAAACCGTATCAGCCCCATCTCATGGCACTCGGACGTTTCGTACGAGCGTCAACCCCCCGGCACCAATCATTTTCTCTCTCGAACAGGCGCGCTTCTTTCACACCCCACCAGCTCAAATGCTGATTATTGACGGTGTCTAGCCCGCTTCCGACGGCGGTGACACACTCTTCCTGTCGCAAGTTGAGGCCTATAACCGCCTCTCCCCAAGAGTTCAAGAAGCGTCTCGAGGGCCTTCGTGCTGTCCATTCAGCTGTCCGACGGGCTGAGGATTCGAAGCTCGGGAATGGTCCTGTTCGTCGTGAGCCTGTTGAATCCGAGGTGAGCATCAAATTACGTCGTAGAGCCCTATGGCCTTGACTAATGTATACGTGATCTAGCACCCCATCGTCCGCATTCACCCTGTGACCGGGGAGAAGGCGCTCTACATCAACGAACAATTCACTTGCTATATCGTAGGATTCCGTCAGGAAGAATCCGATGCTCTTCTTGGTTTCTTGTACAACCACATCGCGAAGGGCGCCGACTTCCAGATCCGTGGCAGCTACCAGCCTGGGACTGTTGTTTTCTGGATAAATAATATCTATCTGTCTACCACTGCCAATTGAAAGGCGCTGATATCTCGAAATAATTTTAGGACAACAGATTGACTGTCCACTCTATCGTCAGCGACTACAATCGCTCGAACCGCAGGCGCAATGTTTGCCTTACACCTCAGGCGGAGATCCCCATTCCAGTCACTGCTTAAGGCGCAACAGATATTTCCTTCAGACACTGTATATGTACCTGACATCGAATCTCAAATTTGTTTTCAAATACTTAGTTGTCGCCCGTATAGAAACTTCTCCTGCAACTAAGTAAATATTGCATAACCGGTTTACCAAGCATCTCTTAATACTTGCAGAATGTGTCAATAGTACTCGAAACATGAATATGACATAAGATTTGCAAAAGATTTGGATTTTTTTTTGGAAGCGCAAGTCTGGCATTCGTCGTTTCGTGACCATCTTCTACTAATTATAAGTTCTAGGCCCAGGTCAAGCCGCACGGCCCGCTATGCCGCGACCATGACAAATTGATTACCTAAGAAACACTGCTTGTTTTCGCGTGGTTCGGGCCTTACATTTTTGCCACTACATCGTCTTTCTATCTCTTACTATGATATTTTGAGCCACTATGAAGACATTTTCACCTTCTGGTAAGTTTTTTACTTGTTTGTTTGACCAAATTCTTAAACAATATCTCTGTTTTAGTCGCCAAACCTCCGTTGAAACGTCGAAAATTGGTCAGAAATTCCGGCTCGACGCTAACGTCCATCTCCAGCCCACCTTCTGCTAAAACTCAAGGGACAACGGTAATTGCAAATGCCAGCAAAGGAATCCCAATCTGCGCCACATGCCACCGGGCCCTGCAGAGCACCACCGCTGGCAGCATCATCCAATGCGCAATGTATGTCAATCGATTATATTTATAGGCGTTTCTACATGTTCTGTCAACGTCGCATTGCCACTAATTTTGACGCGCTGATAATTTTTTGTAGATGCTTATCCACGACTTGCGCAGTGTGCTCTAGAACGTGCACACATTCTGCGGCATCGCAACCTCCTACACCTCATTTGACTTGGTCCCCTACGCCCTCACCCTCACCCATGCCCTCTCCTCGGCGCTCTGTGCTTTCTCTGAATTCCTCTAATGTAAATTTGCCACTATCAGACTTGCCACAGACACCGACGCAGAGCTCTGCGACCGGGAAAAGACGGAAACACACCGATGAAGACGATATACCGTCGTATCCTGACGTCAAGAGCACATCGCACGCGGAGGATCAAGGGGAATTTGGCGAAGGGTGTGGGAGATTTGTGTGTCGAAATTGCTGCTACGAGGATACACACAAGTACGTTGCATTTTTTCTCATTTTCATGCATCTTTCAGACCTTTATCTTATCAGTAATACGACTACCTGCCTCGATTGCTACGGCTCCCGAACTTAACACGCCATTCACGATCTCATCTGTATCCTGCATTGCACATTTATACTACCCATTGTTATCTATCTCGAACGTCAATTGCAAATTGTTATCATACCATTCATCATTCCTACATTCCTTACCCCAGAACCCATCTTTAATCTTTGTATTGTTGTCATTCCTATTTTAACCAAATCACTCCCATCCATTGCTTTTTACCCTCACCGCAGATGATTATCCCAGGACTACAGCCTCGAGAATAGCGCAGAAGGCTGGTATCGCTCACACCGGATTTTTTTTTTGGCGTGTGAGTCATTATCCTTCGAAGAACTGTGTTGGGGCGGTGACTAACCGCAGGGCGCCCTGTGGCGTAGAGCTTCAATCGTCTGTTGTACATGCGCTGCTCCCCATCTAAGAAAAGGTAGGGCTCATGAAAGTGCGCAGTGAATGACGGGCGCTCAGAAGTCGCTTTTCGATGTGATCACGTTCAGTGACAAAAACATGTGCTTGGACCCGACTGCGATGCAGATGAATAGGCTTGATCCGAGGATCCAGCGTGGCCATGGACTGCTTAGCGATCTGCACTTAGAATCATAGTAAGTATCATGTGCCGTATTATCCACTGAGCGCAAGGGTTCACCATTACTAGTATATTTGACTCCAATATACTTACAAGGGTATTCGTTTTATCGTACATAGCCATATCGTCTTGTAGTAAGTAGTTATATGTACCGTCTGTATGCTTTTTAAAATAATGATAACGGGCTCGGTGATCGTATTTTTGTAGTTTCTTTTTACGGCTTCTCTGCCTCGGGAGGCTCGGGTGATGGAGGTGAATCCGAGTCAGAGCCACTGGGAAGATCATCGAACAGAAGCATGCTTGACAGCTTGAGCTCCGTTGTTACCTCCATCCGCTTCCGTAGGCGCGCCTTTGAGTTAAACCTATGGCGAAAATGAGCGGTAGTATTACTACACCCTGAGCAGAATAAATCAGGCTTGATAACTCACATTGCAAGAATAGAGTTCGCGTATACTTTAGCAAGCGCAGGGAGTCATGGGTGAGCACATGGAACAAAGGGGCGGTATAGATGTCATAGACTCACGTCGTGGAACTGCAAACTCAATAGCGAGGTAGAGAACTGTTGATGGTCTCGTAGCATACTGATAGAAAAGCTTTCAATCAAAATATCCTATGCTATATCGTCAATTTTTTTCTCACCACAGCGATCGTTGTAATTGCCATAATACTATCAACCATATCCGCCGTCATTCAGTATAATTAAAAGTTACATGGGAAAGACAAAACTCACGCTGTTAGGAGACCCGTTCCAACGAAGAACAGTACTAGGAATGTAATCACGTTTCGCGTCCTTTGGTTCGCAATCATCAGCTTCCGCTACCTTGACCATGTGGGTGTGGAGGAAGGTGAAGTCGGCTGACTTACCTGGCTCTTCCTCCCGGACTTGCTTTGACGAGCAAGTATGAAAGTACACCGGCAATCGTGCTATCTATTACAGCCGTCGAGCTGAAAGCCACATAAACAATTGTCTGTAGAGGATTTATGTTGATTAGGATTGGAATATTTGGCGAAATTGGAGGCAAGAGCAAACCTGGAAGGAGGGTGAAAAGTTGAAGAATCTAGAATCCTGCTCCCTATAAGGAGATGTGAGCAAAAATCGCTGCTTCAACGGTAGTGATTGCTCACAGGTATGTCAAAAATACTGAAGCCATAATGAGTACCGAAGCTGTACCAAGACTGTACAATATGGCTTACCGATCGCCATCCCTGGAGATGAGACAAATTAGTAAAATAATTGCCGAAAGAAGGAATAAAGCCAAGGTACCGATCGCATAGATAAACAGCATGACGCAGATACTCTGTGTAACATAAAGGCTTGAATTAAGGAGGTCAAAAGGTGCAAATGATCCAAAATGATTCACTCGAATAACTTTCGATACGACTATATTCAGAGTCAAGCTTGATGCAACTAGAGGAGAGTAGGAGCTCAGACACGGGAGAATAATCGAAGATTGGAATGTTGGATTTACACTGCCAGATGATACTGAGATAATAGCTATGCGTCCTGGTAAATTATATTGGAAGAGAAAGGAAGAGAATGAGATGTACCTCTGTACGAGCACTATAAGCAATGCTTTTATGGTTGCAAACCCCTACCGTCGACGAAGATAGAGTAAGTGTCGTGTTCAATTCACGATTGTTCTACCCACCTTCAACGCCCTGCCCAAATAAACGTCGCCGCTTAGATCCCGCGTTCGAAGTGATCGATATAGCTTCAAGAGGACTCACCACAAGAGGCTATCGTCTGTAAACCTCAACGGTCTCGATATCGTCAAATACATCATGATCCCTGAGAACACCAGATGCAGTGTGTCCAGGATTCTGCCCGGATGACTGAGTACTTAGCCGTCAAACGTGAAGAAGGGTTCTGAGCTCACAGGACGGCTGCAATCTTCAATGAATAGGCGAAACGGCGTCAGCACTGCGCCCCCAAGGTGTTGTTCAAATCGACTCACCATGAATTTCCGCCGTTTCGAATCCCGGGTGTAGGTCATGAAGTACTGATACGTTTGCAGTAAGGCAGCACCGAATAATCTGCGAAATTGACTCTTTTATAAGCGTCGTCGATTTAATTGAGCTATAAGCGGTTGTACGCACATCGCACCCATCAGGAACCCCAGAAACAAAGCGCTGACATTGTCTTGGGCCATAGCTGCTGGAGGCATATCCATGGACATCTCGCCAATGAGCCAAGCGGATGGAACGTGTGCGAGGGGGAATCGGGAGTGTCAGCGACTGCGTTCTTCTCACCCAGTCCCTTAAATAAAACTGTATACAGTGCATCGCTGTCGTCGATAGGAATAGTCAGTTCCCGATTCCAATGGATGATGATGCTGGGACCCCATCTGATGTCTATCCGAGAAGCCTGCAAGGCAGCGGCAGGCGTCATGGATGATGGACAATGAAAGCTATTCGGGGATAAGGGTGCCGCACTGGGGACTCTACGGCTGGAATACATATAACCTGTGCACGTCAATCCATGATCACCGTCAACGATCATCTACTTATGGCTAAGATGTGCGCCGTGTGATATACACACACGGATGCATCATTCCAATGCAACTTTCTGCACGCCGTCTGTTGCTCTTAATGTAGAAGCACTTGAACTGGCTTCTGAGTTATGCAGAAAGGCCGTGAAAGCGCTTGTTTTTTTAACGTTCATTTAATTGATCTAAAATTAATCCACCCGAGAAGGTGTCATTTTGTAGAGTACAGCGAAAAAGACAATTAAATGATAGACGCTGGAGCGGGACACTTCAACTGAGATAAGATATGCTTCACTCAGTAGATTTCTTAGAACGCATGGCAGATTATGAGGAGCTGACGAATGCTGACAGAAGATGATACCAGTAAAACTGTTGAGAGTATTATACGGCTCCGATTCACATGAGAACAAAGATTTGAACTGGAAGAACTGCGTAGCCAGCTATTCACCTCTTCCTGAGTCGTATCTTGAGTGTCGTCTATAAGGTTCAGCCTTCAGGCCTTCAGGGTACAGGCAGAGAAAGTACCTGTGAGTGGGAAGCTGCGCTTTCTTAATGAATTCCCAAGCAAGGCGTCGAAAATCACACCTGAAACCTATGTTTAGACATTAGAATTTCCCATCGATCACTCTCGGTCACCAGAGACTTTTGTTGCCAAAATGCTTTCCGAAAGGTGGGCTGGTGAGAGTTTGAATCGAAAATACTCCATAACTCTGTGAGTTCTTCAGTGTCCATGCATTCCCAAGTCCTGTGATCTCTATATCGTGACTACCTACCGCATGTCCATGTCAAAAGCCTTGCCTATAATTTGACTGATCAATCCTCGAAGAAAAAGAATTCTGTGCTATATAGAACTGCCTTTATTCCTAGTAAAAGGATCCCGACAATGATGTTCCGTTTTTCGGTTCTCTTATTATTTGCTCTGCTTGATAAAACCACTGCCATTGGATCCTCAGTCAAGCTCGACTCTGGGACGTTTAATGGAATATCTGCTGGAGGCGTTTCTCAGTTCCTTGGAATTCCTTTCGCGCAACCACCGTGACGGCTTTCCATTAACACCACATAAAATCATTTATTGATCCGTTTTACGTAGAGTGGGCGACCTTCGTCTCCGACTCCCCCAACCAAACCTCCCTTACAATGGCACACATTCGGCAATAGCTTTTGGTCCCGCCTGTCCTCAACAGAACATCAACCTTCCTCTTCCGCCTGGTTTAGCATCCGAAACGATTGATATGCTTACGAACATCGGTGTGAACGTTGCATTTCCGTTCTCAGAAGATTGTAAGAGATCAGACAACTTGTATGCGACGCCGTTCGATTAACGCGATAGCCTTTCATCTACCCAAGGTCTCACAATCAACATCGTGATGCCCAGCACCGCTACCTCAGACTCGAAGCTTCCTGTTGTCCTTGTAAGTCCTCTTCACGTTCGTGATATCCTTCTGACTATATTGCGTCTAGTGGCTTTATGGCGGTACGATTGCAATCTTTAGTTAGTGCGATGCGCTCATGATTTCATTTCAGGTGGATTTGAAAAAGGAACTGCATCATTCCCGTTGTAAGATCTATTTTTCTTTCTCGAGCCACGTTTGTGATGTCTGCCTGCGCAAGGTATGACGGCAACGTGATTGTCGAGCGTTCTATACTCCTCGGGCAGCCCATTATCTACGCCAGTATTAATTATAGGTAAGCACCGCGCTTCATATCCTATTCTTCCTTGCTTAATCATAACAGAGTATCTGGTGCGCTGTTGTAAGACAAGTACTGCCTGCATTGGAATTAAAACTGCATTCCAGCTTTTGGGTTCTTGGCGAGCAAAGAAGTTAAGGCAGCGGGTGTGGGTAACCTCGGGTTACAGGACCGTAAGTTGCACACTGTGTTATCGTCCCCCTGAATATTGATTCAAACCATTCAGAGAGACAAGCAATGCGGTGGATCCAAAAATACATTGGCGCCTTTGGAGGGGACCCAAAAAAAGTCACAATGTGAGCGTCTAATCAACTCCAACCCGCATCGCCTGACTTCACACCTTATTCCACTGGAACAGATGGGGCGAGTCAGCAGGCGCCATTTCCGTCGCGCTGCACATGGTAGCGAACGAAGGCGATTCTGAGGGCCTGTTCCGCGCAGCGGTAATGCAATCGGGCTCCGCGCTCCCCGTTGGCGATATCACTGACGGACAGCCGCACTACGATGCGCTGGTAGCGCAGACGGGTTGCACGGGTGCGGCTGATACGCTGCAGTGCCTGCGCGCTCTACCTTTTGACGTCTTGAAAGGGGCCATGGATAATTCCCCTGGGATATTTGACTTCCAGTCTCTGAATTTAGCGTGGCCGCCCCGTGCCGATGGTGTGTTCCTCACAGATCACCCGCAGAAACTCGTTCAGCAAGGGATAATCGCGAATGTTCCATTTATATCAGGTGCTGTACTGGCGAATGATAAACCGCGCTCCAATTCCCTCAGCTAAACGTCCTGGTCAGGTGACTGCGATGACGAGGGAACGTTGTTCTCTCTTTCTACTCTTAATATCACGTATGTGGTTAGCAAAAAAAGTTTTTCTCTTTAACCTATTTCAGTCAATTACAGAACCGATCCTCAATTCCAAGCCTACGTACAAAACACTTTACTCCAAGGGCGCGGTATCACCGACGCAGAGATCGCTCAACTTGCGACGCTGTACCCATCCGATTTGACCCAGGGATCGCCATTTGGCACAGGCGTAACCGACGCACTGTCACCGCAATTTAAGCGCCTTGCGGCATTTCAAGGAGACCTTATCTTTCAGGCTCCCCGTCGATTTTTATTGCAGAACAGAGCTGGAAAGCAGACCGCATTTGCATTTTGTAAGATGTCCAGCCAAAATCCGGGGGATATTAGCTCTTCGTTGACTTGAGTTTTCTGCAGTGAGCCAGCGCTTCAAGACGCTTCCAATCCTCGGATCGGTAATTATAGAGTATTCTGTAAAATATGCAATTTTGTAACTAAATGGTGTGTTCCAGATGCACGTCACTGACCTCTTCAACGTTTACGGAGGCGAGGAACTTACAAATTATCTCGTACGCTTCGTAACGACGCTTAATCCTAACGGTCTCGGAAACGTATTGTGGCCACAATATACACCTCAGTCGCCCACTATGCTCACGTTCCTTGACGGATTTGTTCCGACCACCTTCACTCAGGACACATTCCGCTCGGCGCAATTGGCATTCTTGAATAATCTCACTCTGGCTCACCCATTGTAATTTTAAATTTTATATACATACATGTATTGTAACTTGTCAGACTCGCTTGGTAGTGGTTTTACTTCGGTCTTTAAAAAAAATTGGTTATACACTGCCCAAGGTATATATAACAAATTAACAGTTTAAGGATACGAATATCCGTTTCGCAAGGCCAAAAAACTTCGGATACGGGGAATCGAACCCCGAGCTGCCGCGATCGCATGAGAGGCGGCAATGTTAGCCGTTACACCATATCCGATACAAATATTAATTGATGAACTATTTCTCTGTCTGATATACGCTTGTATATGCTTCCTGTTACACCATTAAATCTCTGGATCGACTAACAATGTTGAAATAATGCCCTAAAGTATAATTACTACAGTTTGGTATATATCCTATGGAGTAAAACCATTCTACGGGGCTTCCACCCAAATCCAATCACTATCTTCCCTTCCCAGTCGCCTCAAAAGCCCCTTCAACAAACGTGTCCGCGTAAGAAAAGATGTGCAGTGATTATGGCAGGGAGATATCTGCTCGGGGACAACAGCAGGTTCCTTTACCGGGGAAGGATGGCGATTAACCTCACTGGGTCTCCGTTTCTTCAGTCGTCTCCCAGGGCGGGGCTTCACTGAATCAAACGGGTTCCCCATACGCTGCAGCTCCTCCGTCGTAGGCGATTCGATCGTAGACCAATTGTCAGCGGGGCTTTCGCGTGACTGTATAGAACCGATGTTAGATTAAAATTAAAAAGGCCTGGTGTGCAGATCTGGAAAGAACTGTGACGGACCGTGGTGAGCTGGAGAAAGCTTCTCCGTAGAGCGTACGAGCACTCCGGACGCCCCTCACAGACTCCCACTGAGCTCGCATCGAACTCAAAATCAGAGCTGAAATCCAGTACGGAGTACACGGGCTGATGGCGATGGGTGACTGCAAGGGTGGCGCCCTTCAGATAGACATCCAGTCCGCCCAGCGTCGAAGATGTTTGAGTCATACCACGTATAGAGCGTTGCTCTAAGTTCATGGTAGAGAATAACGACTCATGGTCCTTTCGCAGATTATGGTAGCACATGGATGAGCGAGAAGATGGTGCTACGCTCGGGACATTGAGTGATTGTTGTTCAGAGAAAGGCTCGGACGGGTAGAGCGCAGTCTTTGGTGTGAGGAGCGATGCTCGGTTGGAGTTAGGATGAGA
This sequence comes from Pholiota conissans, assembly GCA_015484465.1. NCBI lineage: Eukaryota > Fungi > Basidiomycota > Agaricomycetes > Agaricales > Strophariaceae > Pholiota > Pholiota conissans. Next base: position 43,965 of record MU155160.1, read on the forward strand.
AAGGAAGAGAATGTCGTCTGCTGGATCCCACACGGCAACAAACGCGAGCATGGATTTGATCGTTTCGGTGTCCACCACAATATCATCTTCCAAAGTTTCATCCTCAAAGCTTGTGATATCGCTCTCGGAAATGTAGAAATTATAACTATCTTCCTGCGGATATAGGTGAGTAAGACGTATCAAACAACGATATAATATATCAGGGCGCACCGAAGACGAAGTCCCCAAGTCCATCTCCACTACATCCTGCGGCAGCCACTCCTCAGATCTCCTTGGTGTATCAGACACGACCATGAGCAGCAAGAACCAGGGACAAGATAAATGTAACCTGTCGGCCCTTCATCGCGTTCTTATAGCAGCTGCCGTCGTCCAAGTTACATTCTGTGGGAATCCAAAGGATATGCTGGCATCGACGAAGCCTACTTTATCATTTCCGGCTCCAATTGGAAGGATAAACGCAAATGCGATTTGCCTCATGCGCATTCGTGTGAATAGGCAAGGAATTGGCCGTAGAATGCAGTCATGGGCGTGTTATCAACGTGTTGACGAAGGTACATTAGAACTCTGAAATTTCGCCATGAGGATTCGCGTCACCGAAGAGGGTCTGTTCGAGCACCTTATTAATCACAATCCACCCGACGTTGGACACTTTATGACGGCAAAGACAGAAAACTCACCGTATTTTCTGCTCAAAGATTATCATCATCCATGGAGAGCAAAACGTGCAGCACAATATATGATCAGCAGTACTTTAGCTTCAATGAAATGAAAGTGAACGATACCACAAGTTGGCAGACGTGACCTCGTACGCTGAGCTGGCAAATGTGGCAAATGTATACTATTACTACAAGTCAGTAGTAGGCTGACATATGTAAGCAGATACGTAGCTGCTGCATAAAGTAAAAAAATAAATTCCGGTACGGGGAATCGAACCCCGAGCTACCGCGTGAAAGGCGGTAATGTTAGCCGTTACACCATACCGGATTAATGATGATTTCTATTTGTTATTATTATAGAATCATAAGAATCTCTCCCTGGATACCTTACACCGAAATTTAATACGCTTGAAAATTGGTGGACGCAACTATGTAAAACGATAGTGAATTATTCACATTTCGCCGTATATGCAGGTTAATAACTTTTAATACTACGCGCTGCCAGATGATTTCTCGTCAATTGCATCGTTTTCTGCACGACGAGTTAGGCTTTTGCGAATATAGATGACCCCATTTACAATTGAAAAGACCAGACATTGGCCGAGTGCGATGCCGATGACGTATATGACAAGTTTCTTCGAACCCTTACTCGGATCGAGGAATGAGTAGGCTGCGTTCATGTCGAATACTATCAGCTCTAAGGTCAATGCGTGGATAAAGATGTTACACGTACTGTAGAATCCTTGAGTAGCATGCGTTATATATGCAACTCCGAGGTATCCTCCAAGGATCACGATTGTCGTAAACAGGTGGATCCATGTACTGGGCTCTATATTGGTGACGCATATTTCAAAGAAAGCGAAAGCTGTGTTAAGCGCATGCTTCGATACATTAGTCCATGCTGAAGGTCATATCAGCGGAATTAATCAGACAATGAATTTCGGGTACATACCAGAGTACGGGGTAGTGAAGGTAGACGACGATGAAAGCAGGGCCCAGTACACGATTGTCACTAGAATTGCTGGAAGCAACGTAAGCTCCAAGGTTCAGGAATCTAGAACGTGTTCATTACGAATACTCACGGAATGTGATGATGGTGGAGAGAAGAAAGATATGCAGGCATCGCAAAGGACGCGGCCATGTTTGCAGGGGGTAATGGTGTTCACCCCCTCTTGAATACTTGACAAATAAAAGTGTTTGAGTTCCAGCAGCCAAAAAATATGCGCAGATGCCGATGTATGAGAGGTTGGTAAAATACGAGAAGAACCTAAACAAATAGTCCGCAAAAGGCTGAGCACAAAATGAATTAGATGACGCGTGAACACCAAAACGTACGCATCGATGTCCTTGGTCTTGGTTCCCTCCCATACCATAACAAAAATCAAGGTAACGAGCGTGTACAGAGCGAAGAGTGTCCTAATTAAACCGAGCTGGACGGGAGACAGGATGTAGGAGGTTACCAGTCGCACATTCCGGTCAAAGTCGCTGGTATTCATGATGGTTGGGAAAGAAGGAATACTGGGGCCTCTTTCGATGTTAGCGTTAGCACTGCCGTAAATACAAGGATTCGTGACAGGTTGAGGTGCGGCGTGCCTGAAATTCGAAATGAATTTTACCATACATACTCTGTGTGCGGCTTCCCTGCACTTCCCTCCAGAGCGCTTTCGGTAAGCAGAGTAGACATGAAATCGCCCAATATACTTATGTTGGCCATGTCAGTGCGGGTACATAACGTTGATCGACCCACTTCGCCGTCGTAGAGAACATCGTGAACGCACTTGTAATACTTTCTCATCTAATACCTTCCACCTTCATCCTACTTCCCAAAAGGTGATAAAGCCCGAGGTTAGTTCTCGCAATTCAAGCTTCGAGCTTCAAGGCCAGTGATATTTGTTAAATGCCATGCATGATAAAATGAGATGCATGAGGGTTGTTCCAATAGTAAACTCAGCTGCGTTTCCTGATTTGGTGCAGCAGTCAACGGCCTGCGTTCCAATCACGACCAAATACCATCACAAATCAGCCACTGCGCACCCCCGACGCCCACGACACCTCGACACCGTTCGGCCCATCCTCAAGCACCAAAATAACGATGACAGTAAGCCCACATCTCACAGAGGGGGAACCTACGACGATTGGACGAATTCCGCAGCGAATTGGAGCAAGGAGGAGGGCTGGATTGGGTTGGATGGGTTGGATGGGCTTCGGATGACGTTGAGAGGGTATGGTTGGGGGATAGATTCGCCGCGGGATGGATCTGAAAAGGCTCTTGGTTGCCCGATTATTGTATGGAACGGACGTTGACGAAAACATTTTGCGCTTTAGGAATCAAACTTCAAGCGCTTCGTCGAGGTCGGACGTGGTGCGTGTCCTTAGGCTTCGTTTCGCATTCTGCAGGAAACTGACCCTTCGCGCTATCCACGGAACAGTGGTCCTCCTCAAAGCCGGCCCTTCCGCAGGCAGCATTGCTGTCATCACCGAAATCATCGACCACAACCGCGTACGTCTCCTTGAACTATCACTCGGTTCTTTTTATCTGAAAGTTAATCCAGGCCATGATCGACGGCCCCACTACTGACGTTCCCCGCCAGTCATACCCCTACAAGCACCTCACCCTTACTCCCTTTGCCCTCACGAAGCTCCCTCGCGCTGCTGGTTCAGGCGTCGTCAAGAAGCAGCTCGAGAAGGAGGCGATCGTTGAGAAGTGGAAAAAGTCCGCCTGGGCCCAAAAACGCGCCGCTGTCGAGAAGAGGCGGTCGCTGAACGACTTTGGGCGCTTTGCCGTGATGCTGGCCAAGAAGCAGAGGACCGACGTCGTGCGGAAGGCGGTCGCAAAGGCGAAGAAGGCATGAGCGGTTATTTTGTCGTTGTTGGTGGTTGGGATTGCATTTCGGAGAGCTGGACATGGTTTATATGCACAAAATGAGAGTGTTACCTCGTATGTTCATGCCTTACGAAATTCCATGCGTCAACTTTTCTCCTCAGTTCGTGTTGTTCGCTTTGAGAATATGAATTTATACCCTCGATTACATCTTCTGCCACTCTGCTACCTCGGCGTCTCGTCGAATTGTCCGTGACCACACCCTAAATGACGGCGAGCACGGACACACGATGCGTTGGCTGGAGCCAACCTCTGTAAAGCTTGTTGCCGCGTAAAAAGGAAGAAATCGACGGCGGGTACACTGGGGTGCAATCAAGGGAACGGCGGCAAAGCACACTTACATAACTTGATTGAAACTGGCGAGTAGGATGTGCTTACCGGCAGTTTAATCAGGCACATCTGCGCGCAGCGCGCATATGCTGCGATCTTCATTCGTTATGAACGGCCTATTCTACTTGAGAGATCTTGGTGCCTCCCGAAATGGATAAAACAGAGAAGCGGTACAAACATAAAGTGCCTTTATCTGCAAAAACTGTTATTAAGTTTATGATACTTGACGCCATACGTACAATGTTGAATATATCCAGTATCCCGCGAATTTGTGGTGCTACCACTTCGATGTAAGTATGTATAACTCTTGTACTATGACACTTACCGTATTCCATCAATTCAAGAAACTTGCCCTAAATGTTCCCTAAATGGCGTCACCAAGGCCTTCGTCTGCTTTCTAGCTTTCGACTCCAAAAATTCAGATACAGTAAGTAACTTCCTGTCAGCCTTTCGTCGACTGTTTGTTGAGACATTACTGATGCGACATCCACGGGAAACACTCACTTATTGCCGATGAAAGGTGTGCACAATTTAGCTCATCTGAGCGACTTTCCGATTCGTAATAAGCCAATTCCATCACAAAAGTTTTATTTAATGTCGCCAGCTGCGCTTTCTTCTGCCCAAAATGGAGGAACTTCTCCTAACAGTCCATACGAGCGATTCGAACACCGATGACACGTACGAAGGTTTTTCTTGACTTCAAAGCTGTTCTTACCGACTAGATGCTCAGTTATAGGAGGTTTGAACGCTCTGCGGCAGATCTTGCTCAGGAGCAGCTATGGGACGAATTATCGTCTCTATATTCTGATAACGAGAAAAACTTGAAGACACGATCTGCCGCGTTGGATCCCAGTTCTGCATCCAAGGACATGAATGGCGATGATTCTACCGGGGAAAAGCTCGATAACCTCCTTGACGGGTTCATGAACGGCGCAAACGCAGTGTTGGAAGAGCTCACGTTTCTGGGAAATGCACATCCCGCCCTTGCTGGTATGTTCTTTATTTTCAGAATAATATCTCCTAATCCGAGTCAATCTCCAGTCGCTATCTTTGCCTTCCATGAGGTAGTGAAGCTGGATATTGCACGTCGGGATAACAACAAGAAGGTGCTTGTGGTGGTTCTGCAGATGCAGAGTATGTTAGGTCCAATGTTCCAGTATGTTCATTTCATAAAATCGTTCTGCATCGTTGATTTGACTTCTATGTAGACTCCGAAATCTCGACCATACTCATATGCCAGAAGCCGAAAAGCGGTTCCACGAGGGCAGATTGAAGGAGATCGTAGACGTGATCACACGGGATATCAAGATGTGCAGGAGCGACATCACACATTTCATGAATCGAAAGTTCGTCTGTGAGTCCCTCTGCAAAATCATCGCCGACCACCTATTCAATCCCCTCCAGACAAGCTCGTGCTCGCAAAAGGATATGAGAAGAAGTTTGCGAGCCACATCGAAACATTCGCCCAACGCCGATCCGAGCTCCAATCCGTCATCTCAGAATACATTGCCATCGGCATCAGCTCTGCCAACATTGCCATCGGCCAAGTAGGGCACAAAATCGACTCAATGGACATCAAAGTCGACAAGATCATCTCCGTTCTCTTCCGACACCTCGATACTCCCCGCGAACGCGATGTGTTCAAATTCATGCAACAAAACGGAGGCCCCGAAAAATGCGTCAACGACCTCGACCTTCTCCCCAAGCTCATCTCGAAGGCCGGCGAATCGCCCAAAACTGGAAAATTCACCGTTTCGGACCAGGCTGAGTTGAGGGAGCTGCAGAAGGCGCTGAGCGAGGCTCTGAAGGAGGATTTGGATAAGGTGCTGGAGAAGCATTACTCGCGATTCGAAAAGGTGTTGCAGGTCCAAAGTAATAATTTGAAGCAGATGTCTGCGCACCTAGAGGATCAGGGTATATTGATGCAGACGCATACGACTAAGCTAGGGAAGATTTTGGATACGGTGACAACAATTATGGTGCTGGAGGAGGGGAAATTCAAAACAAAGTCGGTCAAGCTCAAAGATCCGGTGAGCGTGCTTCGTGTTCCATTCTTCCTGTAGCTCACCCAGTCATTTGTACTTCAGGAAATCCAACGAGTGTGGAATCAAATGGTAGACTCTGATCAATTCCTCATTACGATGTGTATTCACCCCGCGTCTTTAGAATCTCACAACAAGCAGCGTCAAAGCGAAGGTTTTTGTGCTCACATTCCGCGATCACATCCGCGTCGATAACTCTACAATCAATACGCCAATCCAAGGCCCTGCGCTGTTGCCTGGCGACATGAACAGCCTCACCGTCAGATCTCCAAACGCAAGCTCCACACAAGACGATTCTGAATGGGTCCTGGAATACATCGACGTCGCGTATGTCCAACCCATCGTCGAAGCTATGGATGAGGATGGATCGGGGTTCATCAGCGTCAAAGAGGCCAATAATTTCGCTCTTGCGCGACCGAAAGATTTGAGGTGTGCCTATACTCTTTTTTCATCGTCAATTATGAACTTACCGTCTACAAGCCTATTGCATTGGATCGCTTATTGGGCTGCTGGTACGCGTTCCTTTACGCACCGTGGAAAATGACTATAAGCTCACTTGCTCTCGGATCACGTTCAGGATGGCATCTAAACCTCGTTGAATACCAAAAGGAATTATATTCAATTCTGGTCCAGATGCACGCCGCTGCGTCGTCTATCCATGTTGCCAACCGAGCGTTCGTGGACGATTTTCTAGATCATTCGGTGATGAGACGGGTGGAAGCGTTGTTGCGCTCAATCAAAGGCCTCCCCGATATCTCCAAAAGAGACCCTCATCTGGTGACAGTCGCGAATTATGTGAGCTCGTGGCAGCTAGAACGTTTGCGGACGAACCTCAGCGATATGGGTTTCGTCATTGAATCTCCCTTTGTTGCAACGACTATCTCGGGTTCCTCGAGAGTCGAAACGGTGTGCATTACGCTGTCTTCATTTTGGCGTATTCTCATTCGATTTTCTGTAGTGGATTATGCCTCTGCTCCTCTTACTTCTTCAGAGACATCTGGATGTCATCCAGCTCGCTAAAACTGTTGTGCTAGACAAGACGGAATTCGAAGCTCATGTTACATCGCTCACCTCTATATTCGTTGTGTTTGACGAACGCATGGAGAATCTCGAAGGTGCGCAGTTGACATTCTTCTCCTTATTTTCGTTTTCGTCCTGAAATATCGCCAGCTAAATTCCAGCAATTGCACAAAGATGTAGACGCTCAATTTAACAGCTTCTCATACGGAATGGTAAGCTAGCTGGGCGATAGATGCGTCTAATCGAAAATTGTTCTTACCTTTTTATTATTATCAAGTTTTACGCTGCATTCAAGAAGACCGAATTCGACGCTTCCCTGAATAACGTTCTAGGCATAAAGGCGGATGAATACGCCTCCGACAAAAATGCCTATCCTCATTTGACTTCACCCGATTTGTCTGTCCTTTCCAAGCCTCCAGGAAGACATCTCAACCTGGAAGACATCGATATCTACGCGTCTGAACCCCGGCCTCCAGACCACCTCCCACACCCCATCGAAGGCGCGTGGTTCGCCTGGTTCGAAGAAGGCATCCGCTACTTGCGCCCGAACCGCTGTTTTATTTCTCCTGTGGTGGACGGCAAGATTGTCGCTAAGGGAGAGTCATTCTTCGGCGCTATTGATATTACGGGAGTTGTCAAACCTGGCGACGCGGATGCTTCAACAATGCCTGTAGAGATCACATTTTTCCCCCGAAATCTAGAGTTTCGACCGATTGTATGTCGGGGAACGTTTGATCCTGTGCGGGATTCTATCTCTGGCTCGTTTATATGGAAGGCAGACGAGGAGTCCAGCGCGAATGTTGTGGTCACGAATGATGCAGAGACAGCTGCTGACGGGAACTTGAATTCAAAAGAAATCGATATCGCAGCCCAAGCATCGGAGTCAAATCAAGCGTCTGGTGTCGCTGGTGAATTGGAAGTCATCGTCGAACATGACAAGGTCGAAGGAGAATTAAACATCCCTGATATCCCTCCCCAGGGACGGCAAGCACTTGTTGAACCCGAAAATAGCATCTCTGAAGCGCCGGTGGAGAGATTGGACGAGACGGACAAACCTGTAACGGTCGAAGTTCCCGCCGAAGGGGCCGCAGTCACAGAAAATGTTGCGCCGCAAGACACAGAACAGCGATTATTCTTCCTCATGCGTACCCTTCCCCACCTCTTCCGTTTTCGGTACCTCCTCGACGGGCCCGGCCCCGTTCCATGTTGGGTGGTTTGGCCTCTCGCTCGCAAGCGCTGGGTGTTCGCTATTGAAGCTGTGCTGTACGAAACACGCATCCGTATGAACTCGAGAAAAGCATTTGAAGCTACCCTCACCGAACGTCGTCAGTGGCTTTATCACAGCATTCGGTATGATTTGACAGAGTCAAATATTACGCCTGAGTGGACGCGGTTCGATTCTTTTACGGACGAGGAGTGGGAGGTGTACGATACGCTGTTTTTGACAGTGCATCCGACCACGGCAAGGATATACGAGGAGATGTCGCATTATATGGCTCGGAGGGAGACCTATATTGTGTGAGCACTCTTTTTCCTGTTTTAAACTTATATCGTCTTACAGTCGAATTCAGAGGGAGAATTTTCTGCGATAATTGCCGAAAGCTCATCGCTTTTCGCCGTCATCAATGCATTATATGCCTCCGAGATGACTTGAGCGATGGTGTCGACCTTTGCGTGAACTGCTTCTCCAAGTCCAACACAGTGCGTTCCGGAACCATGCTCCACAATATATCACATCCTCTTCTGCGCTCAAAACACCGCGTCCGCAATTTTGAGAGAGGTGTTATCATCCCGGAGGCGAGGTTGATTGCTGAGCGCAGCAAGAAGATGTTCAAGGATCTGGAAGAGGCAAAGAAGGAACAAAATGAGCGTGCTGGCAAGAGTATCAAAGGGAAGGGGTCTAGGAAGTCGCGCTCGGGACAGGCGGTTGCGAAAGCGATTGTGGACACTCCAGAAATATCACCTATACTTTGTGCTTGTTGCGAGAAACCAATTTCGCTGCCTTGTTGGGTATGCGTGTCGTGCTGTGAGTCGTTTTATTCTTCGTACTTGGATATTTTTTCATCTCTCTTCCACCCTAATTTGATTTTTCAGCCCCTCTAACCTTCATCTGCGACCTCTGCGACAAAAGGAATACACCCGTACTCGATATTTACCGCGGCCACTCTGTACAGGATCACCACCTTCTCCGAATTCACGACAGCGTCGAGGTTAAACCCCCAAGACTCAGGAAAGGCACTGAAGTAGAACAACAGCTGGAAGAGCTCAACATCAACATCTCTGCGCTCGAAGAGAAAGTCAATGCGCAGATCGATGAAGCGAAAGAAATCAAAACGGTCATCGAGGATGTCGCGAAAAGCGTTGGGCTGAATGACTACGAATTTGCCCCGACCGAATCAGTCCTGAATGATTTTGAGGAGGCTCTCGCGCTGGAAGATGGCACCCTCCACATGGACGAAGCGAAAATTCGACCACTTGAAGAGGAGAAATACGAACCCAGCAAAGACAATTCGGACGAAAAGCCAGAAAAGTCGTCTAGGGCGCAGATGGACCTCAGGGAAAGATTGAATGCCCTCGAAGATAAAGTCGAGAGTATTAGTCGAACTCTCTCTAGCCTAGCTCACGATGATAGGCATACTGCGATTGTCAGCAAGGTGGATGCTTTGGAGACGAAAATTGATCAACAATTCGGGTTGCTTCTGTCGTTGGTGCAAAACCTTGTTTCCCCGTCTAGTACACTAAAAAGTGACTCCGGTAGCTAGTCGTGGATAATATATTTTCTCTGACCTGAACTTCTGAAAATTTCCTTCTCTTTTTTCGTTTCCCTGAAGACCGTTTCAGCGTTAGGAACTCCGGGCCGCCTTTTTGCCGCCGGAAAGGGATTTTTTTTACGGAACGCTACTTGGCTTTGCCGACGACCTTGACAGCGAGCACCATGCTATCCTCGTCGCTTCGTACTTTAGTACGACGGACGACATCTGTGGTGCAGCGTCGTTCCTTCTTTTGCTCTTCACGACAATGCCAGGCGGACGTTTTGGGCAATACCGTTGACAGCGACGGACTTTCACCTGTCTCAAAGATTCGGAATATTGCAATTATTGCCCATGGTGGGTGGCTTAACGTCTGACTAGTTCACAATAATGTGGAAGAACCATCTCGCTAACAAAATCTCACAGTTGACCATGGAAAGACGACGCTGGTTGACCAGTTGTTGCGCCAGTCTGGAACGATCAAACAGCTGTCGACGACGGAGCAGTTGATGTACTCGGGTGCTTCGACGGCGTCTTCGACATCTTCGACGACCATGACTGCAGATAGCCAGATAGAGGACGGCTTCATTACACGAGTCATGGATTCAAATGACCTAGAACGTGAACGCGGAATTACAATTCTCTCCAAGTGCACTAGTATCGACTACAACGGACACCTCATCAACATTGTGGATACCCCTGGACATGCAGACTTCGGAGGCGAAGTGGAACGTATCCTAAGTATGGTTGACGGAGTAGCGCTCGTGGTGGATGCAACGGAAGGACCCATGACACAGACACGATTCGTATTGTCCAAAGCTCTTGCGCGAGGTCTCAAGTGAGTGCTTGGAATTTTTTTTAATCTAACAAACTAACCTGTTCAAGACCCCTTGTTGTAATGAACAAAGCGGATAGACCAACGTCACGCCCTCAGCAGGTTGAAAGCGACCTTTTCGACTTATTTGCGACCCTCGGCGCCAGCGATGAACAAGCGGACTACCCATTACTCTATGCCTCTGCAAAGCAAGGCTGGGCTCAAGCAGATCCTCCAGTTCTGAAAACCGTCTCGGAATCTATCAATCAATCGCTAACAGCAACATCGACGACCATGACGCCACTTTTCGACCTCATCATGTCCCATGTTCCACCTCCAGTACACCTCCAGCGCATAGGCCCTTTCTCGATGCTGACCGTTCAAATCGAAGCGGACCCCTACGTGGGTATGCTCTACCTTGGACGCATCCAATCTGGCACTCTGCGCATCGGGGATACCCTGGTTGCGTTGAATTCGGAGGGACAGAAGGTCGGCGAAGGCAAGGTGAAGAAAATATTTGGACGCAGGGGACTCGAGCGCGTAGAAAAGGACGCTGCTGGTGCAGGAGAGATCATCAGTATTGCGGGCGTGAAGTGCGTCAACACCGGTACGGGTGGAGGCGGAGGTGTCAACGTTACGCTCGTCCATCCCGATGGATGGGGTGCAGAAGGCCCACAGCCATTACCAGTACGTTCAACTTCGGATTAATTCAATTATCCTCTCACAATTTCTCAGACTACTCCAATTGACCCCCCAACTATCTCAATCCACGTCCACGCCAACGACTCGCCACTTGGTGGTCGCGAAGGCACGAAGCTTACCTCCCAAGTCATCCGCGACCGCATCTACAAGGAGGCCGAAACAAACGTCGCACTCACCGTCCTGCCAGGCCCGACCTCCGAGTCGCTCGAGCTGCGTGGGCGTGGGGTGCTGCACCTTGGTGTCCTGCTCGAGACGCTCCGCCGCGAGGGTTTCGAGCTCTGTGTGGGCCCGCCCAAGGCTGTCATGATTCCCTGCCCTGAGAAGAATCCTGAGGGCAAGGAGCGCGGTGTGTGGCTGGAGCCGATCGAGGAGTGTACGGTCGTCGTGCGCGAGGAGTACGCTGGAGGTGTTGTGCAAAAACTGACGATGCGGAAGGGCGAAATGAAGAGCTATGAGTCGGGCGATCCTGAGGAAGGCTGGGTTAGGATTGTCATGGAGGTACCTGCGCGTGGGTTGATAGGGTACATGGCTGGCGAGTTTGGCAACGATACGCATGGACAAGGGTAAGTCTTTTTTTTTTACTTATGAAGAGCATCTTTATTCACTACTCTTTGTAGAACGATCAACCATATCTTCAAAGGATACGAAGAATACAAGGGCGCCATCGACACTGGCCGAAATGGCGCGCTCATCTCCATGGCATCAGGCGAATCTTCTGGCTACTCCATGGCCCCCCTGCAAGCACGTGGAACTCTCTTTATTCACCCTCAAACTCAAGGTACATTGTTGGTCCAGTCATTAAATCTACCTTGTTTGACTAACGCCTATTTCTGAACAGTATACCCTGGCATGGTCATCGGCGAATCATCCAAGACTACTGACCTCTACCTAAATCCCTGCATCAAAAAGCAGCTCACCAATATCCGCGCTGCTGCCGCTGATGAAAAGATTGTCCTCGCCAGCCCAAAGATTATGGGTTTAGAAGAATCACTGGCGTATATGGGCGACGACGAGCTTATTGAAATTACTCCTACATGTATCAGACTGAGGAAGAAGGATTTAGAGGCGGCGAAGAGAGGAAAGACAGGGAAGGCGACGCCGAAGAAATAGGAATGGTGCATCTTTTTTGTGGATGTTGTGAGTACGGCGTTAGCTTTCGTCGTGAACTCTGTATTTCTGATACTGTCCGCAGAAATTTTTCCTTTTTTCTGGTTTATCGCGTCACTCTAGAGCATATAGAATGCCACAGTGATAGTGGATAGATATCTTTAGATCATCATCCCTACTGGGGGTGTTGTAAAATTATTGTATCTTCCCCTCGAGTAAGGTGATCGATTAACCACCAGTCGAGTAATCCCTCCTAACCCCACTCTATTATTTAATCTGTATTGCTATTGATCTGGAACGCGCTTTTCTATAATGGATTCACAATTTGGTTTTGCTCTGTTCGCGGGATGTCCGATAGCTGTGCTCCATTTCGTACGTTATACTTTACATCACCTCGGATAGGAAGGTGTAAAAAGCTTAGCATTCCTTAGCATCCGAACACTCCATCAAATTTGTTTCACCTCCTGTTGGTCCCTGGAAGTTGGGCGCAGGCTACGGATGGTTTAATGGACGGCTACAATATACCGAATGCCTTCCTTCTTGACCACCATCTTCCCTCTGCGCGTCGTTTTGCCCTTGCATTTTCTCGCTTTAGACCGCTGCGCGCGGTAGGCGCGCCTGCTCTCGGTTGATTCTGGTTCGGTGACGATGCTCTATCTTAGGCTTTCTCTTGGGTGAGTCATCAATATCACTGCGATAACAAAGATACGCTGAATACGTCTGATTTCGTTCTGCTTGATATATAGCTTTCTGGCTCTAAGTGCTCACCTTCTGTTGTTCGCGTCGGCCTATACTATCAATGTTGGACCCGCCACAAGTGCCCTGCTCACTCCTGGACAAACCCTGACGTACACTATCACGCTGGAATCTGGGGACACGGTGGTGCTGGTGGATATCCTCTTCGTCAATGGAAACCTGGGGAACACGACGAATATCGCGCTCAATAGCGACTTATCGAAAGCCGCAGATAGGACCGGAGATTATTTGATTCCGAGTGTTCCGCCTGGGTGCGTTTGGTATCCTCGTTTTCTTCTACGTTGCATCTTATATCCCCTATACTTCTCAGAAAATTGTACAGTGTGCGACTTGTTAACGCTTCGTCAGTGCAATTCGCTTTTTGCTTGATTAGACCTCTTTAACCTTACACCGAATAATCAGAACGAAAGAGCTATTGAAGGACTCAACGACGTTTGAAGTGTTTGCGCCGGGATCGACATCGATAACGTCAGAGTATGCTACAACCTTCGTCAGTCCATTTTCATTTTTTCTAATGGCGTGTGTAGTGCCAGTACATTGCCTCCTACGAGCCTTTCAACAGCAAGTAAGACGTCGACATCAGGCTCATCTCCAACAGGATCTACAAATCAAAATATAAACAGTGAATCATCAAAATCTACACCTGTTGGAGCGATTGTCGGTGGTGTAATCGGCGGCATAGTCGTCCTCGCCGCCCTGCTCTGCGCCTTCCTATTCAACAAGCGCCGGAGAAACGCGTCCAAATCCCTTCCAGACGACGCTGATGATGACAAAACCCAAGTCATCCGTCATATACCTACCCTTCCACCCCTCGAAAGCCCGAAAGAACCACAAATAGAGGTTGCAGTCACCCCATTCCCCGCTGGACTCCCAACATCCAATGCTAGTTCCATGTTTTCCAAAGGAAACAACGCCTATGACATCGTTCCCACATCTTCTGATCTGCTCAGCGACACGGCACCACGAAGTGCCTCGTCCGGAGACGATTTCTCCGCGACCTACGGCTCTCTAACCCAAAGTCCAACAGACACTCGCACGGAGACGCTGCGGAGAGAAAGAGAACGCATGTCGCGCGAGATCGCTGACCTCGAGACGCGATCGCGGACGGTGGGCGCTGTGGGGTCCAGCACGAGCGGGTCGTCGTACGCCGCGTCGAGCTTTATGCCTCCGAGTACGGCGCAGCCGGGGAACAGTGATTTGCGAGAGCAGATTGCGATGTTGCAGGAGCAGATTAGGCAGATTGAAGCGAGGCAGATGCATGGAACCGCAGAGCCTCCGCCAGAGTACGATGGCCCGCCTCCGGCGACGGGAAGTGGTGGGGGTGTTGTGAGTGCACCTTCGAGCAGTGCACTGCTAGGTTAGCTTTTCTTGTACAATCGCTTTCGTCGTTCTTTTGATGAATGAATTCATCGTAGGAGATGTCAAAGACCCAGTAGCTTAAACGCTTATGTTCCTGGCTGGTGTGTTGACCTTTTAAAGCATGACAGAAATTATGTTGGTCATTCAGGGTACTGATCGCTCTCTCCTCCGTGCGTTTCACGCAATGATTGTTCAGATGAGCAGAAAAGTGGTGCGTTGATGCTAATTGGTATACAGAAGATGTACATAGCATTGAATAATTCAATAGGTATTACAAACGTAGCGTATAGTATGTAAAGTACAGCCGTTCCGAAACGTCAAAATTACCAATATTCTATGAAAGGAGAGGAAACGATTATAACAAACTTTTATACCTCATTTACGCCCTGATTTCGTCTGCATATACAACCCCAGGCGCTCTCGGGAAATAACGATGCGTCGCCTTGGCCTTCGCCCCTTCGACGCAGTGCCTCCTCATGGCGTCAGTGCGGGGGGAGACCTTTCCCGAGCATTGGCGGCATTGGTATAGTATGCCCGAATGCGTAGAGACTATGTGCCTCTGGAACGAGGCCTTTTGCTGCTGCCCGCATCCTGGATAAAGACAGATCCCACCCTCAGTCGCCCCTGCTGGCACGCCATGTTGCGTCCCCAGATGATGGGTCCACGCGCGCAAGCCAGTGAACGTTCCTTGGGTGCAATTATTGTATAAGCACGTTATTTGTTCTTCGCGGGGTGGGTCCAGCAGGAATTGAGGAATGTCAGCTCTGCCGGGCTGGGAAGCGGGAGCAGGGGCGGGAACGGAAATGGGAACGGGTACAGGAACAGGATGGGTGGGGATGATGTCTGGCTGCGTTGCCGGACCGGTACTTGTGGTCAACATCAGCGCTTGAGTGCGTTGGGCGGCTGCGTATGGGTGATTCCCATGGCGGCGCTCAGCGTGGGCCTGAGAGACACCATATACCGTCCCCTCCGATGTATGGTGCTGAAAGTGAGTCGACGGCCCAACGCCAGGTTGAGCATTGGACTCAATAAGCTGTCGCGGAACAATGGTAGTTGGTAAATCTTGCCCAATGGGGGTCGGCTGGAATCCATTTGGTGCATTGCCAGATTGAGAGTACCACTGAGGTAGAGGTTGAGCATTGGGACCATCCGTAGACAAAAAGTGGTTGTCAAAGGTGGTGGTGGTGGTGGTGGTGGAAGGCGAGCTTGCGACCGTGCGGGACTCGGACGAATTAGAATTTTCACTGTCATTGTTCTCCCCGGGGAAAATATGGTCGCGTAATTGGATCAAGACTGGGAGAGGAAGTTCCTGTCCTTGAAATGCACCATCTGATATAAGCGTTAGAAGCTGCGTAATGCTGAGAGATATGAGAAGGGAGGCTACGAAGCGAAAGTACAACACTTACTCCATGCGTCCTTCAATGTCTCTGCCATTGTGGTACGTCGGTGTCCTTAAAGATTCTCCGGTAGGTAAAAAGTTAGAGCTGTATAAATATAGGTTATTTTAGTGACGTTATTGATGAAAAAGTTGAGAATGACATTGAAACGACATACAAGTTGTCGTTCATAGTCTGAAAATTAGAAGTGATAATCTTTGGGATTAGATGCGTAAAACTTGGCTTAATCAATAAGCAATAAAAATGGCTTTGTAAAGTTTTTGTAGAAGCTATTGGTTGTAGAGATATGAGGGGATGAAATGAGGGCAGTAAAGCAGATATCGCTAATGAAGCGCGTCGCGCTCGTCACGCGTATGTCATGTGACACTGTGGCTCTAATATCTCGTGATTAATTACCGTTTTTGGGATTAAAACAATTCACGGAGTTAAGAGGTCTACAGAATAGTAAAAGGGGGGATATAGATTCATACCAGGATACTCCATCACGGTCGAGAGGATTACCTTTGGTCTACTGTCGAAAATTCCACGTGATGAGACATGAGAGAATCGAGAGGGAAAGGTCAGATTCGCAGGGAAAACAATTATTATATACACAAGATGCACGATGGGGTACATGATTGTATTGCGAGCAAAAAACGATATACGTACCTCAAATGTACAGACAGGGGAAAACAGTTTATATCTTGATATAGCGAGAGGAGAACGGCGTACTAAATTTGTTAGAAAAAAGAAGCTTGTATATCATAACCATCTGCTTTTTTGTGAATTTCACAATTGGCGTTGACAAAGAGCAGAAACGCGAGCGGTGTTCAATAAGAGATAGGAATATCTTGAGAATGGCCGGGAATTTGTCAAATTTTTGAAAAAAGAAAAAAAAAACCAAATCTCATGTTGAAGTGTATTTAGCACTGCTTAGCGCTTAAGGGTCATTGAAAAAGGACGAAGCCAATTGTGAATGCATAATTTAGTGCAGCCATTAGAGCTATATTTGGACAGCTTAATTTTATCGAAGAATTTGAAGTATCTACATTGCTATTTTTGGTGCGTGGCGCACCGGGCTCCACAACACCACCTACTGAACAGAATAATTGAGTAATCATTGACAGCTACCCCGCAGTGACCCTAGAAAATACGTCGTCGCAGTTCAAAGACCATATGCTGGGAACCAAGCACCACCGTATACGTGATGTCATCCTCCTCCACTCGCTCCTTCTTCAAGCATATAAAGCCGCCGAAGTCCTTGCAGAACTCCAGAAAATCCAAAACCCAACGCACTAAACCTATTCTAAACATGTCAGAAATCGCAGAGAACCCCATCCCCCAGACCGGTACCGGTATCCCCGATATCACTGGCGAGAACAACCATGCAACCCAGAAGCAGGAGCAGACTGACAAAGAGCTCGCTCTGCGTCTCTCTTCGCTCATCGAGGATGCGAACTCCAGGGTCACGCCTTTGTGCCGAATGATTCGTAAGGTACGAATTCTTCGAATATAAATTTAAAATTGGGTCATATATAAATACTTGATGTAGGCAGTCGAGGGCTTCGAAGCTCAGAAGGAAGAAGACCGCGACGAAAACGCGCTTGTTCAGCAAGTTCGACCACTCCTCGAACAGGCCGAGAAAATATTGAATGAGACAAATGGCGCTGTGCGCGGCGCAGACCCGGACAATCGCCTCACCAATGAAGCGAAACGCAACACCCAGGACCATAGAGCTACTCCTGAGGAGCAGCGGCTCGCCGAGGCGTTGAAAATTGTGTGTTGAAATTTCAAATACTCTTGACCAGATTGCTGACCGGTGCATCCTTCATGAATAGATGGTAGAGGAAGTCGGTGGCACCATCGAATGGGCCAGGGACAAGCTCAACAATTTCCCCAAGGCCAAACGCGATCTCGGTCCTTTGCTCGACGCGCTCGGACGTGAGTATTCTCGACCACATCTCTTTCATGGAGTACCAATCTGACTTCGTCGCATCTCAATGTAGAACCGTTGACCCAAATCGTCGGAGGCGTTGGTCTTCTTCTCGCGGGAGTCCTCAACCTTGTTGGAAAACTCTTGCAGGGTTTGGGTCTCGATAGCTTACTCAAAGGTATCGTTGCAGCCACGGTATGTATCTCTCTCTTCGTCAATTTGATGTGGCCAGAGCTAAATTGTGAATATATAGGGTCTGGACAAAATATACAAAGGTCTCGGCTTGGGCAACTTGTTAAACTACGGTAAAAACTAAACACATCCTGGACATTTGTATCGGAATATTGTAGCCAAGTTCACGATCCCTTCTTGTATTACCATGAACAATATAACGACTCATTGATGTATAGTCGTTGAAGTTTACGCATGGTGAGATGGCCGAGCGGTCTAAGGCGCCAGACTAAGGATCAGGGTACTCTGTACTCATCACTAACCTTTGAAGGTTATCTGGTCCTCCGGGGCGTGGGTTCGAATCCCACTCTCATCAAAGCTTTTTGCTTATATGCTCTTTGCATTGTATAATTTTGTCCAACCTTCATTGCAGAATCACTATGCAACTTCTGGGATCAATCATCGTACGAATTGAAAAAAGATCTAAGTATGTTGATTGATTCTATGTATGGGTTGTACATTTTTACATTCCTACTGTCGGACGGATCCATTACGTTGCTGCAAGCACGTCCTCGTTTCGCGTCCAAAAAGAGCAATCTACCTACTTGCTCCTCTTGTAGATCTTGCCCAAGAAGCTCCTGAACACTTCGCGCTTCAAGCCACCCTCAACCTCGACAATCTCATCAATCTGTTTATTGAGCGTGCCCACCACGCGCTCCTCATACTCAGCATACACACCGCGGATGTTCAGCTCCTCGAAGAGCGCCTTGATCTTCTTCTCCTTCTCCGCGTCCTTGCGACCGTAGTTCTCGTCCAAAATCGCGCGCTGCGCGGGGGTCGCAAGCTTAATGGCGGTGTTCACGACCCACGAGCACTTGTTATCGACGATGTCGGTGCCGATTTTCCCGATCTGCTCGGGTGTGCCGGAGAAATCGAGGAAGTCGTCTTGGATCTGGAAATACTCGCCAAGCGGGAGAAGGATGGACAGAGCGAGATCGTATGGGCGCACGGTGCTTGGTGGGGATGTGGGCACGGTGTATGACTCGGGGATGTGGGATACGAGCATCGCGCATGCGACGGGGAGGTAGAAGGAGTAGTACGCGGTTTTGTAGATGACGATCAGGCGATGTCTAGATGACCTTTAATATATAAATTTTCGATTTTGAGAGATAGAAACGTACCTCTCGAGGGAGAACTTGCTCAGATCGACCTTGTCCTCAGGGGCGGTGATAAGATCGACGAGCTGGCCCATCTCCGTCTGGTAAGTCGTCTCGTGGAAGACATCGAGTAGGTCAGCGTAGTAGGTCTGAGAGCGGAAATGCACTTTCAGGAGGCGATAAATTGCGGCCTCTAGCATGAACGAATCGTTAATCGCGATCATCCCGACTTCAGACACGCGATACCAGCATGGCTGGCCTCGACGAGTAATCGACGCGTCCATCATATCGTCTGCGACCAGGAAGTATGCTTGTAACTGTCATCGAGCAGGTTCAGCGTATTCGATCGACTAGTTGAGAATTTAACAACGTACCAGCTCAACACACCATCCAAGAACGGCGGCTTTGAAGTACTCGTCGTCCGTCAGTGCTCGTCCCTTGAGGATCTCCACGGTATCGACGACAGACATGCCGCGATTAAGCTTTCCTCCTGGCACATTGTAGTTCAGGTTCTACCAAAACGATGAGATCTAACGCGACAGAGATAAGTCTTTTGGCGTACGTTGCGATACCACTCGACGGCCTCCGCTGGCATGCCCTCCCCAGCGAAGTGAGAGATCAACTCATCGCGGATTTTCTCGAAAACTCCCTCAAACTTGGTGCGACGCGCGGCTTTTGCTTCTGCAGAAGACATATCGATGAAAGTGGGTATGTGGGGGTAGATGTGAAGAGAGTAAAGATCCCAGGGGTATCGGATTATAATATCTGAATGAAAGCGATAAAGGCGGAGACTCTTGTACGGCGTTAGTCTGCTTGAAAAGCGATAACGGAGTGAAGATATAAGTACCTCCCAGGTCGTATAGGTAATCGAAAAAGGTGCCCAAAAAGTGGTCTGATGCGGATTCTTAGCGAAATCGCGCTCCGCCGCCCGCGCCTGGCCGTATCCGAAATCAAAATCTGCCCATTCTGGAGAAAAAAGCTGATACGCCCGATTACCACGTAATATTACACTCTTGATGTAGCCACGAAACGTCGCGTCGGCGTTGAGCTTTTGGCGGAGAGTGAGGATATTATAGAGAATAAAAAATGGAAAATAAATCAAAAACACACATAGGCTCGGGCCGCTCACGTGTGCTCGGCTAGATGCTCCAAATTTAGGCGCGCAAGATGCGAACCTCAAGGAGTAGCATACATTTCGTGAGCGTTTGAATTTGAGCTCTGTATTTTTGTTGGAAGAAGGGATAGAAGGCCAAGTAAGAGGAGATGAATGTATTTTTTTTTTGTTATCGTGACCCAGATATTTTCTGCAAATCATCTTTTGTTTCAGTACACTGGCTCAACATCTCCCAGATATCGGCTGAACCCAGTACTACCTTGGGGGCTTACTGCATGTAAATGGGACAATGGCTGGGATTGGTTACCACTGCGTAACGTATTTCGCGCGACATTTTTGGGTCTAATTCTTCGTTGCATGTTTTGGAAGGCAGTGTAAGTAGCGACCATGATCATTCTAATTTCTAGGAGATCAATGTAAGCTCTCCGTTTTTCGTAACTCAGATATCTCCTCATGATTATATTTCGTCTCAACTGCACCTGCAGAATATTTTTTTAGATGTCGAATGATTCTAATATTACCTTGAGCCATATAACGAGTAAGTGGGACAATGGCTAACAATAGTTGATTCTTCGCACTTTTGAGTCCAATCGATTCATTAGTCGTCATCAAGTTAATATACTCTGAGAATACTGACTTCACTAACAATTGAGCGAACTCAAGTTGACAATACTCGAAGCCTCCAAAGGCTCAAGTCCACCGCTTGTATCACAGCCCCAAAATGCTCTAATTCACCTCAGCTTGGTTCACCGCAGCACGGTAGCTAGAATCTAGAAATCTCACCGAGCACAGACTTTGGAAGAGAGGAAGCAAGAGACGAACAGGTACTGTGAGTCTTGTACGAGCCATTGTCGAAGACCGCCAAGACGCATACTGTATGTATTTAACGATGACTTAAAACGACAGGCAACGGTGGTCGATACCTGACATCTAGGAATCTCAGCGACCTCATGCAAAAAATGTTTTATCTTTTTCTTTTCAACCCAGCATTGCATCACCACCTCTGAATAAGTCAGTGAATTCTCAAGCTTGTTAGTAAATGTGCGACTATGATCTCCAATTGATTTTCACTGTTACTTAGCCTTAGAGTCATGTTTTGGTTTCGAAATAGAGTCTATTTATGTGTTCCAGATCATGATATCATATTCAGTAGTCGTTTAGTGGCTGCAATAAGAAATGTATCAGAAAAGGGGATTGGATAGCTAGGATGGAATTCCGTTGAGTTTTGATCAAATAATTCAAAGTCAAAGACATACCTAAAGCTCATACGGGATTCAAGACGACCTCGAAAAATGTCTTTTTCCTCATTCTTTCCCGCGAAATTTTGACTTCTTCCATCTCCGGAGTGGGACTC
Source organism: Pholiota conissans (assembly GCA_015484465.1). Classification (NCBI taxonomy): domain Eukaryota; kingdom Fungi; phylum Basidiomycota; class Agaricomycetes; order Agaricales; family Strophariaceae; genus Pholiota; species Pholiota conissans. Next base: position 65,487 of record MU155160.1, read on the forward strand.
GGTGTTAGAGGCGGAGGACGAATTTCCCGCCAGTACGGGTGATAGTGAACAGCGGCAGGGGATGAAGAGGGCTGAATTTTCTCGGACTTAGACCATCTATAGCTATCACCAGGATTGCATTGATCTGAATCAGCCTGACGGTTCTTGTCCCATTTTACCGGAACCAAACGATATGATAAAGAGGGTGAGGGATCTTCAAGCTTTACGATCGTCTTTTTTGGCTTCGCCTTCCGTGAGGATGGCGCGCGCTTCGAACGTACAGTAGTCACTATAGTCCTGTTTTCTACTGATTGAGCGGCAACTTCAGCATGTCTGTTGTCACTTGCCCACGTAATGCAATCGGGTTCAGGCTCAAGTTTGACGGTGACAACCTTAGGCGCCTTCTTCGTTTTTGATGGACGCTGTTGCTCGCTCGCCAGAGTAACTTCCGCAAGTTGCGGAACTCCAGGCGTGTACACAGGGAGAATACGGTATCTCGGGTCGCTGACCGGTACTGATGGGTCCAAATGTATCCATCCACCCCTATTAGGGCGTCTGGGTTTCCGTTCGACAGGCTCGGCTTGTGATAAACTAGCAGCAGGAGGAAGAGGCTGAGGTACGCTCGATTTATCCCCAGGTTTACGGTATCGAGAAGGGTCCTGGTGAACGAATAGATATTTGCCAGGAGGGAGCGGAGGTCTGCCCATCAATGAGGTGGATGAGTGGCACTTGTTTAATAAGGAACTGGAAAATCAGCTGTGTCGTTTGGGGAAATCGAAACAAACTCGACAGCGAGGTGGGCACTATACAGCAGACGAGTGACTAGCATTATATACAAATTCCCGCCCGAACGATGCTGTACCTGCTTTACCCACACTTGGATCCACACGCGGTAGACCATACACGGAAGCACACCAGTCCAAATTCCTCATGGAGATGAAGCGTCCAGAATATGCCCAATAGAGGAAGTCATCGCTGTCAGACAGAACAAAGCGGATCGATCGCTGATCAGATGATGTGCGCAATGACCTGAAGAGCAAAGCGACGCAGACATCACACCTTCATACATTTAGCCCATTGTTCCTTCACGTCTCGTGCGCTAATTACGCCAAATATGGTGCTCAGACCCAAATTCGTACATGAGCCGTTATTGACGACATTGCGTATCAAATGGCTTGAGATGGTTGTGGGCCTCGCTTGTGGAAGGTCCAAGACGCCGGCTGCCTCGAGGCTGCGACTATCACTGGACACATGGTGCGTGGACGGAGGATGACCAGTTTCATGTCGTGAATTAGATTTTCTCGCTTTGATAGACCCATTCGATGGCTTCTTTCCTCAACAGGCAAAGCGGGCGACTTCACGTTTTTGTTTCCATCACATTGTCGTCATGACTTGATCGGTGGACGCTGAATTGAGCTGACAAGCATTGATCCAAGTTAAATGATGCTACTCATGATCACCCAGTTGTTCCAATAGACCGACCCGAAAATGTTTCCTTGGATGCTTTCTGGACAAATCTGCCAAAGAGGTGGCACACGAAGCTGTCGAAGACTTAGTCCCTCTGGTTGTGGCCAAAGCGCGAGTCGGAAGAACCGACGAGACCCCGATGATCCAAATATCCCGTCGAGTTCTAGCAGATTACATAGACCACAAGAAAGTCGCCATTAATGAACGCTGAAGTGAATCTGAGGTTGAAAACTCACAAAACACGCTTCGCAAAACGCATGTTCTGAGGAGGCTGTCATCAGGCAACGTTCAACATTTAAATTTGTTCAACATCAAAGGCTCGTCGAGCTTGGAGTGCGAGAAATGGTAAAAATTAGGAATAGATAATGCAGCGCCTCAGCGTTCAACCTCTGGTGTATGCTTCCTCGTTGAATGTCGACGTGCTGAGGCTGGAAAGTGGTGGCTCGGCTATTTCCAAGCTATTTCGGTCGCAACGATTCTCCTTGTTTGGCAAAGCCCTCGTTTCCTAATAAAATAATTCGATGCAACCGCCAGCAACAACTTGAATAAGTGATCAATGTCAACTTTCAAGCCCATGCCTCTACAGTATAACATTGCGAGGTCCAGCGCATACGATTCGGCATCCCAGGCATCACCATTCAATTCCTGAGAGATGATTTCCCTCATTGACAGAAGCTGCAAAAAATTTCCGACCAGAACAATGTACTTCGCGGTTGGATAAAGGTGCAAAGGTGCCGAGTTCGAATGACTCCTTGAACCACCAATTTTTCTCGCCTTTACATCCGAGAAAGTTATAGAAGAAGCTTTGGATGTTTCTTGATTGGATATTGGGCGAGGGAAGCTGAAGGTACGCGGTTTCCAAAAAAACGCATATCTCGAATTTTCGGCGTCGCTCGCAAATTCCTTTCGTGGGATGGACATGGGTATCCTGATTCCAACTGGAGAGAGAAGATATGTAAGTCATCCCACTGCTCATGATCGTAGAGGATGCTGACCTGGACTTCCCACCCCAACTTGAAGGACTTGTGAGACGTGTGAGGCCAGACCTGAGTGGGTCTCCAGATATCGGTACGAGACCCGATTTCTTGGAAGTCAGGCGATATTCACGTTGAGGAAATCGAGAAAGGACAATCGTCGACCAGTCACGGAAGGATACGTCGACAATACTGGAATACTGGATAAACGTATCTTTCTGAGGAATTGGCTCTCGCAAAGGGCCGCATTTCTGCATCTGGGCTGTCATATGTTCCATACATCTGGGCGATGGCTCTTTCTCCCTTCCTCGTGATTTTGGATTAACCTGCTTCGAAACTGATGTAGGATGTTATCACCTCCTTGCTATCTGCTTTCTGCGAAGATCTGGAGGGTCTCGGCTAGAAACGTGTCTTCTGATGTAATCTTTGTGCTTGCGAGTCCCCTGGTCGCTCAACCGCGAGGAGAGAGATTCCTGGACCACATAATTAGCAACACTGCAATCTGTGAGGGAAGGACGCGTGTACCTCCAGAGCCTGCGCAATAGATCACGTCTTCCGAACTTTTGAATCGACGTCTCTGGGACATAGCCAATCCTCTGGCACATGATGGAAGTCCAGTCAATCTTTGATGACCAGGTATCTTCACTTGCGCCAGCCTTGGTTACTGGAATGATTTCCTTGATACATATCCTCAATTAAAAGCGTGCATTCGTCCTGACCTCGAGGATCGTTGACAGTCCAACTTGTATCAAGTCTAGGAAGCCACCGAATTTTGGAGACCGTGCGTCTCGCAGCCTTCGGACAGTGGCCAACGGCTGAGGAATGAGTAAAAAGCCAAGAAGCGATGAAGCTGATGGGATTGATGCTGTTCCCGAAGAGAGACCCTAGCGCAACAGATGCTTGACCCTTTGACCTTGAATTTAAAATGGTGGCATATGCGCTTGAACATCGATTGCTGTTGCTGACTGGGGTCGCCGACTTCTCAACCCGTCTATCTGGTTCTGAAATTCCCTTGAGTAAAGGCAAGATCGCTCACAGAGTACACGATCTGGGTACTGACCTCAAATGAAGAAAACTGGATCTTCATGGCACATCTTGACCATCGGGTTCAAGACTGATTGCGCTTGACTATCTGGTTCAGATAGTGCAGCCAAACATAACACGCTGGGATGGAAACAAAGACGGAGGAGACGCGTTCGCGTTCCGCTGCGTGACGGTAATCACGACCTCCCATTTTCGTAACTTCAACCTTCTCTATATACCTAATTTTCGGCCCACCTCACCTCTCTCTTCATCCTCTTCATCCCACCTCGTCTCTCTCATCGTGTCATTTCATTTCTCTCCTTTCTCGGGCAGAATTCGTTGACCTTCTTCACCTCCTTATCAATCTTTAATGTCTTCTGCTATGGAGTAAGTCTGCATCTTTTCTACCTCTTCATTCGTCATCTGAACGATGCGTAGGGTGTTATCACAATCTTGCGGAGGCTCTCTGGAGCTTCTGCTCGATCTTTACTCAAAGCTGTAAGTACGCTCTCGCTTCCTAAATGCCGTTGATCTCATCTCGTATGCAGTGGGATCGATCCACTCAGTGTGATCGAAGGCACGGGGTCCTCCCACAATAACTCATCGCACCCACTCTATGATGACACACCCCCAGCCCCAGCACAGAAAGTGGACATCGACAATGCGGCTGGGATGTCTTCTGTCGAGACGGCATCGCGCCTGCAACGGTCATCGGTGGCGGGAATTTCTAGGGTGGAATCTAGTCTTGAGGAAAATGAAAACGAAATCATGATGGAACTTTCCGACGCATCCCCTCAATCCGACAGTCTCATCAGCACAAACGTCCCCCAGAGTACGACTGGCTCGACGGCGACCCCGCCACAAGCTGGACCGAGTCAGGCTCCAGTGGCTTTGACATCGTTCGTGTTTCGATCTATGCCTTTAAGGCCAATGTCATTGACGTTCGTCTTCATCCAGCACTGCAGCTGCGCTACTTCCAGCTCCTCAAGTCCCACCGCAGTGGACTCGTTCGTTTTGTCAGCTGTCTGTACCATTCGTCCAGATAACGTGAGTGATGAAAATCTCATCTACGTTATGTGCTCATTAGTTTATCTTATCTAGCAACACCGTCGCGACAACGAGCAATGCTAACGCAGCAAATGTACCCCCCCTCGTCGCTTTACCAGCAAACCCACCCACGGTGCCTGGTGTACCGAATCAATTTCGCTGTAGATGGGGTCCTGGCCACTGCGATCATATGTTCCAATCAAATATCTCAAGCGGAATGTTTCTCAGACACCTGAAATCAGCCCATGGATTAGACGGGAGGAAACTCAAGGCGGATGGCTCGCCCGACGAGCGGACGGCCACCGGGGGAAAAATATACTGCCTATGGGACGGCTGCAGGGCGAAGGGTTCTCAGACACTCCTCGCTAATGGTCTATACAAGCATATCGTAGACCGACCTACACTTGGACATGTATTAAGCCCCCTGTAAGCGCGACTCTAACTTGCACACGGACTTACACTGTATGTACTCTATGCATTGACATTTATATGTACCTCTACCCCCCAAATCTCTTTCCACTTGTACTTTACACGATTCAACCTGTATCGACTAGGACTTATGATAGCTTCGATATTTTTTATGTTTTTTTTTTTCGTAGCTCCTTGCAATACTATCAACTGAAATCACCTGAAGCCCATAAGTGCATGAGAGATGCCGGTAAATGAAGATTGTGAACACAAAGGGAAACGAGGGATCGCCGAAACTTCCAAAAGGTCAAATTTCAAGCTACAAGCTCGAGATTTATTTAAACCAGCCACAGGATACAGAGTTTGAGCAATATATATCAGGTATCCCAACGGCTGCGTTCCTCAATATCCACCTAAATTTTAACGTGCCACACAAATCATTCGTGCCTCCACCTTACCCTGATTTTTTATCATCTTATAAAACGGCGCCCAAATCGAGTTTCTCTATGCCACCTTTGACTATCTCCGCAGAGCCTGCTACCACAGGGCCTGGATCAACGTCTTCTTCTGCCCCATCACATGTCATTGGGCGTATCACTCTGCCTTTCACTTCGAGTGGGAATGCTGACTTCAAAAATCTGCCCGAATATGCAGCGGCTATACAGGCTGAATCTGATTACAATATACCGTGAGTTCCTCAGCAGCGACCATCCCTTGAACATTGCCGAACATACAGCTGTCTTTCATCTTTCAGGCATACCCGATGATAATTACAGTGAAATACCAGATAAGTGAGCTTATGTGACTTACCCGCTCTGCTTTTCTTACCAAAAGAATAAATTTCTACAGAAAATCTGGGGACGACGAGCGTAATTCCCCAACAGACACTTTGCTGAAGTCGTTCACCCACACGTCAGTATGATCCTCTAGACCACGTCGTGCATATTCACACTGATCATCGACTTTTCGTATAGTGGACTTCACCCGAAGACAAAGTCAACAACCGTCTTAGTGGGTCCGGGTCCGACTCAAAGGTGGTGCCTCTGCCACCATCGCCTTCTGAATTAGAGTACTTTTCGGATTCGTGGCCGATAGACACTGTATTCGTAGTCCTTCAAGAGAAGAAGACGAACAATGCCGAACATATCAACGTCAAGTCCTCAAAAGCTACCACACGTTGAATTGCAATACGGAATAAATATTAGGCAGATTTTTGGGATATATAGTATATAATGTGTACTTTACATATTGTTGTTTATTATCAATTGGCAATCCCTATCCTACAGCTGTCCAAAAATCGGTACGTCTAGAAACCTTCCACCCAGTAGGAGACCAGGTTCCCATTGATGGAGTGGGTATAGCAGCAGTCCTGGTCATCTAGACGGCACAAGCCGACGCAGGTTCTTCAGACATATCGTCCAGTGGGATCTGGAAGCACGAACGTGAGCTTGTCCCTCTTCTAATCCCGTTTTGAAGCGGTGTGTTCCGCAGAAACATCACATCCCAGATTCGTCTGTGAACTTCGTCTATTTTTTTAAAACTGCGGAGCATGTATATGCACAATTTCTTCAAGTGATAAATACTGCCCCTGGATTAAAGTAGCCGCCGCCTTTAGTATCCATATTTCGACCATCTTTCAGGGTCCTTCTGCTGCACAGTTTACTTCTTTTGGTATCGGCTCTCCTTTTTGATATACATAGTCGGATAACTCTTTTCCTTCTACAGAATTATCTGCAATTTGTATGAGCTCGACGTTGGATTAGCACATACTGCACATTAATGGCCCCACTTACTTCGAGTTACACATTATTAATGAACTCACGCTTCGTATCATCTTATCCCACTCCGATGAATATCGGCCAAGTATATGTAAGTACATACCCGAAAAAAAATAAGAACGTCTGTCAGACAACGGCAACAGCAACAGCTCCAAAGTAAACCCAGCGCAGCACCGCCGGGAACTCGCAAGCGAACAGGAAATTATATAAAAATCATTGACAGGTAAAAAGTACTCAGGTGCGGGCTAAGCGTTTACACCATAGGCGCACTCCGAGTCCACTCACGTTCACACCACATCGGAGTGGGAGCTGTGTAGAGTAGATCGGCGTTAAGTTGGCGTTAAGTGTACCAACCGCGTATGCCTGGCATCTGTACCCTACAAACGGTAAGACGAAAGCTTCTGACCGAGGGCGACGTCGGTATGCGATACGTCAGCGATCGAACGGATCTCAACATCATGGAAAAAGAACAGTGTCAGGTGTATGAAGAACATTGCCAAGTTACAAGTCGATTGATTTTTCTCTTCGACTCGGTCAAGTTCAGACGTACCAAAACTATTCCTCGCTCCTCTTTTGTCACCGACGGAATGGAAGAAAGACCTTCGGACAACCTTAATGACCTCTAGACAGTGAGGTGCGCATGGACGATACCAAGTTGACCTATTATTTTAGACGATCTCCCTAACATGCACAAAATCCTAGTTTTCTGCTCTCCTAAACCATTACGCGGTCCATACCTTGGCGATGAGCTCGGTAAGACCTATAATCGAAGCCACGTCAGCCAAAAAGTAACATAAAACCACAGCTCCAGGTACACACCGATGTCGTTCGTGTTGAACTGGTAAACACCGACGAGGGTGGCAATAGTCGCGGTGCGGAGACCCCACTTAGCAATCTGGCCAATCACGGGGAACTTGCGGGTGTGGAGGTAGTCCACGACGACGCTGTCGAACTGAACCACCAAGTCAGAAACAATCTGGCACAACAACATGCAAAACACGCGAAAGAACGTACGCCGATATGACTGTGCATGACCAGGCTGACGCCGAGGATACCATCGAGGATGGGGTAGCTGCTTCCGGAGGTGGCGAAGGCCGCAGCTGTCAGCGGGACGAGGGCAGCAGAGAGCAGACGCTCAAACGCCCAGTGGTGCGATCCGTGCGCGCGAGACGATGGGGGGAAAGTAGTTGGGTCGTTCACGGTGCCCTTGAGGATGGCTGCAACATCATCAACTCAGTATACACTCCCACCAAGTCCCAGAACCGCGAAAGCACGTACGTCCGCCGGGGTGGTAGGCAAACCGTTGAGCAGCATCGCTGGTTGCATATCGGGCTGTTCCCATTGGTCAGTTTGAATTCCGTGTTGCGAGGCGCTGCGTGCGGCAGTGCTCACCCTGGATGACGGAGTGCGCGACAGAGCGCTGTGTGAGGGTGCGGGGAAGCGATGAACGCAGAACTAGGCTCGAGGACATCGTCGGAGACAGTGACGGCAGGAAGAAATAGGGAAAGCGGAGTGCCTGCTGGGGTTTCACGAGACATGGCCGGTTACTGCCGCGTCCCGGTCTCTTTTGTTTGGTACACAAGCATTTGACAAATTTAAAACATCACCTGACTTGACGCGTCGCGTAGAAATTTAAATCGAGTTTGAGATTGGATCTTCACTTGACGGCGGGCGAGAGGATTGCGGGAAAACTGGAAACGCGATGAAATCAACCAAAGTGCGAATAGCATACAAGGAAACTAATCGGTGCTATATATATCAAATATATATTCAACTGTGATATGGCAAGTCCATAGACGCCTGAAGAGGGAGATCGTAAAGCAAGTAACCCGTCCCATTGGTACGGGAGGGCATCTCAAATTTAATGAGTACATCCTTGATACGAAAAAATTTTAAAAGTGATTTCGAGTTAGAGTATATACAAATGTTAGAGTTGGAGGACTAATCCCATTCCTTTAGCTCTTTTTTGGAACCCTGCCTCGCTGCGGTGAACACCTCGGGAAAAATCAAAACTACAAATGAATCAAGATAAAAATACTTACTTATCGGCAAGATATTTATCCAACCTGATCTTAATCGTATATATGTGAAAGAGGGCCATAAGAATTGGCAGATAATATGTAATTTACTGAGGACAACTAATTTGACGGTAGATAACTGTAATGCACTTCATCAAAATAACAAACACCATCTTCCTTCCCAACATACACGTGTCCAGGCGTACTCGACAAGTGGTCGTTAAGCAGTTCTTCAGGGCTTACGGGATGAAAATGCTCAGGACACTGACGGCACTTCAACCGCAACGAAGAATGCTCATACAGCACATGCATCAACAAAAAGTTCATATGAGTGGGCTGCCTCAAATACGGAGCGCACGCAGCGTGTCTACAGATATCATCCGAGACGTTGTCAGTCAAATGATGCTCTTTCCGCAAGTGTTCGGCCCAATGGTCAATGCCAATGCAGATCTCCGGACAGTCTTCATAAGAACAAACAATAAGGCCGTATAACTTCGGATCGAGAAGCTTTTGCGGGGTCAGAGGAGTCACAGACTCGGAGGCGGGTGGCAGTTCTTCCGCTATTTCTTTATCATCTAAACCCACTGTGGATTCAAGGAACGACAACCAACGATCAATGCTTTCAGAACAATCTTCGGCATTCATAGCTTGTATCGCCATATACACACTTTTCCAACACTCCTCGTCATCGACAAGAGTGTGGGGTGTGCATTTCGCACGTTCAGAGAAAAGTTCAGGTTGTTGTTGAATGCTAAATATGATATGATAAAGAAGTTATTAACTCAGTAAAACAAGAAAGAAGTAACAGACAGCATACGTAGACATTTTATGGGTGACTCTGGAGCTATGTAGCTCAAAATGAGAGCGAGAGATCTGAATTTATATCGGTCAGAGGTGGAAGCAACGGAGCATAACTGGGCCACGAGTGGCGCTGTCAAGCTGCGAAGCATCGTTGAAGCTGGGGAACCGCTTCGCGGCTACACAACATTCAATGTACACACAACATACATAATAGGGGAAAAGGATCCTAACGAGGTAATGTTGGATCGTATTCCATTGTACGTGGCCACAGAGTATCTCTAAAAACAATAACAGAATTATGAGTGGCACAAGGATGGCTCAAATTAGAAATCTGTACTGCACACCCACAAATCCTCATGGCATCTTCACGACAAACGCACGCGCCTCACTCCACCCCATCCGCTCCCTCTCCTTCCCGAGCATCTCCCCCCGTTTAATTTCCTCCGCATCAATCCTCTTCCAATCCGCATACTGCGTCACCAATCCCTCCCTCAACCCCTCGCACACCTCCTTCGGCACCTCATCCAACTCAGGGCTCGCACCTAACGGCAACAAATCCTCCGCATTATTCCCATTCGCATTCTCACCTCCGTCCATCCAGTCCGCGATGATGGTATCAGCTACATCATACGCGTTCATCATCGTGCTCGCCAAGACGCCTTTCGCGCCCGTTGACGCCCAGCCCGAAGCGTATGCGTTCCGGACGAGCGAGCCATTCGAGGTGACGATGCGTCCGCCGAGCGTGCGCAAGTGCTGCAGCCCGGGATCGTAGAACCTGACTGTGGGCTCCCCGTGGAAGCCGAGCGAAGTGACGACCAGGTCGGTAGAGATTGTCGATACCTCCCCGGTCGGGACGGCTTTTTGTGTGGCTGGATCCACGACTGTGTGGGACAGGGAGAGTTGAGAAGATGGTGATGAAGGTGTAGGTGGTACAAGCCCAACAGGCGACCGGAAGAAATCGAGAGACCAGGTCTTCGGTGTCGTTCCGAACGTGTTTTTGGATCCTTTTTGAAGTAATTGCAGGACACGGGATTGTTGACGCGTAAGTTCGGTAGTTGGAGGTGCGAGGAGATCAGGCTCGAGCGGGACCATAGACGCCTCAGGCAGATTAATCATCTCCCTCAGCTCCTTCATCGTGAATGCCGCTTCGAGTGGCCCTCTCCTCCCAATGATCGAAACGTGCTTCACCGTCGAGCGCGAAAGGACCTCCAGCACCGTTTGAGGCACGTCATACCTCGCTAACACATCCACATTCGTCAGCAGCATACGCGCCACGTCCAACGACACATTTCCGTTCCCAATGAGTGACACATGCGACACTTTGTCGAGCGCGGGCGGTGGGGGTGTATTCGGGTGTTGGGTATACCAATGCACCAACGATAGCGCTGGGACACAGTACTCCGAGGGCGGTAGGGAGGCGTGAAGTGTGGGCAGTGTGCACCCAGTCGCGAAGAGCACATGCGTATAGTTGGCATATATCGACTCCAGTGGCACTGGCAACGCATGCGGTACACTCCGCGCTGTATCCCCCACATCCACGTTTCCAAAGAACCGAAACCGCCCGTCCTCCGCTGTCTGGTCGAACTTGTGTGTGCAATTCTTGATTGATGACGAAGTATCCGCAAAGATAAAAAGAAGACGAAATAGAAGAGACATGTCAGCGAGCGTGAAAAGGGATAATAAATGGATGCGTGAGCTTCACACTGTGTGTCCCATTCACCCTGGAGCCAGGGGGTTACCCAAAGTGCGACTTGCCTTTACTTCTGGATGGTCTGGCGCGACGCCATACCGCACGAGCCCGTGAGGCGCCCAGAGACGATCGAAGAGGTGTATCCGTAGATTTGGTGTGTCGGGTAGGCGTTTGAGTATTCGAGACGCGACGTAGAATGCGGATGGGCCTCCGCCTATTACTGCGAGTTTCAGTGGGTTCATGGAGCCCTCGCTACGACGCCCACGCTGGGGAGATACGGGCAGAATAGAGATGACGTAAGTAAGAGGAGATGAGAACGAGTCACCGAGGTTCGTTTTGGCAATTCTAAATCCGACGCACTCCGACGGTGACGAGGATGAGCGGCACGTCGGCAACGGAAGCGCGCTTTGGGCGCTTACTCTCTCTGTTGAGTACAAGTGGCATAAGGGCATGATATTTTGCATCGTTTGTAGTATAGTAATTAACATTATCTTTATCTTACCTCTATATATGTAATACTTTCCTCGTAGCACTACCAAGGGGATATTAATTATCACATCTGCTCAACCCCTTCCATCTTAACACATACCCTCTTCTGCCTTGCAAAGCCAGCATGTACCTCCTTAATATGCCTCAACAATCCCCCGCTTCCCCTCACCTCCGCAGAGCACTCTTTCCAACTACACGGATAATAATTCTTCCCCTGCTTCTCATTTAAAATCCGATGCGCGCCGTTCTTACCGATGTGATCCATCAACTCTACACCTGTTGCAAAGCTGGCATTGCACCTCTCGGTGGGATCGTTTGGGTGTTCGAGCTCGCATATGATGGGTTTATTTGGATCGGGTTGGAGCTGGGCGGTGCTTTTCTTGCGATTGGTTTCGGCCTCGTAGAATGGAGTTCTGTTGACCTGTTTTGTACGTACGCGGATGGGTCCAACTCCAACAGAAGACCTACTCGACGACTTCGGCGCAGCTTGCCGGCGACGCTGAGGCTGAGGCTGCGGCTGATGAAGCAGTGGCGGCGGCGGCGGCGGCGGCGGATGAGGATGCAAGTGCGGGTGCGGTGGCTGAAGATTTTGAGGAACAAAGCCATAGGGAAACATACGTTCTACAACCTCCCTCGGAAGATGCTCGTATCCAGGGACAGGGAGTCCAAACGGATGATTCATCATTGGAATTGGCTGATTCACATATGGCTGATTAATATAGGAATGTCCTATAGCCAGTTGTGTGGGAATACCAGGACCGGGACCAGGACGGTGTGGGGACGCCGAGGGAACGAGCTGGAAGAGCTGGTTGTTCGAGTTCGGCACAGGGCGAGCCATGAATCGCACTGGGGGACCGTAGTAGACGGGCAAATTCGGAACCTGCGCAGGAGGGGGGACTAAATGCCCTAGAGGGTGGTGAAGTTGCATTTGCACGCTGGTGGGTCTTGGTTGGTGAGAGACATCAGCTTGCTGTGGAGGTACTCGTTTGGGAGACGGTGCGGGCCGGCGCTGAGGAGATGGATGCCTGGGACCTGGTATTGGTGCGGTTCCACTCAAAGAAGATGGCGCGTGCCGACGTTGAGGAGCTGACGCTGAATTAGGCGCGTCAGGAGAAGCAAGGGGAGGAGGACGAGCGACGGTCCGCGAAACCTCTTCTCGAGGCGAAGGCGCTTTAGGACAAGTATCCATAGCTTTATTAGACCGAGCTTTACGGTCAGCATGAGACGCGAGTGGGGACCCCACAGTGACCGCGTGCGGGAGCGCCTTCAACAACGGCGAATTGTGCTGTCTGAACGGGGACCTCAGAGGCGCGACTTGTTCCTCCGTTTGTTTCCCCTTTCCCGGTGAAGGGCGCGACGAAAGGGCAGGAGCAGGACTAGGAGTAGTAGCTTTAGCCCTCTTCGCTCCGGCAGGGCTCCCCTGTGGTGACTGGACGATATAGTAATTATACACCTTTTCATACTCATAATCCTCTTGAGAGTAATCCTCTTGAGACTGAAGAGTAATTCCCATTACAGCAGGGACATACGCGTTTGTGTTCTTAGAGCGGTCGCCTGAGGATAATTGCGAGCGCGACCAGCGCGCGGGACTGAGCAAGTATCGTTTCGGCGTGGTAGGCTGATTCGCCAGTTGTTGTTGTTGCTCGATGCAGCCCAAAGGCCTATTAGAATGATGAGTTTCAGCGGGGACTGTGCGGGGCATTTTGTAGCGGGGGAAGTAAAAATTTAGCAATGATTGAAGGCGCCCTCGACAGCCTTATCTACTCTCTATTGCTTTCGTGGCCTTACATAGATGCCACTTGCGTGGCTCTGAAAGGAATTTTTGTGGCTTCAACAAACACTTATTTCCGCCTTAAGCAACGGCAGACTGGAGTGCTTGAAGGCGGCTGGGGTGCTTGCTTGCGCGTATGACTCAATTGAGCAAAGCGCGTCGTTGTGCCACTCATGACCATCGTCCACTGGCAATCATCGGGCTAATTCATGCAAATGTATTGTGATGGTCAGTCAATGATCGTCGATCCCATCCGGACATAAGCCACCAGAAATCGAGAGCATCCTCGAGTACCCTCTTGGCTGTCTCCGCGATCTAATCTAATCTAAAGCCCACACATCAAAGGGGGCGGAAGGGAAGAGCGCGAAAAAGAACAATCGGAGTCCAGCGGAGCACCGTGGACTGAATATGGTCACATAATTGAATACGCTAGCCAAGGGATCAGCGATGTGCATTGATAAGATAGCGCCTCGAAAGCAAAAGGGTTTTGGTCGACAAGTTCGAAATAAGCGCCGGTGGACAAAGGGGTTCGCTGTAACTCCATAAGTCAGCAACAGCACCCGCCCACGTGAAGCACGTTGGGGCCCTCTCCGCCACGCGCAGTTTCCCTCTTTTGGACGCGAGCGGTACGCACGGTTGCATCAGGCCAAGGCAAGCTCCTCGAGCTCGAGGCTGGATGACGTCATTTTACAAGGGAATGGTAACGCAGAGGCGCGAGGTAAGGATATTTCTTCGATGTCATCGTTGTGTTGGAATAACTGGGAGCTCGTCAGGATCGACACAGCGCTATACTCTAAATTCCTACAATTCGCAATCACATGAGGGATCGCCGAGTACCCAGATTCGGACATCGGTGCACACCAGGACAGCCCATGTTAATTTCAGGGCAGGGACCGAGGTTTCAAGATGTCTTATCAAATCGCTTAAACACAATCGAAGTAACCAATGTGCTCGTTAGCTGTCATGAACAAGTCCTATCTTGGATTTAGCGACAAGGCGCAAGTGAACATGCTGGACTTCTTTACCGAAGGATGCGGCGATGTGCTGCAAGTGATGAAGCCGGGCGCGCTAATAAACAGCGGTGATGGCTTATTTCTATGATTGAAACCATTGTTATGAACCACGCTCCACATGTGAGTCTTGGAGATCTCTTTTCTGAGATATGGAGTTAGATTTTGGGAACGCAGCGCAGTAGTGGAGCTCGTACTCGACGGTACGGGGCACAGAATGTGATGGGTACATACGGCTCAAATTAACTCAAATTCCCACGGCACTTCGCCCGATGTGTGCTATCTATATCGCTGAAAGTTACAGGCTGCAGCAGGAAACGCGCAAGGTGGAACGAGGTAAATCTTGAATCCATATCCAGCACGCGAGACAGTTCATGGCTTCTTCAGCTGGTATTACTTCCGACTGAGCCGGGAAATAGTAAGACCGTCTACTCGAGCTCGTCTGCCCAGACACCGATGCGTTGAACGTTTTCGGCAGACGTGAGACGGACATGCGATTCACGCATCCAAAATAGTGTCTCTATACAACCTCCTTGATGGACATATTCCCTTGCAGATCCATGGACAATCATATAAAAAGGCGTTGCAAAGACGCATTCAAACCAGACCACCGCGTCCTTCACTGGCATCTTCATCTTCAGACTTCAGCGAAATGGATCTTGAGAAAAAAAGCGAGAGCTACGAGGCCGACACCGGTATGTCCGCTTCCTGCGATTGCTTAGTTGGGTTTAGCGTTGCTCATCGATCTCACTAGTCCCCGTTGCGGCTTCGGCGTCCTCGTCTGAGCCTAGCTTGCTCAAGCCAAAGCCCTTCGAACTCAAGCCTAATCCTGATGATCTTCCAGACAAGACCGGCACCAAGTTGTCTCGCTACCTCTTCTGTAAGATAATCTTGTCTTCGCTCCCCTGAATTTTCATCTCATCGCGTTTATCAACAGACAACTTCCTTTCGACCTATAGGAAGATCTTTGGGGTCATTTTCTTCGCCAACTTGGCGACGTTCATTGCCTTTGTGATCAAGAATAACGGCACGCCTTTGATCACGGATGTCGCGAGCGCCTCCTCCGCCAATCTCATGAGCGCCATCCTATTCAGGCAGGAGAATTTCGTCAACCTGTGGTACGAAGTCGCCGTGCACATGCCGCACTGGCTTCCCCTGGGCGTGAGGCGCAGGCTGGCCAAGGTCTTCCATTATGGCGGTGCTCACAGTGGCAGTGGAACTTCCGCGGTGGTCTGGTTCATCCTCTACGTCGTCCTCGCCACCAAGGAATACGTCGACCGCCCCACCACGGACACAAGGACAAACCTCATCCTGTCCTACATCATCATCACGATGTTCACATTTATTATTTTCTCCGCTCACCCCCGCTTCCGTGTCATTTTCCACGACTACTTTGAAGCATCCCATCGTTACTCCGGATGGGTCGCCCTCATCGTATTCTGGATCCACAACGGTCTCGTCGCACACACCTACGCCAAGGAGGAGGGTATCAACACCGGCCTGTACTTCGCCAAGTCTCCCAACTTCTGGTTCTTCTGCATTTCGACCAGCTGCACCCTTCTCTCCTGGTCGCGTCTGCGCCGCCACGACGTCTACCCCGAAATCCTCTCCGACCACGCCATCCGCCTCCACTTCAAGTACAGGCCCATGCAGCCTTTCTACGGTCTGAAGGTTTCCACCAGGCCTCTTCTTGAATGGCACGCATTCGCCACCATCCCCGACGAGGACGAGAACGGCAAGATCAACGGATTCTCCGTCGTCGTCTCCAACGCCGGTGACTGGACGCGCGAGACCATCATGAACCCTCCCAAGAAGCTCTGGGTCCGCGGATACCCCCTGCACGGTCTTCTCTACACTTCGCGCCTCTTCAAGCGCATCGTCGTCGTTGCCACCGGCTCAGGTATCGGTCCCTGCCTGTCACTGCTCTACGCCGATTGCACCCCCCGCCGCGTTCTCTGGTCCACCCCCCACCCCGAGACCACCTACGGCCCCAAAATCATGAACGCCGTTCTCAAGGCCGATCCTGACGCCATCGTCTGGAACACGCGCACGCTCGGCCGCCCTGACATGGTTGCGCTCACCTACCAGCTTGTGTTGGAGAGCAAGGCCGAGGCGGTGTTCATCATCTCCAACCCCAAAGTCACGAAGAAGGTCGTCTACGGCATGGAGACCAGAGGAATTCCTGCCTATGGCGCTATCTTCGACTCATAAGCGCTCAGCTGTCTGTTCCATTCTGATTGTTGTAGCTGCTTTAGGTGAGCTTTCATTTAGTTCTTAATCCACATCTCGTGTCTAACTCGCATTTCTTCCAGATGTCCATGTTCATTGTTTTCTTTCTCCTTCCATTACCATGAGTTTCTCGCACTAGATAGGTCCCCTTTATTTTAGACTTGCACGCAATGTGCATAAAGTATCGCAGAGATGGTCGATGATGTAACGATTTTGTTGTAACACGCTATTTGATGAATAACAATGCGAAGTTTTACGAAACACCACATGCGAATGAAATCAAAAAGTATCAAACGTTCGAATCCATTGTGTGGGACCTTTAGCCTTCTCTCACTTGCGAGCATTGCACCAAAATCACGATTGATTTCACCCATGTTTCGTCCAACCCAACACATTGTACAATGCCGTAAATAGATATAGTCGTGGGTATTCATAGTGGTTAACCACTATACATAGTAGGTCGACATCTCAACATGACTTCGACTGACATAAGAGTACATATGGTTTTTGACCCCGGAGTCCGGATCCGCTCAGGATGTCTATCAACTTTTGTTCGGAATCACTACATAAGTATCCAATGAGCGTTATCGGTTGAAACTCACGCAGGCCTTCTCATCTTATCTCCAAGCTAAGCGCTCATCGTTGTCGAAAAAATTACCCCGACTTCAGAAAATCAGAACAAAAATCCGTATATAGACGTCCCTCTGACCTGAGTTCCAAGTCAAAAGGATAAGAGAATTACCTGCCCGGCGCTGCTGGACCATGAGAATAAAAATGCTAGGACAGGCTAAAGCAAGAGCTCCATAATAATACTCGGAGTAGCCAGCCAACATGGTACACAGTAATCTGAATCATAATCTTCGGTTAGCGCATACACAACCGACGCATTGAATAATCGCAGCTCTTGATCCCATCACAGTCCACTGGATGGACCGTACTGCAACAGGCATTATCGCACCCGCCTTGCACGTATGTGTATGCCGTTAACGAGAGAATGAAGATGAAAACATTCACGAACGAAAAGCGAGGACAAACGTGAAGCATATGAAGCGCTCCTCCATCCACGCATGCGCACTCCAAAGTCTGTAGATCTCGATTATCATTCCAGGAGTCAAACAGGATAGATAAGGCGTTTGAACAACACTCTATAAGCTATTCCCGACCGAAAGTGTAAGACCATATCGCTCTCGAGGGATTGGAGCAACGCACGGTTATAAATAAAAACCAGAAATTTTATCACTTGTCAAAAACGCAGAACGCCGACTCCGAACCGTCCCAATGTCGCACATGTTCTCAAACTGTGCAGGGAGTGGGGATCGTCGTACGTGCGTGGGTTCAATTAGCATCGCAAACTCTATAGAGATTTTCAGGATAAGGTTACTGCCAGGAGACGTCAATGCGTATCAAGCGCTCCCACGTCTCGCAGCAGCCTGCCTGAACTCACGTCGAAGTCAAAGATAACAAAGGATCCAAGCGTGTGTCTCGCAACTTCTCATACTACGCAAGTTGGAGTTCGCCGTGTGTGTGTGTGGGCTAGAGAGTGGGTCTAAACATTTCATACCCTTGAACACTGGCAGATCAATAACAACAAACACACCTGCACACCAGGAACGGAATTTCCAGCCTTATGTCCACACGCTAGAAGGACGTCCAGTGGGAGCGGCGGGATCCAGAATTAATCCAACGCTCCCGCGACGCCCTTCCATACTCAAAACCATGTTGCAACTCAAAATCGACATGAGGGATCTCGTTCACATGTAAATGCCTTGGCAGGAAACGTCGAGAGAAAATCAGAGGACGCCGCGCCGTAGTAAATAACATTTCTCACGACATGAGGGTTATTTTCAAATGTAGGGTGCTTATAAGTAACGAATAGGGCGGCATTCAACGCTATCACTTGGATAAGAGATGAAAACGATTGGGCGGGCGGGCGAAGGTTTAGAGCCTACATGAAGAGGGTTTGCCTCCCAGACACAGAAGAGCGACTTGCAGATGAAATTCACTTCGAGAAAGGTTGAAGACTTCAAATTTCGAGCTTCAAATTTAAAATGGTACCCACATATCAATGGAACGAAGCGTGTCCACACCAGGTGTGTATCTTCGAGGAGCCCTTGAACCCACCGTCCCTTTGACGGAGACTATACGAGTACTGCACCGAACATCGGGACCATCATGTCTGTCTGAGAGAACCGGAAGTGGCGCCGTATCGGTAAAGCAAGTAGTCAAAGAAATCAAAAACAGACCGAAGCATGCACGCACCACGCAAATGCACACAACGATGCAGGTCGCCAAGGGAGGAGCGCATACCGTTATGTGGGCGGCGATAGTGATCACATACGCATGGATCTTGCATCGGAGGGCCATTTTTTACCTTCTCTGTGCATTCCAAGCCATCCTCAGAAGGTATGCCCACTCAGCTACGAAAGCTCACGGAAGGCAAACATAGCGCAGTCTTGGCTTGGAAGGACAGGAGGATTGTGAAACACTCATCGTTGTGTGAACCAGCGTTCTTGTATTCTTGGCTGATACGATAGGAAGACTGTGCTCCACGATAACGCAACACGACAGGAAAAAATTTCGAGCTCAAGTCATTTCAGATTTTTCTTAGCCTTCTAGAATCTATACTGCGGTTTGAGAAGGGTCGCAGTGCGAAGACAAAAGAGCAGCGTACTCACTACAATCGATCTTTCTTCAAAAAAGACCCGAGAAACTCTCCCTGTTCTTTCTCTCAGCAGAGCCTCGTTCGCCTTCCTCCTCTATCTTTCCTCGGACCTCCGAACTCTACCTCTGCTCCACAACCCTTATGCGAACACCCAGTCCCCATGCTCATCAGGCGAAATAGCACGCGCCGACGCTTTGAAGGATTCGATCTGCTCCCGAACATGCTCGCATTCCGGGTTAGCAGCGAGGATAGCATAGGCCTCTGGGAGCGCTTCTTCAAGCAGCTGTGTGAATAAAAATACCGTCACAAGGGAGAAAGAGAAGATAGGAGGCAAAAACCGCACCTTGACACGGCTCTCTGACGAAGGATGCGTTCGGAAGAAGTCGAGGCCCATCTTGGCAGCTATTTTCGACTCTAGACGTGCCAGCCGACCAAATACTCTATAAGAGGGTAAGGAAATGGAGCCAGGCGAGTAAAAGAGACGTACTGGGGTGCTGCAGCGGGATCGTAGCATGCCCGACTCATCAGGCGAATGCCAATCAGATCAGCTGGGCGATGGAGTCAGTAAGTAAAGTTGAAACGACAAATTTCATATACTAACCTTCGCGTTCTTGCGTTCTCGAGTTGGGGAGCTCCATCATTAATGTTTGGAATGTGTTTGTGATATTGACGTCGATTCCAAGCACGAAAGAAAGTAGTCCGACGACTATCATGCGTATGGTCTGGCCGGAGAGGCGCTCTGCGGTATGGCGTGCAACTGGAATCGGTTTTAATTTAAGTTAGTTGAACGTAAGCGACGTTCACGTACCTACGTGGCCGATTTCTACGACAGCAGTATTAAAGGATGACCAGATAGACTAGAGCTTGGAACGTACCGTGCGACAAAACAGCAGCTAGACCCTCTTCATCCTGGCATATTGGTAGGATACCAGTAAACACTATAATGGTGCCTAAACAAATGCGCTTCAGCCGTGGGCCTACGAATAGAATCAATGACCGCACCAGGAATCGCCATTGCATTGATCGTCTTCATATCATTCACTACCAAAACGTTCCATTCCTTCGTCGGGCCATACACGGGGCCAGGATTTGCTGCAGCGCCGAACTGTGCATCGGGATTCCATGATTCTCCTTCATGAATGCCAAAAGGTGAGAGCACAGTGGGGATTTTTTCCCCGCTCAAAATTCCTAGATTTGAGGCGTGGAGTACACGTGTTGCGACGCGTCGAACGTGTCTAGTGATTGGGTGATTCAAGGGGAGGGTTTTAGGACCAAGTTCATGAAGCAATTCTTTGTACAGTTCATCTGCTAGCTACAGAGGATCAATAAGATTGCCCGAGATGATGAGATGAAACTTGCCTGAGCTTCAAATTCCGGCGATGTATTCATAAATCGCCAGCGACCTGTCTCCGGAACCTGCTCCTGACTTGGGATGGATGTTAATGAAACAAAGGAATAGTAAAATCGCTGCTGGAGAGAAGACGTATAAAGAATAGACGGGGCAGGTTATCCCGGTAGTTCTGCCACCAATCCTCAACATATGTGCGCGGATATGGACACCATTCTTCACACAACAGTAATGATACCTGTCCCCATTTACTATTTCCAGAAGAATAGGAAATACAGCAGCCCACAAAGGTGAAATTACTCACTGCGATATGTAATATGCCGAACCCAGAACACCCGTCCCTACCAGAAACTTCACCCGCCTATCCCATGTCCTCCAATCAAGAGTATTTCTAGGGCGTTGAGGCTGACCACGATTTCCTGGCGTCGAAAATCGCACATAGGCTTGATTCCGAAGGCTTGAAGAGAAAGGTCGGCTGTTCGGTTTGATATGTGACCCTTTTTGAGCAAGTTGTGATACTCGGCCTAAGTTGGATGCAGTCGCACGGAACATCGTCAACGTAGAAATCAAGCTTATTCTGTTGGGCAGGCAAGGGAAAGGGTTCGTGTATGGGTGTTTGAAAGACGGGACTAGAGGTGTAGAAAACAGGAGTGCTCGTCATTCTTCGGCCGGCATCGACATGAAGCAACGCACTGTCACGATTGAACGTGACAAGCTGCGGCCCGAATTCACCCGAACCGCGCGGGCCGCAACGAAATGATATCGCATATTTAAAAATTTTCACTGAAAACTTGAAAGAGCTGATTCTCTTTTTTGCAACTTATTCCGTATGTAGGTCAGAAAGAAAAAAAAGAATGCCGAGTACCCGGATTGAACGAATGACCTTCTCATGTGCTTCACCGCATGTTTTCACGCAGTTGTACAAGTGAGACGCGACTACCACTGCGCCAACACGGCGATGACTGCTTAAATTATTTAGGTCATCTCGGCCTAGATTGACCTTTCCGGGCTGAAAGCAAATCGATAATTAATTTGGATAGTCAAATTAGCGCTCCATATAATGTACCCAAGTACATAGAGGCCAGAAAAGGAAGATGCACGAGAAAGATCTGCAGGATAACACTACACACGTACAATCAAATCGACCGGAAATTCTCCAATTTCCCCTTAATCCGTAAGAGACGAACTTCCCTTTCCTTCAAGGTTTTACGCTTCCTCTCAAGAATAGGATCCTCTCTCAGAAGGCTCGCAAGGTCCAGATGGCCTCCTTCTGAATCTTTGAAAAGCCTGCTGAGCAGCGTTTTCGCGATTGTGTGTGCGAAATTCTGATTCAATTCGTGCTCAATGGTCAGAGGCACGTAATCGATGATTCTCTGATGTGGTATATTAGGTATGTTGGTACGACCGCGTCGAAAGAAAGAAGTTGCTCGCCTTATACGCGACCTGAAAGTAAGCTTGAACTTTCGCAATGATCTTGAGCTCTTCGTCGACGGACCACGTTGGAGGAGCATTTTCTAATTCAGGATCAAGTTGAATATTAGGGAAGGTGTGAAGAAGTCTATGGACAACTGTCGGCTCAGTTGATGAAACCACAGGGCGAACAGCCTGAGGCATGACTCTGAGAGAGGGTCCCTGGCGCCATTCATGTCGATGTTTTCCATACTTCTCAAACCATTTCTTTTCCTCAAAAGATAACTCTTCGAAGTTTTGAGTGAAGAGCGGATAAGTTTCGAGTGCTAGAATTTTATTCACGCTTGAGAATGCCTCTTCAACACACCTATCCCGCTCTTTTAATGCGAGATCGCTGCTTAAATGCGTAAGCGAATATATATATGATTGAAATACAGCCAAATGCACACCTAGTGTATCTTTCGAAGTCCTTGTATTGTCCAAAATGCTTATGAAGCAAATCCTTGATGAGGACGTCAAGGTTTTTCGCTACGTCATGAAAGCAAGCTACTGAAGGCGGGGGCCAAAGCCCTGTATATTGTCGGATGAGAACCGTCGTTGCTTCAAACGGAATTTCGCCCGGAAGCTCCCAACCAATCGATCTAGATGAAGCCAGGGCATCGAAATTGAGATGATTTGATAAATACAGTTGAAAAGCTCAGCTCTTACTGCTTCATGACTCGGCGCACGTCACATAACCACCGCGGTGCAGTACGTGAAGAGGCTAAATCCTCACCATATTTAGTACTATCCTCGAAGGGCCTGAAATCTGGTGCAGTGTCCACGATGTCATTCTTGTATCGAAGATACCGGGCCTTATTTTTCTGAATGAATCGCCTATCGGGTCGATCGCCTCGTACAGCTTCGGAAACGTCTCTGCAAAACTCGTTGACGCGACGGATGATTTCTGTAGACGGCTCAACGTTCGAAACGGGTGGAAGAAGCGATATCGCCTTGAAGCATTCTGCGAGTTCGGCCTCCACCGTGCTCCACAGATCGGGAAGACTATTCATCGTTAAACGTCAACCTCGTTGGATTCATGATCCAAACCAGAACACGCAACCTACTTGTTTTCGATACGTTCGACCAAGAGCGCACTGATGTTGCTGACGAAATTCGGAATACCAAATCGACTTCGATCTGTCATCCCGTCCCAGGGAGTGGTGGTATCGAAGAAGTTAGCAGCATTTTGCTGAGCTTCAGCAGGAGTGATTTTGCGCTCGCGCTCGTCGTCGTCCGGGAGCCGAACACAGTAGTACCCATGTCTAGTCGGGCGTTCACGACCTTCAAGCACGGCTTTCCATTTTTCACGGACGCCCGTGGCACCTCTCGTCAGAGTGTCTGGCTTCGTAAGAACGCCTGGCAGATTCAACGTCAAGGAATCGATCAAATAAACAGGCAGAATCAGTATACCTATTGTGCGTTCCTTTTCCGGGTCGGCCCTGCCAGCGAGAACCATAGCCTCCATCATTTCGATATCGTCTGGAAACAAATGAGAAAACCACTGAATATAATCGTAAGCAACGTACCACTCATGGGCATCGCAATAACGATCAATGTGTTTGAACCCATTATATAGTGTTCGACTAAGCTACGAACCGTCTGGATCAAGTCAGGGTCGGCATTTTGGATTAAGCCTAAAAGAATTTTCAGGAACAAATGCGGAAATACGAACAGTTAGAGTCGGTCTCACCTGGCAGGTCCACGAAAGAGAGATCCGTAGCGCGGGGGTCATATACATTGACATGTACAGCACTCTTCGAGAACTGACGAACGTTAGGATCGTTCCTTGCGTTCTCTCGTAATTCAGTATCGGACATGTTTAGGAAGTAGTCGGGAGAGCGGTGGGGGCTAAGAACAGCGGCCTGTGCTCGTCGTATCCAAATCTCCATCGCGCCCTTATTGTCGATCATGGTTGGCCCGAAAGGCGTCGGAGTACGCGTTTCACCAGGGCCTTCCGTCATTGCCGCACTGTGATAACCATGCTCTATCGCAATGGAGGAATACCACGACGTCGCATTGCTCGACATGGTGCATACCATTGGGCATCTATACATAAATCAGGTCAACGACAACGATATTGTTTAAAATACACAAAAATTCCTACCGTGTGCACGTTCCACTGTCCCGCGGTACATTTATCTAGAAAGGATGAAATCATGAGAGAAATCATGCAGTACACACTCTACTTACCCCGCTAACAGCTTCAACGAGCGAGCTCTTACCACCTATAGTAAAGGAAGAAGAAAGTGAAATTCGGAATGAGTCTTCTTCAAAAGCATCAGGCACGGCATCCGACTTACTTGATTGGCCACCGATAACTACAACACGAGGAAGGTCGAACATACTTTCCGCCCTACATTCTGAAAATTAGGCCTGGAAAAAAGCGCAATGATGCATGAATCAGCTTACCCCAACTCTTTCAGGTCTTTATACAGCGCCATCAAGTCCCTGCATTTGCGGGCATAGTCGCTGGACGAGATCGTCTCTGCGTCCGAGCCTCCCGAGGAAGTAGAGTGTGTAGTAGAGGACGTCGACATCGAGCTTGATCTGCCGTCCATCAACAGATGTAGTTACGAGTCGATTTATTGGTAGAAGTAGAGATCGAAGGTTGAAAATAATGCACATGCGCTGTATAAGTTTCGACCTTTATATAACGAAAGTGACGCTCGTCCTCGAGGTGAAGCTACGGACCTTATGAACGTGTAATGCACGCTGAAATACTGCGCATTTTTTATCCGACCAGTTACATCTTCTTTTCAAAGTTTGGAATGGGGAAAGTTGTGCGATAGTGACCACGCAGCTGGAGAATCACCCAAGATCCTGAGTCGCCCAAGGTGTGTGTTCCTCAGGGCTAACCTATACGACGTGGTGACTTTCGCCCCATTGAAGGCATCGATATAGATCATGCATCGAAGTCAAACTCTCTTCGACAAGCTACGCACACGCGTGGCTATTAGAGTACAGAAGGGGGTCGGCCAGAGGTTCCCAACAAGGCGCAGTGCTCCAAATTTTGTGACGACGCTGTCCGATTACACGTGGGAAATGTGCGCATCAGTCACCATACCCTAGCCTCGCATAGTCTTGACGTGCTCCTCAAGATCCCAACATTGCGGAATTAACAACCGGTATGTGTTTTGCAACAGCTTCAGAAGCTTAACAGCCTCGCATTCCATATATCCGCTCGAAGGAAGCTGGACACCGTGACGACAATATCGCAAGTTACCTTCAGCTGCAAAGTGAATGCGAAGTTAGGACTCGAGCCACTTTCGGAAATTCAATCAAGAAATGAAATGCAAGATATAGTACATACAACGAAATCGTTCATCGATCATACATCGAGTGACATAAAACTCTCCAATTTTTCCTGGATCCGCAAAAGACGAGCTTCCCTATCCTTCAAGGCCTTTCGTCTGCGTTCCAGAACCGGATCTTCTCTGAGGAGACTTGCGAGATCCAACTTCCCCCCTTCGGAATCCTTGAAAAGCCTACTGAGCAACGTTTTGGCAATCGCTTGCGCAAAATTCTGATTGAGTTCGTGTTCGATAGTCAGAGGCACGTAGTCGATGATGCGCTTTGTGTCGAGAGATATAAAAATCTACATTCATGGTGCGGGGAAGAACTTGTGACTTACCTTATATGCCACCTGAAAGTATGCCTGAACTTTCGCGATAATCTTCATTTCTTCATTGATAGTCCATGTTGAAGGCGTGCCGTCTAAATCAGCATCAAGTTGGATCTTGGGGAAAGTATGTATGATAGGCGGAGGCGAAACAGACCGCGTTATATACCCCGCGACTTCAACTTCAAGGCGGTGAAAATATTTACTCCGTGAAGTTTCGTATTTCGAGAGCCATACCTTCTCCTCAGAACTCAGTTGTTCAAAGTTTTGAGTGAAAAGGGGAAAGGTCTCGAGCGCCAGAATTTTGTTGACGCTGATGAACGCCTCTTCGACACATCTATCCCGCTCTTGATGTATAAGTTCGCTAGAGTCGAAAAATAAATAAAATGCGTCAGGAGTTGTCGACCAAGACAGAATGTACACACACCTGGTATATCGTGCGAGATCTTTGTACTGCCCGAAGTGTTTGTGAAGCAAGTCTTTGATAAGGGCGTCGAGGTTATTGGCGACATCCTTGAAGCAGGATATGGAAGGCACTGGCCAGAGGCCAGTGTATTGGTTGATCAGGAAAGTCGTCGCTTCGAAGGGTGTTTCTCCTGGAAGTTCCCATCCTATGGATCTGGAGGAAGCGTAAGTTTAAAGGCAATATGAAGAAAGCACATAGTCCACTGACTGTTTTATGACATGTCGTATATCACCTAACCAACGTGCCTCCGTTTGTGTCGTAACGAGCTTTTCCTGGGATCCATTACCAGCGCCATCGAATGGCCTAAAATCCGGAGTCGTCATGACAATCTCGTTCTTGTACCGGAGATACCGAGCTCTGTTCCTTTGGATGAATCTCCTGTCAGTTCGGTCCCCTCTGATCGCTTCAGAGACGTCTCTGCAAAACTCATTGACACGGAAGATAATTTCAGTAGACGGTTCAGCGTTTGAAACAGGTGGAAGAAGGGATATCGCTGCGATGCATTCCGCGAGCTCAGTTTCTACGGCTTTCCTGAGCTCTGGAAGACTGTTCATCGCAAAAATGAGTCTATGTGCATCCATAATTACGGCGAAAAATAACCACGTACTTGTTCTCGATCCGCTCGACCAAAAGCGCACTGATGTTGCTCACAAAGTTCGGGATGCCGAACCGACTTCGATCTGCGATCTTGTCCCATGGCGAAACAGTGTCGAAGAACTGGGCGGCGTTGTGCCGCGCCTCAGCAGCAGTAATTTTTCGGTCCCGTTCCTCATCGTCAGGCAGTTTAACGCAGTAATAGCCATGTTTAGTGGCGCGCTCGCGGCCTTCAAGGACGGCTTTCCATTTCTCGCGGCCGCCTGTGGCTCCTTTTGTCAGAGTGTCTGGTTTCGTGAGGACTCCTGTAACGCAAGTCAACATGGAACCGGACCAATGAAGGTGATAGAAACTGATTCATACCAATAGTACGTTCTTTGTCCGGGTCGGCATTTCCAGCGAGAACTATAGCCTGCATCATTTCGATGTCGTCTAAAGGAAAAAGTCAGAAAATCGCCACATAAATGTCAAAGTAAAATGTTATACCACTCATGGGCATCGCGATGACGATCAAAGTGTTCTGCCCAGTGATGTAGGTCTCAACTAAGCTGCGAACCATATGTATCAAGTCGTTGGTGGCATTCTGGATTAAACCTAAGGAATGCTCTCAGAAATGAAGGAGATTCAAAAAGACAACACAAAGGCTAGCTTTACCTGGCAAATCAACGAAGGAGAGATCAGTAGCGTTTGGGTCCTGCACGTTGACGCGTACAACATTCTTTGAGAACGGCAGGATATCAGGGTCGGTCCTCGCGTTATCGCGTAATTGCTTATCAGTCAAACCGACGAAGTAGTCTGCGGAGCGATGCGGACTCAAAATAGCGGCCTGTGCTCGGCGTATCCAGATCTCTACCGCGCTCTTATTGTCGATTATCTCGGGCCCGAAAGACTTGATTGTCTGAGTACCGAGGGGCGTTCCGTCCGCATTGTATTCGTAGGATATCTCGATGGTGCAATACCACGACGGTGCGTTGCTTGACATGGTGCACACCATTGGGCATCTATATATAACTCAAGTCAACAATCACGTTGCAATTCAACATAACGCCTTACCGCGTACACGTTCCGCTATCGCGTGGTACATTTATCTACAGGAAATTAGCGGACGCATAGCGAGCACTATATTAAACCTACTCCGCTGACTGCCTCAACGAGAGAGCTCTTGCCACCTGCGGTAAGAATCAAAGTCGATTGAGTCGCCCGTAAAAGCATGATATAATCGTAAACCGGCTTACTCGACTGGCCACCTATAACGACAACACGAGGAAGGTCAAACATAGTTTGAGCCCTACGCTCGGTAATGAGTATCTGCGACGAGGCATGGCGAGTAATTGGATTAGCTTACCCCAAGTCAAGAAGGTCTCTATACAGAGACATTAAGTCTCTGCATTTACGGGCATAGTCGCTCGACGAGATCGTCTGAGCATCGACTGGGATATGCGAGGAAGTGGAGGAAGCAGAGGACGTCGACATTGAGCTCGCTCTTCCGTCCATCGACCGATTCAAGTACAATTTGAGTTTACAGGGAAACCACGGGAGTAGTCTGCCTCTCGTTGTGCCATCTTTATATACTTAACGAAAGTGAAGTTCCGTCCTCGAGGTGATACCGATTCACCTATGGGCTTCGTGTACTCTTGCAAGCAGACAACTTGCGGCCAGCTATATTTTCTTTTCAAAGTTAGATTGAGCCAAGATTCAAGTCGAAAGCTGCCCAAAAGCGTGCGTTCCTTTGGGCGATCTCTATGACGTGGTATTTGAGCCCCAGACTCATTTCGGATGTGCACGACTGTTATGGCTGTTTGAGAAGAGGATTCAAACCGGACTCGAAAAGCGAGATTGCTTCTGACGCTGTTGACAAACACGCCTCGGTCGTCGATGGGCCGCGTGTTTGCCGTGGGATGCCGAGAATGTGATCACCATCATCGCTTATCACTTCAACCCTCTCGAACTTGGAGGGCACCCCGTCTACTGGAATTAAGGACCGCGGACGCTCCGGCAGACTCTCAGACAGACTCTGGGGCACACTCCCACACTCCCAAGTTGATTGTCACGCCCGCGGGCCGCTCATCGTTGCCCGCCTCCCGCCCGCTGTTCTATGCCACCGCAATCAAGCAAGGTTTTCGTGCCAACTCTTGACAGCGTAAGGAGCATGGCATGGAGCCTGAACTTCGCTGCTGTCTTGCTGAGTGCGTCGTGGAGCGTGACGGAGACGGTTCTAATCCCGTATCGCTCTATCAAGTAGCCGCACTCGAATTCCTTGAAATTCGCCAAGCCACAACCTGGAACGCCGCGCCTCAAGAATTGGGGAAGGAGGGCTTCGGGGAAGGGAGGAAGCTCGACTGCGTGTTGGGTGGGCTTTGACAATGATGAAACAGAACTTTTGGAAAACTCGGTCAGCTCTTGTTTAGAGTGTTCATATGCAGTCACGATCACCTCCGAATGGAGTCTAGCTTTGACGAATGACAGTATTGCTTTCCATAAATAAGATACACGGATTGGAGACGTTAGAAGTACAGACTTTGCTTTATATCGATTCATAAAACCTCAGATTGACCTGAAATTCTCCAACTTCACCTCAATTCGCATGAGACGACCTTCCTTCTCCTTCAAAAACTTACGCTTCCTCTCAAGGACAGGATCCTCGCTCAGAAGGCTTGCTAGATCCAGATGGCCGCCTCCCGAATCCTTAAACAATCTACCGAGCAACGTTTTGGCGATCGCTTGTGCAAAGTTCTGATTGAGTTCGTGCTCAATGGTCAGAGGCACGTAATCGATAATTCGCTGGCAGGAATCCTTTAGCACGACCCAAATCACAATAAAGAAGACGTTATTCACCTTATACGCAATCTGGAAATAAGCTTGAACTTTCGCAATGATCTGGATCTCTTCGTCAATAGACCATGTTGGAGGAGCGAATTCTAATTCAGGATCAAGTCGGGTAGGTGGGAAGGTGTAAAGAGGTTGGGGCACGGCAGTGGAAACAACCCGAGGCTGAATGAGCCAATTTTTTCGATATTGTTCATATTTGTCCTGCCATTTTCGTTGCTCCAGAGACACATCTTCAAAGTTTTGAGTGAATAGAGTATACTTTTCGAAGACTAGAATTCTCTTGACGTTTGAAAGTGCCGCATGGATACACGTATCCCGCTCTTTATATGTCAGATCGCTGCCGAACGGATAAAATGTAAAGTAAGGGAGAAGTCAATCAGGACGCGGAAGTATACACACCTTGTATATTTTTCAAGTTCCTTGTATTGTCCGAAATGTTGATGAAGCAGATCCTTGACGAGAATATTGAGGTTTTTGGCTACATCATTGAAGCAAGAGATTGACGGCTCTTCCCAGAGCGCCGTGTACTGTCGGATGAGAAATGTTGTTGCTTCGAAGGGGATTTCGCCAGGTAGCTCCCAACCGATCGATCTAGAAAAGAGCAGATACTCGAGAATAAGCAAATGCTACGATACAGACTATAGATGCACAAGAAATGCTTACTGCTTGACCACTCGGCGAATATCGGATAACCACCGTGGCTCAGAATTTGAGAAAGTTAAATTCTCACCGAGACCTTCAGTGCGATTAGTGAACGGCCTAAAATCTGGCGCAGTCTCCACGATATCACTTTTGTATCGAAGGTATCGGGCCTTGTTTTTCTGAATGAAGACCTTGTTAGGCCGATCTCCTCCGACAGCTTCGGACACGTCTTTGCAGAACTCGTTGATGCGGCGGATAATCTCTGCAGACGGTTCAACGTCCAACACAGGTGGAAGAAGGGATACTGCCCTGGAACATTCTGCGAGTTCGGCCTGTACCGCATTCCGGAGCTCGGGAAGACTTTTCATGATTAGACGTTAGCCTCACCGAATACATAGTCTGAAATAGACGGCGCGGCTCACTTGTTTTCGATACGCTCAACCAACAGGGCACTGATGTTGCTCATAAAGTTCGAAATACCGAAGCGACTTCGGTCGGCCATCCTGTTCCAGGGAGCGGTGGTATGGAAGAAAAAGGCGTCATTTTGCTGCGCCTCAGAAGGGGTGATTTGCCTCTTACGCTCCTCGTCGTCTGGGAGTCGAACACAATAATATCCATGTTTAGTCGGGCGTTCGCGCCCCTCAAGGACGGCTTTCCATTTTTCACGCACACCTGTGGCGCCTCTTGTTAGAGTGTCTGGTTTCGTAAGAACACCTAGCATATTCGACGTCAGGGATTGATCAGGGAGACGGACAGTGCCTGTATACCTATTGTGCGTTCCTTTTCCGGATCGGCCCTTCCTGCCAGCACCATAGCCTCCATCATTTCGATATCGTCTAGAGAAAATGAGAGAATCTCAGAATATAATCACAATTAACATACCATTCATAGGCATCGCAATGACAATCAAGGTGTTCGAACCCGTAATGTAGTATTCGACCAAGCTTCGAATAGTCTGGATCAAATCAGGCTCGGCATTCTGAATCAAACCTGAAAGCTGCCGTCAGAAACAAATGGGTAAACGTGAAGAGGTGAAGTTGGCCTCACCTGGTAAGTCTACGAAAGAGAGGTCCGTAGCGTAGGGGTCATGCACATCGACATGTACAGCGTTTTTCGAGAACGGACAAATGTCAGTATCATTCCTTGCGTTGTCTCGTAGTTCAGCATCGGACATGGTTAGGAAGTAGTCGGGAGATCGGTGAGGGCTGAGGACCGCCGCCTGTGCTCGCCGTATCCAGATCTCCATCGCGTCTTTGTTGTCAATGATGGTGGGCCCGAAAGGAGTTGGGGTTTCATTAGGGACGCCGTGGTTGTCACCACATTCTATCGCAATGGAGCAGTACCACGACGTAGTGTTGCTCGACATCGTACACACCATTGGACATCTACACATCAATCCAGTGAACAACCAGGATGCTGTTCGACACATAAGAAAAAGGTTTACCGCGTGCATGTCCCACTGTCCCGTGGTACGTTTATCTGAAGGCGATGAGAATATGCGAGACCTCACAGTACTTGTTCTACTTACACCGCTAAGGGCTTCAACGAGCGAACTCTTTCCACCTATCATAAAAAAGGAAGTGAAGTGAACCGCTAATAAAGGCAATAAATACGGGATGCGGCTTACTCGACTGGCCACCGATAACGACAATGCGAGGAAGGTCGAATATGGTTTCCGCCCTACACTCTGACGGTTGGACCGAAGTAAAACGCAACGATGCATGGATTGGCTTACCCCAACTCCTTGAGGTCTTTGTTTAATGCCATTAAGTCCCTACATTTACGAGCATAGTCACTCGACGAGATTGTCTGTGCATCCGAGCCTGGCGTCTCGAGATCCCAGAAAGCTGGGTGGGTACTAGAGGGCATAGACATTGAGCTTGGATTTCCGCCCATCAATAGATTTAGTCGCGAGTTGAAATGTTGGTAGGAGAGAATATCGAAGGTTGAGAGAATGAGTCTATGTCGCACAAGTTTTGAGCTTTATATAACAAAAATGAAGTTCTAAATCCACCTACGAACCTTGCGATGTATGTACTCGTGTGGGTTGAAATAGTGTAGAGTTGATAGTCCAGCCATCTATATCCTCTTCCTGAGGTTTATATGGGGGAATGGTGTGCGATAGAATCGTCCAGGATCCTGATTAGCGCCCAAAGCCATGCGGTCCTTTGTGGTATCTGTATATGACGTGGCATCTTTCGCCCTATTGAAGGCATCGATAAAGATCATACTAGTCAAAGTCATGCTTCTTTCGACAATCTTCGCACACAGATGGATATTTGAGAAGTTTGTGGGGGGTAGAAAGGGCGACCACAGGTCGCAATCGAGGCAGTAGTGCTGCGAGACTGTTCAGGTAAGTACTCGTGGGAAATTGTGCGCTTGATGTGCGCATCAGCCCTCATTCAAGGGATCGCACATCTGGCTCAGTCTAATCTTTATGTGAGTAGTTATTTTAATTTTATTGAACAGCTAAGTATGTAGCTTATTTGATGTCCATGCGCGACGGGTGTTTTCCCGTATTTTTTCTCCACCGGTCGAATCAGGTCTACGGGGTGCCGAAACCTAGACTCTATCTGAGTTTCTTTGAGATTCTATGTCCTTTATCCCGATGATCTTATTTGAGATTGCCTGCATTTCTTGCCATGGCACAGAATTTGAGAGGTCAGCAGCGTTGAAAACGTTCACGCTAACGGATATCGACCCGATATTATCTTGAACTCTATTTGCAGTTGGAGGTGTGCTTATTTCGTTATGTGACTGCAAAAAAAAAAAATCGATTAATAAAATGACTAATTCGAAGGAGGAAATGAATGTACCGATTGATCGAGCGCGATATCTGGGATTGACATTGGCCCTTCGAACTCTGCTCGGAGCGACGATCGAGAATTTAAAGTCTGTATATTCTATCAGATCAGAGTAAGATATAATTATATGCGTCCTCACTCTCAACAGAATATTCCTGAATTTCTAATAAGACGCCGGCGAATGAACTTCAAGATATATTGACGACACTCACGTATATATCCGTCCCATAGGCTAGATATCAAGTGTCAGAAAATTCTGACAATCACGAAAACCTTATTCAACTCACAAAAGCAAAGATGACATGAAAATTGGTATCGGGCAAGGCGGTCTACGTGTATCAGCAAGAACATACAAGGAGAATATGGGCCAGAGCTTACAAACATTATCAGGTCCATGATCTGGGAAAATAGACCTACATGAGAAGACGTGAAGTTGGGCAATGGAAACCTTACGCAAAAGAAGGCGCCGACTGCTGCAGTCTCGACGGAAGCCGAGATTACTCGAGATATCACGTTGTCGCTTCCTAAACAACGTAATAATGAGGAGCTCCGAAGACTCGGTGACGATGATCATACTTTTCTGACCAGTGCGGTTTTTCTTGAGGTAGTAACAGAGAAAGACCCTGTTAGACCGTAAGATAAAGTGCACATACATCTTTGCGTAAATTGATTCATACTTACGTCAAACTTAAGTCGGCGATAACAGCCATGACCTGCCAGGTGTCCACAAGTGGAATAAGCCTGGAATACGTCGCAAGACTTGATAGCTCTCAGGACACGTATTGACCATCAAATTCGGCACTTACTTCGCATTTTTATATGCACTAACAGAAACCAAAATCCCGAGAGTCGACTGTGCTGCAGAAAGCGTGCATAGGACCACGAATACGCGTTTGCACCTTGAGAATCGCCGAATGCGCCATGAAAGGTACAGTTGAATGGGAAATGATGTGCTGTAAATACCGTCAGAGGTGTTCAAAAGAATGGAAGGATAGACGAACAAAGTTGTGAAGATTGGCGTGGAGGAAAAAGGCCACAATACTGTCATGAGGAAAGATGGACGCGAAAAATTGTTGACGAAGTATTCCCAGAGCATATCTAGAAGAGAGCAGGTGTGAACTGTATCCAGAAAGATTGACCAAACTACAAGTGATCTGTATGGAAGAGGTTAATAATGGATCAACGTATTATAAGAACTGATTTACTTGATGAGGGCGGAATCACCTCTTTGGTGCTCCCAATACGTGACGCACTGCACGACACACATGCCGAATAGGAAGGCGTTGAACACGGAGCCAACGAGTAACGGTCCACCTACGAGACTTATATCATCAATGGAGCTGGCGGGAGTAGCCATAGCTGAAACTAATGGAGCGCTGTGGATCCGCGGCAAGAGAAGGAGAGTGAGTAAGGGCGATTCGGGATGGCAGGATCCTTCCTCTTATCTGTAAATATATCCCGCTTACTGGTACGCAATGGCGTGTTTCAATCGCGTATATCATCTTGATACCCCCGCATGCAGCTTAAAGAACTCTCTCGAATCTATTGGAGAATACGCTGGGGTGCGTGTTCAGGCCTGACAGGAAAGACAAATCGTCACAAACCTACAACTCCCTCAAAACATACGACACGCTGCAAATAAGTACCCTAAACGAGGCAATGTCTGCTGCGTCTTATGATGTTTGTCAATATAACCAGCTCCGTGGGCCGTAGGATCGAGAGGCATGAGCGTAACCCAACTGCGAAATGGAGTTGCACCGGAGAAAAAGAAATGAGGCAGCTGAGAATTCGTAATTTTTGACTAACACCAGACCTTTCCCGGCATGAATTTGGGTATGTTTTGCCCACGCAGCATAAGAATCGACCCAATTTCATCGCGAATGCTCATTGGGGTGCATCGCGCAGAGAAACGTGTTAAAAACGTGTTTCTCTTCTGATATTTATTACACATATCTGTCATTGGCAATTGTATCGATTATCTGTCCAGAATTGTGCTGGGTTTTATTTTGACTGTCGGAGAGTCGGAATTCAATCTGAAGTTTTGGAAGCCGCAATGGATTCAAAAGACCGATTTATGCGCTTGAGAAAGCCTTGGACACGTCAGTAAACAACACTCTAGAGGAAGCGCGTTATCGCGGTGTAGAATTACCCAACGAAGTTCACAATTGCCACCGCTACAACCGTCGTCGTGTCTTTATCAAATCATCTGGAATTAGTTGGGCTCAGATTTTACACGCTATGTCCTAAATTATATCAGAGATAGGAGTGCAAAGACATACAGAGCGAGGTCGAACACAGCCGACAAGTCAATTATCTTGTCAATAATAGTAGTCAAAATGCAGGTTCATGCTCTGATGGGATCTAGGAAGCCTTGAGAATTCAAATATTCAAATTTGAACATTTGAACCGCAGCCGCCGCGTACCGAGAGGATGGATGCTAAAAATAGACCATCTATGATAATTTTAGAAGTGCTCGAAACACTTCGAATGTTGCACAGAATTTCAAGCTCTATTATTTGTAGTTCGAGATATACCTAAATCTAGGGATACTTCCAGTCGCTGGGAAAAAACTGTACTCTTCAGAGGCCCTCATAATCGATTTGATGAAGCGCCCAGTCCGGCCCGCCTAAATCCGCAAGGCAACCGGAACCGTTTTGTGTGGGAAAAATAAAATCCTCAACCCATTCCTCGACAACAGCTTTCGCTCAATCCATGAAGATCGACCTCTAAACCCAAGCGCCGCCTCTTTTGAGAGCGAGCTGTTCCTAATGGAAACTAGTTCCGTTGACGAAAAAGTGCAAAGGCTGGGTTCAAAATTCGACATCGAGATCGTCGAAGAAGCGTCCTACATTTTGTGGTATGTTTGCAGGGATACTAACCCATTGTATTCGAAATTACAGGACTGTATTACGGCACTCAGCTCAGACGACGAGCTTTACCGAGCGTTGAAGATTGCTCATGGAGAGGGAAACTACAGGGAGATTCGGGCTTGGAAAAGTACGTGTCGCGACTCATCAACTGCGTTGACCTCAGCCAAATGTGTTTCACAGAGTCCGCTGAGATTGATCACCACTCTCAAGATGCTACTTTAGACGCTGTAATAGACAAAATTCTAGAAGAAATCAAGCCAATAATGACGAAATTGGTGTCCGGCGACATTGTCTTTCCAACCTGGGCACCTCCTGAAGGTTCCTTAGCGCCAGAAGTCATCCAACATCTCGCAAGATTGAAGATTCCTTCCTTGAAAGGGAAGCCAAACCTTCTCCTACACGGCCTGGGAAGCTTCTCTCGCGATGAGGAGTTAGAGAAACGGTTAAAAAACATTTTTATGGCCAACAATCATACGTGCGTTCGTTTTTGAAGACATGACGGAAAACGTTCACAGATTTAACCCAGATTTTTCGTCAACACATCAGGTTCTGGAAAGACGAGGCTTCTTCTTGAGGGCTTATGTGAAAATTGGGGTTTCTATTTTACGTCTCTCGTCGACTCGAGTCTGCTGGGCTCGAGCGATGTCCAGAACGCTATCAAAACCCACGTTCCCGACTCTCCTAAATTCCGACACATTCTTCCACCCATGGGCTCTGCTGGCTACGAGCCTGCTCTAAAAATCAATCGCGAGATTGCCGGTCGTGTTTTCCGTCAAATCTTCCTTGCCAGACTAATTATCTTCAACTTATTCACCGAATCTATGGTCCAACATATGAAAACGAGGAATCCTTCCGAGAACGTAGCGGTCTACAAAGCCAGGTGGTTGTTCTTACAACTCCGACCTTCTTCCGTGCGCCCTCAGCTTTGGGATGTCTTCGATTCCTTGTCTTCGAAACTCTCGACGGCATCAGATAGTTACATCAACAAACAGACAAAACTAATATTGGTGAATGTCCGCAGTCGGTGCTCAGAACTGGAGTCAACCGCTTCTTGGAAGGAAACCACAATGTCGACGTCTGAAGCTGCGCAAACCCCTCTGTTCTGTGTGCTTGATGAAGCTCAACATGCCGCAACCCAGCTCAGCTCCTCCTTTCGATCAGATCACAGCGGGTCCCATCGTCCCATTTTGCGTGAAATAGTCAAGGCTTGGGAAGGTCAATCCTTTGGCGAAGGTGTATTTATGGTAGTAGCAGGTACGGGAATCTCAAAAGACGTTGTCGATCAAGCAATGGCGTCAGCAATCATGAAAGACTCGAAATATCGGTGGTGCTCCGACACCGGAGCATTCGATAAAGTGGATGTGCAGCGTCAATATATCGAGAAATACCTTCCCAAAAGCCTCCTTGAATCGGAAGCGGGCGTTCGGCTCCTCGAACGAGCGTGGTATTGGTTACACGGACGGTGAGAAATTTTAGTTCATCACTTCGCTGCTCATTCATGTAACCTTCTATAGATATCGATTTACCGCTGGA
Source organism: Pholiota conissans (assembly GCA_015484465.1). Taxonomy (NCBI): domain Eukaryota; kingdom Fungi; phylum Basidiomycota; class Agaricomycetes; order Agaricales; family Strophariaceae; genus Pholiota; species Pholiota conissans. The sequence continues at coordinate 102,990 of MU155160.1, forward strand.
TATGTGGCTGAACTGCTTCTCAATGGTTTCAAACGACCGCATGGCCTGCTTAACGCCTACGTTCAGCATTTTACAAGCTTTCATATAACGGACGCTCCTCACTTTGTCGAAGATGAAGGCTTAGAACCCTTACCTGTACTGTCACAATATCGCCTCGACTTCTCCAAACTGAAGAAGAGTAAGCATTCCCCGCCACCGAGTCCCCCATTAATCTCATTGTGACGACCTTCCTCCTAGACAACGACATGTTAGCGACGATCCATCAATTGACTACGCACTATATCATGCGTTCAGTCCTCCCACTCACTCTTGGGAAAGATGAAGTAACCTACGTCGAATATGGTTTTGCCCGATTTGTCGACGCCGAAACAAAAACAGTTGCGGTGGACGAACCACTGGTGCTTCTCGCAGCAACGCATTGGATCAACTCGAACCATCGATCCAGCTATAAGTTCTTCGCCAAACAGATCCATCTCCATGATTCCGATTCGAACGGATTTGAAAATTATATCGCCTACTGTATTGACATGCTCTTCTCGTGTCGACGACGCGTCAACGAGATATTTCTCTTCAATGGACAACCACCCCCATGGAGCGACCTCGAGGCAGATCTAGTGGCTCTTCACCGAACCGACCTCGGCGCTGTCGAAGAAAACACCGTGCGACATTGTAATTTTACGGGTCCGTCCGTGACATTGGGGACCAACGCCAAGGCCCCGGAAAACACCACGAAGTGGCTCGCCCATCGCTCCCATACCCCTATCTGCTTTCCTCATGTCTCTATGGGACCGGATCTACTGTTCATCTTGAGGCTTTCCGACAGCTCTCTCATCTGGGTAGCACTCCAGGCAAAATACTCCCTCGGTACTGGTAACAGCAAGACACTATCTAGGCTATACCTTCGACGTGCAATGCGCAGTGTGACTCCCTCTGAGTTCTTCATAGATAAGGTAATCTATCCTTTTCTGTGTGCTCTTGACATATGAACTAATGAATCTCTCTTCGACAGGAAGGCAGACAGTTTTCGCCAGCCAGCCATCCCAGCCTCGTGGAGGACACCAGTCAACACCTGCTGGCATTGCCCCATCGGCGCAGCGATGTTGGGAAATATAGCCTCCTGCGAGTTGTTGCGTCATTCCCCGCCGACACCAAACTGAAACGATGCCTTGATGAAGATCCCGACGCTGATGGACATCCCATCGCAACGCTCAATATGGATTTACTGAAACAAATCACCAAACGGTTTTCGCCTGTTGATTTTCTTCAAGGGCTTCAGGATGACCTACAAAACTCAGGCAAGAGAAAACGCGGAGTCCCAGACCGCACAAAACGACGCGTGAAGATCAAAATCTAAAATAAATATAGAGTACATCAATTTCATCATTATGTATCCGTATTCTTTCTTTGTATTCCTATCAATTTCTTCTCTTCCCACCGCCAAGAAAGCTTTAGGTTCTGAAATACGTTGAAATGTGGTTTTGAAGCACTAATTTCTCCATCTCCGTCAATCGTTCTCCGCTGTACCGGTTGGGTGGAAGCCTGTCGAGGAAATCGTGTCGAATCTTCATCGGCTCCCATGCCGACATGCTAAACAGAAATTCCTCCGTGCTACAGCCAAAGTCGATGACGCTTTGAAAGTGATGTGCCATGGACGGGAGGCAAGTGTCCAAAAATACGTATACGGGATGTACAGGAGCGACATACGAGTTCGAGAGCGCGTTTGCCTTTGGAATATGGTCCGATGCCATGCTTGGTTTTTGTGATGAACTCAGAGTGCTTGAAGTACGAAATGGGGTGTCGAAAGAGTCAGCTGTCGACGCCGAGGACTGACTGAATGATGCGACATCGATGCTACTTGACTGTGACAACTGCGTATTCATTGTAGCGATTCTGCTTGCGCTCGAAGAAGGCGGCAAATTTTCTTTATTCTTCTTGGGTGCTTGCCCTCTTATTTCCTATGGATAATTGAGAGGTCAACCAGCGAATTTTTTTTAAAAAAGTGCATTCCGACTTACCTCGGGAACAAGAGACTCAGAGGATCTCGGCTTGAAGTTGACTTCCCCCTTTACCTTCGAATTTTTCTTTCCCTTTTCTTTTTTTGCCCGTTTGTGCCTCTCCAGGCTATGTACATACAGAATATACTGGTACGCATAGTACATGCGTTTTTCGTGCTCTTGGATGCCGTCGCCGAAGATATGGGGATATTTTTCCTTTATCTGCGGCACTTAGACATGACCCCTATCCAGTGCAACTGAAGTGGGGCTCACCTTGTCCATTACTGAGGCAACTTGTTCCATTTGACGAGACCCCGCCTTGTCCATATCTAGCCCTGTTTGAGTGAAGTGCTTGATTGTCGACTTTACATATTATTCAGAGTCAAAGCCCATATAAACTTTTCATGCAGACCTACCACGACTTTCGAGCTTTCTTCTTCCATATGTAAAAGTTGCATTAGCTGCGACATTGCTGACTGCCGGTGATTGAGCAATTTAGGAATGACCGTATAAAAGAGAAAGACGGTGCTCTAATGCTGGATACGCACCCTTTCTCGACTATAACCAAAGTTGTTCGATAACGGTCCGCGTTTTTCAGCTGGTCGAGAGTCAGGTTATCGTCTAAAACACAGCGTGAAATCGACATACACATGAATCCTTTAGATGGTGCGGGGGCTGTGGATTGTTTGACGGCACCTGATTGACGCTAGATGTGGTGGGAGAACTAAGTGTTACGACGTTTGGTTTGGCGGAGAGGAATGTGGTTCGAGTCGAAGATTGCGAAAGTTCCCGGTCCCGTTGTCGTTGTTTTGTTGATCGTGATCATGAGGCAATACCCGCTTCAACAATTCAGAATAAGCTCTAAGTTAGATTTCCGCCCAACATTTTGGGTTCTTTGAACACATAGACAACATAGGACTAGCTTGGAGGATGGTCGTCAACGCAGTTCCAATTAATGATGCTGAAGCTTACAGATCAGCGTTGAAGACGTTGATCGGGAGATAGGCGCCCAGACGTCAAAGATAGCCCCGTCGTAAGCCTAGGACCCTACATTGATGCTAAACTTCAAGCTTCAAGTCTCGAGGTTAAGTGGATGGATTGCATAGTTTTTACATAAAACAAAAAATACACAGCCAGAATAGTCAACCGGTTGCGTCAAAAGGAGTATAAACCAAAAAAGAAGCTTTAGACATTGTATGATGATAAACCAAAACACATCAAGCGAGCCATATCCGATACGGTCGTCCGCACGATGAGGATCGTATATAAATCAAAACAGAAGGAAAGAAGACGGGGTAGAATAGAGGCGAGTGGAGGGAGGGAAAGGAAAGGATTGGGAGTGTGAATAGAGATGAAACAGTTCTTTCGAAGTAACGAAAAACGTAACCGTAACTGGATCAGTCCTACGGGCAGTCGGCCGAGATAAATCCCACCTGCGCCTCATCAGGCAACACCCCCTCTCCACCTTTGTGCGTCACATTGCACGCGTGTGATGCGAAACCTTCGACGAGACTCGATACTCGTGCTTCATGCTTCATTCTTCAGCGACGCTTTGTGCCAATAGTAGCCGTCCGAGATCAACCTCTCTCTAGTTTGCTTGTATTGGTCGGTTGGTCAGTGACCCTCTGGAGAGGCAGAGTGATTAGTAGTTATAGGGTGTTTCAGAGAAATGAACCCACTTGAATTAAACTTCGCATTGCTATCACGGATCTGGGTCCAATTTCTCGCCGCGGGCGAGGAGGCGGACCTTTGTAGGCTGCGATACCATTTCCATCATAGCCATAACCGCGGGTGGGCGTTCGACGAGACCAGACTTGGGACCATGGTCGCTGGCGGAGGGCCTGCGTCCACGCGAATTTCCGTTGTTGCGTTTCGGGCGGTCCTCCTCTGTGTGTTCGCCCCCGCGACCAGGAAGGGCAGGGTCAATTTCGAGGATCTCGATTCCAGATTTCGCGGCCCAAGAAGACACCAAAGTACCAGTCGATCGCTGCTCAAACCGATTCCCATGCACAGCCGAAGGCGCAGGGAGAGGCACGGGCGTCAACGGCGTTCCGGCCGTCATAGAGCCCTCGTGAGGCGAAGATGTATTCGGCGCCACAGAGAGAATGGCAAGCACCGCCTTCAGAGGATGGTCCTTGGTGACGGGTTTGAGTTCCTCCTCCGCATTCTCGGTCTCCCATCGTGCGCAACAGATGATTCGGCGGACCCATTCCGGGCAAGTGGCCACCAGTTTCGGATCCTCTTCGAAAGAGATCTTGTCCCACAGGACGAAGGCGTCATCTCGCTGCACCCGGATGCGTGGGTTTGTTCCGACTTGAGCTTCGAGGATGCGAGAAGCCGCCCGGGCTTTCTGCGCCAAAGACGAGGTACCCTTCTTCAGTAAATCAAGCGTATTCAACGCTGTATACCCAATATCAGTAGATATATATGAAGGAGAAAATCCTGGTCACCTTCGAGTGGAACAATAATAATTTCCTCCCGACCGTCCCTGCACCACTTCTTTACTTGATACAACGCATGAATCAGGACACTGGCGTCAACAACGACTACGTCCGCATCCCGCTCCTTCCTGTCCTCCGAAATCCGGTGATGATGTGTTATGACTCCTCTGTCGAACTCTCTGTCCTTGCGATCCTTCGCCGGGGTCTTCTTGGGCTGCAATTTGACTCCTGGTGCAGGCGGGTTCGCTCCTCGCCTCGGAACAGGAGACGTGGTAGTTTTCCTATCCCTCCAGTTGCCTGAAGCTGGTCCATTAGACGATACCGTCTTCTCGAGCTGCTCGACTTGGTGGTTCAAAAAAGCGGCGCCGAGTGCGCGAGACATCGCCATTTTACTGTTTGGAATCTAGCGGGTTTTGCAGTTACATAGATTAATTAAATAGAAACCTTTGAACGCACCTTTTTGTCTGTCATTGGGTAGTGTGTATGTTGGTTCGGAACAAGATTCACCTCAACTTGCCCACTGAGGCGGTGGCACAGGTACAATGCTTAGTCAGCTGCATGACCAACTCGTAGCTCACGGCACCAAAATTCAAATACTTAGGTTACATAAAGAAATTTATACTGACAACAACGATAAAAAAATTTAGCTCTAGGTTCTTAAGGGGGGAGAAAGTGCGAAAATCCCAAAGTATACTTATTTTATAAGACTTTGTGAAGAATTGTGTTATATAAATACTACCACTTCGCACTTCCCCATATGCAGGAACTCTTATTTCTGGAAACTACTTGCGATGGCGCGGAGATGGTTGAAGGCTAGACGAGTAAAAGGACCAAGCTATACTCGAATATGACCGTTGAATGATTAGCAATATGTACTTGTCGTAATTTACGAGTGCGTACTGTCTGAGTCCCGGTAAATATATCTAGTGTAAGATACAATCCGATATCAACAATGGGACAACGAACATGTAGATACAAGAGTCTATAAGAAGCCTGACTAATACAAACCTCAACCAAAATAAAAACAGAAGTGTACAATAGATAAACAACAAAAAAGCGAACCTTCGAATATATATATCACGGAAGATAAAAACCAAGACAAAAAAGTTTTTTTTACCAAACGACGAAATATACCGTCATAAACATTGCGACCCACAGCGTCATTCCGAAGGACAGCGACCTATCGGACACGGCAGCGCTTTTCGAACCTGCAAGCACCCAATCCCTGTGCGCAGCATGGAGCTGGACCACGAATGCCTGTGCCTCGGCGCTTTGGTTCCCCTCTAGCCCATACGAGTGTGGGTTCACCACCGGCGTCAGCCAGCCCTCGCTGGTGAAGTGCTGATATCCGCTCAGCGCAGTGGTATCGTTCGATGTGGGAGGCGACTCGCTTGTACTGAACAAAGTCGTCCGAATACGCTCGGCGAAGGGGAGGTAGGTGTGCTGGTTTAAAAGCAGCGAGGCACGGTACACCGTGCTGGCGAGGATGGCCGTGGAAGACGCATCGTAGAAGTTACGGTCTGCCGTGGCAGGCTGGTCGGCATAGTTTGTAAATATATTAGTGCTATCCTGGGAGCGTGTCAGATATAGATGCATACGCTCTGCCATGGCGGCATGCTCACGAGGTGGGGGTATATGCCTGCGTGGATTTCTTGTACCCAATTAGCGAGGTCGGTCTGCTCGTTCTTGAACGTATTAGCAAATTCGGATTGACGGATTGTCATTAATACGCGAAGCATGCCTGCCGCCGCCCATCCATTCCCTTCGAGAGATATGAGTAGGGGAATGGTCAGAAAGATCATCACGTACCAGTAGACCAAAATCCCGGATCGTTTTCGGATGAGCCCAGCAGAACATGCTTCCACATTCCAGCCGTGTCGTCGCGCAAATAACTTCTGTATAATTTGATCTGGTTATACGATTCCTCGAGTAACGTTCGATTCCGCGTCGTGACTCCATAGTAAGCCAAAAAAGGCGGGACCATATACACAAAATCGCTCCTGTAAGTCAATGGTGAGCTTCTAGACCTAATGAATGAAATCCTAAAGCTATCACCGCACCAAAGTTGCACTTGTGATACACGATGGGAGATGGCACCATCCGACGTCTTGGGGACTACATTCAAGAGGTAGTCTAGTTGATCTGTCGCTGCACCCCCGTAGTCGAGTAGGCCTTCATCCTGACCAGTCCAGTTCGCGATGAGCACGCTGACTCCTATTGATGCCGGGTCCGCAGCACTTCCGTCTGGCAGCAGTGGCTGTGCGCCGATGGTATCGTTGTTGGCGACCGTTCGGTTTGACACCACCTGCCTCGGGATCGCGAAAAAAGGGTCTAATGTTCCACTCGACGAGAGCGAAGTGGGAATCCTGATGGGTGGCGGCAGCGAGTCGGCCATGTTCAAAACAGAGTACGTCGTGGCATTGAGTTCAAGAATCGTTTGGGCTCGAGTGCCAAGTTCCCAACTGCGCGTCGGTGAGAAAAAAAGTTAAGATAAGCGTAAAGACCACACACCTTTGAAGAGCAGCCTCTGCTAGTCGAGCACTGACGACGTCTACTTGACCGTCGGTAAGAATCTGCGCCTCCAATCGCGATACAAACAAGCTCATTATCCCCAAGGCGAGCCACCTCGAAGACGGTCCCCACGTCATGATGGCAGAGTGAAACGGGCGCTTGAATGGAGAGCTACGCAGGTTAGCTGCTGGCGTATGGTGACCGTGGTGGGAAAGACTATCCAAAGTTAGTCCAATTCCAGAGAGATTGCGCGATGAATGAATGACAAGGACATGGAAGTGGAGGTTGGAAATAGTCCAAGAGCCCCAAGCTGTCCAAGTAAAATATCATTCATGCCGCCCCACGTTTATCACGGCCGAGTTCGTGTTCAGTCCGACACAGCGGCAACCAAAAATAGATGTAGCCGTGCGACGCGTTTCGGGGTATTTTTGGGTCGGTCGAGCCTTGGGCAGAGACTGGGCAGAGAATATGAGCTCGTTCGTATGGACAAGTACAATGAGGTTCGGGGAAAGAATATGTAATCATTACTTGGCGTCTGAAAAATGACGCCAACATTCGCATGACGTTTACATCCAAAGGAGAAATTTACTACATATGGAGACGGAAGCAGATAAAGAGGGATAGAAATACAAAATAGGGAAGTTCTCTCCAATAAATACGTCACAAAGTTCCCGAAAGAGGAGTGCAATCAGAAGATGCAAAGAAGGAAAACGGAGACAATTCCAGTCCCTTTGAATGTAGAAAAAATCATGAAAGGAAGAGCACCGCTGGAATTCAATTAGGGAGGCATAATCTTCCTCGAGTCCATCGAACTTCTGGCATCTGGATTTGATACCTTCGAGGGATGAGTCCTCCATCCCCAACAAGGGAACGAGGCAGGGTTCGATAACCATTTCTTGAAAACCAGCTTCGTATCATGACCTGTATACTCGCGCGTATCCAATGCCTTCTGCGTCCACGCACGAAAATTGACAATGTCCTCCATAGCCCCATAACACATCGCGATCTTATCGATATGGCGCCCCAAATCGCGTTGAGGGTGCACATGTCCGGATGTGCATTCCGTATCGAGAACATGAAGACCTTCTTGAAGGATCGCGTTCATCGCGTCCTTGTGCGCATTGAGCAACATGTCAGAAGGAAGGGAGTCGTCTTTGCACCAATCCTCGAACGAGGGAATGCAAGACACCTCAGGGTACCAGAACTTGGCCAGAAATTTTCGTGCACTGTCGCTCTTGTTTATCTCGTCGGAAGATTGCGCGCAGAATTCGCAAACGCAGGAGAAATCGTACATGTCGCGGAGGCTCGCCTCTCGCTCTTTCTGGGGCAAGTGAAGAGGCACATAAGCGATGGTGATCTCTTCCCCGACACGGATCTCGCGCACTGCTGACAGCGTCAGGGAGAATGATGATAAGTCCCAATCCCATTTTGCGTTCGGACCGCAACTACGAATACAATCAATAACACGAAAAGATAAGGAAAAGAGAGGCGAACCTATGATTGCAGCGACCCGTTTGCAAGAATATACCTCGATGCGTAGGGAGCTCCGCGTACTCGTAATCCGGAACAGACAAAGGAATGGCCAACGCATTTACGCGTATGAGGGATTCGTGATCCATCGATTTATGCGCCTCGAAATCCACAAGAGTATTGTAAACATCCTTGGAGAGCTTCCCAAAGATGTCGGCGTACAATTGCGGCGATGGAGCCGCAACTGCCATGATATAAGGCGTAATCACAGCGGGGCGCTCGGTCAGAATGACCTCCATGTTCCGAATATGACGTCGCGCAAATAGACCCTTCCCTTTCGCCCCAGCGTCGGAGACGGAGAAAGTGTCAGGAAGGCATGCTCGCAATGGGGGATAAGAGTGAGGAAGAAGAGCGTCAACACCCGCATCGAGCATAGCGACGCATTTCTCTGACGCTGACGGCGAGAATGAAACATCGCGAACGACGTACGTACGGTGGAGAACGTATTCGGTATAGTCAAACGTAGGAGATTTCAGTGATCTCCTGATGCGACGACTCGCTTCTGCACAGAACTCGGGGGGAGGAAGCGTGCCGGGAGATGGCAGAACAGTGTAGTTCTCATTGATGGACCGAGCTGAGTTCCTTCGTTCTCGTTCATGAGGCGTAGGGGAGTCTATTGTTTCGGGTGGGAATTCGGAGAGCGAGCGTTTACGCGGAGGGCTTGGATGTGGATGGTTGGAGCTGGGAGGTAATCCAGGCGAAAAAGAGGGAGAAAGGGCCGGCATAAAAGGTGGAGAAACCATGTTTGTAAATGATCTCTTCCGGGAAGATACGGCCGTAGCATTATCGTACTCGATTGATGAGACTTGATAAGCCTGAACGTCGTGAACTAGAGGATGGTTCGTTGACTGCTTGATCGACAATGGTTGATTTGGCGCCTGGTCGTGGCGAGGCGCATTGGAGCGATTTGACAACGGCATCTTCGGGTGTTGATCTTGGATAGAAACATTGTGGACTTTGGAATTTCCTTTAGAGTCAACTAGCATCGTTTGAGCGACAGGATTGAATGAAACAGACTTTCTGCGTTGCCGATCGACACCCTGGCACGATTCTACCGTTGTTACACTTGAACCGTCATCCTGAGCAGTTCCGAAGCTGAAGCTCGATCCGGTCGTAGCTTCGCTGGGAGAATATGGGTAGGAGTCGATAACAGTCATGGTATATGAAAGCGAACTGCTGAGACAGAGGTACCCTGGTTCGGACTCCTCTTATATGCGCAGACACGATCAGAATGCCACCAAAACGCTTCAGTAAGACAATCAATAGGAGGCCACTGCATCTTTTGCAAAGCTCGTGTAGAAACACGCGATGGCGAGAGACAGGGTTCGTGAAGAGGGGAAAAGCCCTGAGTGAGTTGCGGAATGGAACGCGTCCTGGAGCGAGGCGTATTGTGGCTCGCCCGGCCAAAAGCCACCCAAACAAAGGCACGTCGGCAGTCTACCTTGGTAACCTTTTACACCTCTTCGTCAAGAAGAGCATTCAAGCCCGTTTGAGGGGTGTGATGGTGTTTCCGCCAGAGAGTTGGTTTGGACTCAAAAGACCAAAAAGGCCTCGTTGATTCCTTCTTTGGTGGATCCGCCGTTTCATCTAGGGTTTTGAGCCGTTGTGAGTTGTCCGCAGTCATTATTCGTTCTGCACTATAGGGGTATGAGTCATATCACAAATAAATCGCGTTAATTGAGCGATTTGATTCCAAGCCCTTCACCAGATCCCAACGCGACGCTGATGAGGGTGCTAGATGAGATAGACTGCGAGATGGGGGTCAGCAAACACTACCTGGACTTGTAATCAAGCGCTCCATTGTTCATGCACCATGCCTCTGTGAGTGATTTCACATGAGCTGCGGAATCGTCACCGGGAAGTCTGGGAAGATGAAGCAAGCATTCAAGCATTCGACTTTTCAAGCGCTGGCAAATCGAAGAGTCTTGAAACTTGCTGGAAATGCATAATACAATGCCCTGATGCATCACACGGTCGGTATGTGTGCGAATGCGCGTCAGAATAACGCCAAAATAGCTGGGATGGTAGTTGCGAAGAGAAAAAGGACTTGTTGGACGAAAGAAAACGGACGCAAATGTATTTGGCTTTATTTGATTTTAGCCGATGTGTGGCTGGGACAACACTCACGTGCCCGTACTTGAACTGCGAGATTCCATGTTCTCATCCCCAGCGGACTGGGTACATCGAACGTACGATTCATTTGGATTGAAAATACTGTCCAAAAATTGCATAGCTGCTGGAATATACCTCTTACAGAGCTAATGTGAGCGCGAAGACCACACATGCCAATGAAAGGGAAATGAATATACTCACTTTGAATCGCTGGCAAACATGTCTTCATATTTTCTTAGTATATCCAACAAAGACTCCCGAAAAATACACGATCTTTCTATATATATCTGCTCTTACGGCGTCCCGAGTTACCAGGGATGTGAGAGATTATGCTCCTTTGTTTCTTGCAGAAATTCTTTAAATTTACGCAAAATTCTTTTGAATCGCTTTCCCTTCGTATGTAAATGTATACAGTTGTTGTATTGTGGTCCCATTAAATTAAGTAAGGTATCAGATGAGCAAATATAAGCCAAGGTATGCATAAAGTGCGCCATAAAAATACAAACGACCAGAACCATTACTATTAGCTCAAATAATCACAATTTAAGATATTGTAACCTGTCATAGGAGCCGATTAGAAAGGGGATTACAGACCGATATCGAGCGGAGTGCTCACCCGACATAAACCGTTGTGAATTAGTGACAGTTTCAGCTGCGTGCCACATCTTCTTTTCGTACGCTGAATGCGCGTGACAGTACCTGAATGGCTCCTTCTCCCATGCAAACACTAAACGCGAGTCGAACCCAGGTCCAGGCTCGGGACTGCCAAGCGCGTCGATGCTCGCAAAAGTACCGGACATATGACTATCGTTGCTCCTCGCAGATAACAGGCGAGATATTTGCTTCGCTGTGCGCGTAGGATTGCTGTCGAAGCGAAGGACGAGAATGAGGACGGAGAGGAACTGTGTGTGATCAAGAATGTCAGAAAGCGTGCTGGCGACCCGGTTAATCTTGCGCGTCCACGCTGTGAGCGCTTCTTTCTCCTCGTCGCTCGGACAGCTCTCCTCCGTGCTCGACCATCCGTCGGTGACGGTGTTCAGCCATCGAGCGCGGCTCCGGGACACGTCCTCGGGGGGCGCTTGACCCACTGCCAAATCTAATTTGACGTGCGTGAGATGGGGCATCGAAAAGGAGGTTATTGCTCCGCCAGCCCAAGACGTCCATTCTTCCCATCTATTCGAGATAGTCAGATGGGTAACAGACGCAAAGAAGGGGGTTTGGAAGGTAGGGTGGAATATATGGATTGGGTGGGTCTCGCTCAGAAGCAGGGATACTCTCCGAGGAGCAATGTGCTCTATATTGTGGAGAGCAACGGACGTGACGAACTTGCTGATTTTGGCACGAGTTTCTCGACGGTGTCCCAGGGTGTGGTAGAGGGGTGGACTAGGAGTACGTCGTTGCCAAGGATCGGGACGCAGAGGAGTTCCAGAATACCCACTCGAGCTAGAGGACGAGCCGCCACTGGTATGCACTAGAGGCCAGTATGATAGATTTTTGATTCCGCGACATGACGAGAGCAGGGTGACTACGTCCATAGGGTCGAGGTCGGGACAGATGAAGAGGGATTTAACGTGAAAGGCGAAGAAGTCATGAGTCTTTGATTTAGATGTCTGAATAGTGCGTAGGAAGGCGTGCGCTGTGCTTTCGCGGGAGAGGACAACCTCTTCGTAGATGATTTCCTCTATCCTGGATCAGCAGAAACGTCAGTTAGGATATGGTGGCGCGAAGGTTGAGCGTACCAGTGCTGTATGCTTCTCGACAGAAGCGCGAGACAAAGGGCGGTGGTCCTGTCGGCACGAGCCGCGCCCTGGAGGAGTTGCCGCAGAACGTCGTCAGGCAGGACGGTAGGAAGTGTTATTGAGCTCTGGGGAGGCATCTCTACGTCAAGTAAACAGCTCATGTTGTGGATTTTTGGGGGGGCGGGGACGAGTAAATCGAGTCGCTGAGGCGAAGTGGCGGTGAAGAAAGGAATATTGCCAGGACCGTAGGACATCAAACTTTTATAGTCTTATGGATGGCAGGACGGTGTGACAAATCTGGAAGGTCGCCCCTCTTCTTTTCATTCAAGCCAGTTTGTTCATGGCGATATCCGGACAATACCACCCTGGTTTATCATCAGCCCGAATACATGGACGATGGCATTACCGACACAGCGCACGGTAGTCGATACTATGCCCCAATTTTAGATATACGGACGCCTTCACTCCCGAGGAAAACGTGGGCGCCAAGGCGTTTAATTCCATTTCCAAGTGCGATGTCATATTCTAGAAAATTTAAGGGCGTCTACCATTGACATAATTGAATTGCGGAGGATATACTACGCGACTGACTTAAAAACCAGAGATGGATGACAACATATACAGACCTCAGTCGCTACGCCGCGGGTGTACACTGGCTCGATCTGCCAGACAAAGAGTTCTGAATAACGGATTAGGGATCTTGTGGCGCTGTGTGTGTCTCCGTGACAAATTAGTTAGCAGGGCGTCTCCTCGGATTGATATAATTTACGCGCCATGTTTCCCGCGGACTTAGGCAATTGAAATACCGACAACACAGTGCCTGCATATGTCTCTCCTCCGAGGGCTTGCTGTGCTCTTAGATGATAGGTGCTCTTATACTGAACACGATGGCCCGACCATCCGAGCGAGCTCGCGAACTGACTCCCCTTTGAAGAGCAATGGACGGAAATTTTTATATTTTCGAAGAACGTTGTGTTTTGGTCAGCTTGCTTCGCGGAGAATCGTTTTCTGGCTCGAAAAGGACAGTTAAAACGCTTCTTTTTATATTTGCCGATCAAAGACGGCCACTCAGACGTATGTAAGTATTGTGACCAGGACGAATGCGAAAATAGAAGGTGGACTGTCCACCGGTTACTTGTGAGTTGCCTTCATCCAGGGTCGTATATTTGCCATGGGCCCGAGGTAAATCTCAAATGACCTATCTTGATACGGTGCCGAATTACGATTGGTCCTACATGACAAGTCACGACCCAGAAAATCGCCACGAATATTATTATCGCCTTGTATAGCCGTGAAAAACCTCGGATATTGCGATGTAGATATTCTGAATGTCCTTGGTAGTAAATTATATCCTCGTCCTCCAGGCTACACAACTCACAATTCCATGTTGTTGGCCTCGGAGAATCCCAGACGGATCGCCGTGTGAGGTCAGTGGTACGTGTTCTAACGGTATTTACAAAAGAAGTCACGCACGATCTGGAAGGTAGGCCCACTCGGTGATCGAAAGGATTAGGAGGGACTATCGACAAACAGGGGCAACATTGCCTGACAAGACACAACCCTGCTTGAATTCGCATAGTGCTCGCGACCCTGCATGAACGGAACTGTCATAATTGTGATGGACAGTGCCCGACACCGAAATCGATGAGTTTCTGTCCACGGACACCACGGCGAGAGCGCTCAGAAAAAAAGAGAGAAAAACAGCGCCTTAGTCGGGAGACCGGTCCAGCCCACCGAATTTCTCCCTCTAGGTGCATCGACATTACTCTGGATCTATTCATACAAGTTCTGGTTAAGTACCAGACCGAGCGACGAGTGATTTACAGTGATTTCAGCGGAATAGTTCGGCGTATTGCGTCATTGGCTAGCTCGAGATTGTTGGAGTAGTTTTTGTCGCCTGTTTTATTAAGCAAACATGCAGTAACGGCCGGTGTGGCGCCGATAGAACACTCGAGCCTTATAGATGCGATCGGCGTTAGAAAAGTTCTACAATTCGCGCGTATTATCAGCTATCTACGCTCCCAATTTAAACGATACTCGAAAACAAGAAACCAAAGGTCGAATTGCGGCACGAGGCATTTCTAGGATTCGGAGACTAACCTAAGAAAGCAGCCAAAGCACTGTCGACGTCCCGTTAAGTTCTCCATAGGCGATGTCGAGCGAGGAGATAAAATGTCTCGACGCTGTGTCGATCACTGTTGATAGAAGTTGGTGGGATCATGGGGACACAGCATATGCATGGCAGGCTCCCAAGAAGCCTCGAAATAGAACACCTCAGTGGTAGGATATTTATAGAGTCCGCGGTGCAAGAGGTCACCGAACTGGAGAAATCGAGCTCATCTCGCTCCATCAGAGCATCCTGTCTATCTTTTCTGGAGAAGAGCGGTGCATATGACCGAGGTGGGTGCAGAGCGCGGATCTTGGAGTGAGTTTGCAGATAGCGCGAGGCACATGATCACAGCTCTAATTCGACTCCTTCGGCGAGGTGTGTTCTTGGACGGAGAAGAGCAGGTTGAGAGGCGTGAGTGTCCAGGTGGTCTCTCTGACGGATTATGCAAGACTATATGCTTCTCTCAATCATTGATTGTGAGAAAAAATTTGGCGACGACATGAGAGTGTTTGTACGGAGAAGAGTATGCACGAGAAGCTACATATCTTATGTGATACTGACGTGAGAAGCCCTGGGGGAGGCATTTCAACGTAACGCTCTATTAAAATGTGCTTTGGTATTCGTAGAGGGTCTCTTCGTCAACCAAAAAAAATGGAAGGCCTGCTATCGCCGTTCTATCAAACAGAAGCCACCTGTTTCTCTCGTCATGAATAAGCTTCTAAGGTACATATAATTTTTATATTAGGAGAATGTATAGAGTGAATAAAATTTAATGGTGTACGGTGTATTGATTAAAAAGGATCGCCTGCGGGGCTTTAAATATCTAGAAAAGGATTGACCCCTTCCATTTGCGGCTATCATTCTGTCACATCGTTTGTCAAATGGGGTTTTTTGAGCGTTTATTATAGAAGTGACTGAACGGAATTTGCTTCACGTGGTCGCTGAACTTGTCGGGATAACATATCCGATTATATGCAGTACATAATCTTTTCCTGAGCACGCGGATCAGCCATAGGTATTAACAATCGACGAGAATAAAGTGGCTCACAATCACTGCGCAGATTTTCTTCCCTATGAGTATGATGATCCTCCGTTAAGTTGAATCCTTCTTCAGTTCCTTCCGCTGCAGCCAGAATATACATAACTCTCAAATCAGGCGCTTCGGCAGGTTGCGACTGCTCTGAGGTTGTGACCTTCTTGACGGCAATTTGGATGGGTTTCTTAGCCGGAGATTTGGGTAGGATTGTGTTAGCTAGTTTGACCAACACATTCTGTCCGTCCACCTTGTTCTGGTTCATGCTGAATTGTGAGGTCGAGCGGTAGCAGATTTGAACTTGCGTAGGAGTGGTGGTGGCAATGGGAGCTTAAAGAAAGAAAGAAGACCTTAGATTTTATCCATCGGTGCTTCATAAAGGGATGCAGTTGGAGTGGCCATTTCCCTGGCGCTTCAAACTCAACAAATTTTAAGGGCCACTGATGCTTTGCTTTTCTTTGCTTGCGACTCGATACCAGTGTGTTGCTTGCTATGACGCCTGACGCGTCGGAACGCGCGTACGCACGCTAAACGCGCTTTGTGCTTGAAGGTAGTGTGCTTACATAACCAGACCGGCTTTGCCCGATTTCCTCAACCTCCTGTCCCGTCATCACCTTCACCATGTCCCCAAAAAATCCCAGAATCTTGTTACTTCACCCCCAAATCGCAGTAGAGCTCGACATCGGAGTCGGCGAATACCAACGAATCGAGTTCCGAGCCATCGCGTCCGTTGCAATTACGCGGCGCAGGTTTGCTCAAGCGCTCATTGCTTGACGCATGGCCGCACACGAGGGCGTTGGAGGCTTAGAAAGAGAAGAAATTACGCAAATCAGGCGCGAGGTGGGCCACATTCCAATTCTCTTGTCTTGTCTCCATTGCTCTGCTTGGTTCAGGCGCATACTTCACACGAGGACGTGTACATGGGCCATGTACCCCAACGCTTCAGCAGCGTTTGTCCTCCTTGCAACCTCCTTGTGAGCATTTCTTCTTGGCGACGCGTATTCGACTGTTTTTTTCTTTCTTTTGCGACCTTCTCGCGATGACGCGGTGTCCTCGTGGCGACCACACTCTGATATTCTGTCTAGTGTTCCGCGGGGCATGCAGATGCACAACCATTCAGGGTCGTGTGTGCGTGCGTGTGTCGCGCCGCGGTGTCGTTAACGAAGGGAGTACATACGCAGATCCCGGCCGCGGGAATTCCCAAACTATCTCATCAAGTTGCTAATTCGGAGTCTGCCTACAGGAGACTAGGCCGCGGCAGCTTCCGTTGCTTAACACATGGTGCACTCTCTACACTGTACACGATCAGACGCTCAGGCAGCGTCTGTTTCTGCATTTTTTTTCTTCTTGGCGACGCGCTTTCGGGGAACCTTCAAATAACTAGGAAACATCCTCGTGGTGACCGCACTTCGGCTTTTGCCCCGCGGAACATATACTAATGAAGTTGCTTTACAATTGCCAGGGACGTGTGTGCGTGTGTGTAAAGCGCCGTGGTGGGCTTGACGATGCAATTATCCAAAATCCGATAAGTACTTACTCCCAGCCGCGGGAAGTTCTGTCCATTATCTACCGCGGTAGTGTCCATCTGTTCCTCGGTCACTCCCAGTGACTGTTCTGCTGTCGGAAAGTGGAGCGAAAGGCTTAGCTACCGCCGATGCACAAATCCTGTAGCGCGTGACCGACGCGTTGTTCTTGGAAACTTTGGATTCTGATTTGCACTACCATGTCGGGATACTCTGGGATATTTTGCATGTTCAAGCTTGCCTTGTGCTCAATACATGATATCGACCTAATCTACTCCTGTATGCACGCCAAATTTGAAGAATTATCAATGAACTCAGAGTGAAAATGTCGTGACTCCCGACTAGTGACTCCCGAATAGGGACTGGTCCTTCCATTTTCGGGCGCCCCACTATAAATATAATGGACTGTATGACATCATTGACGGTGGTCTAGACCTCCGGCGTCAAGTACTTAAATACTTAAGAGTGAGCATACCCGGATTCTACCTCCTCGTTTCTTTCTTCCTTTCCCAAATCTCCTCCCTAGGCACATTCCTATTGCACGGGAGAAAAAGGGATACGCGGCTGCGAGTTCCATGTTGTCGGCAGTATTGCGTGGTATCATGTTGCAGATCTGTCGGGATGACGTGGATCATCCATTCTTGAAAATTGAAGAGAACTGAGGAATAGGTATGTGACGGCATCTATCTGTAACGATTGCTAATAAGTATACATAAGCTCCTGTAGCATGTGATGCCGCTAAACGATCAGCCCTGTGCATATAAGGTTTTTTGGTAAGAATAGGACAACCCGCTGCCGTTGTATTTTTCTCATAGAATTCGTCTGCCAGGATCTAACCTGCATTGGACGAAATCAATCGTGCGCTTTGAGCGATGAATGGCGAGCAATCCATCGGTTATTCCATGAATAATCCGACTCCCTATTGAAAAGTAATCAGATAAAAGGACCGTGGTCAACGTTGCGCCATGCTCGTTCATCACCACGTATTCGGCTACGCGTCGATGTCAACTTCGGTGCGTTCAACGTATATGGGGAAGTGACTGAATTATTTCCCTTCTTGTCTTGTTCCTGCATCCTTGTTCAATTTGATTTGGGCCCCCAGATGATGTTCGCCCTACTATCGGCACCGATGACGAGGTACGTCGTTTCATTTTTCACCCGTTTATGTCACACTTATCTCTTTTTTTCCACAGTGCCAGTCTACTCCGACGGCGCAGATACTTCCAACTACGCCGTGATCTGGTGGGGTCATGACGCACTTAATGACGTCATACGCATTTGAACCACTGCTCGATGTTTAGATCGAAGCAGCGCACCTACGTTCAAGTTTTCTCCGATATTTTACGTATCAGCTGCATGGAAGTCTTCATACAGTTGTTCTGACGATCATTGGCAGTGGACAGGACCAACAGCGATATGCGAACACAAGTTAAGGATCAAGGCAGATACAATTTGACCCCCGTCTTGGAGTATGTAACGACCGAGGCGGAGTGAGAACCTGTAAAGAAGCCCGCACATGACAACTTACACCGATAACTTTAGACTTAGCCCGAACTTCCCTGCCTAATGAAGTGATCGTCCCCTTTCTGCGCCGCCTTTAAAAGAGAGACTTCCTTGCTCTGCTATGTTCTCTTACCTCCAAAATGGACCCCTCCCAATACCATCTTCGATATCCGCACGACCACCAAAGTCGACCTCAGTATATAACACCATCCCCTTCGTTTCTCGACTTCCAAGGGTCCATCATCCCTGATCCTAGCTATGAGATTTCATACGACCATGTACCCGACATGCCAATTCCAATCAATCCAAATTTCAGAACATTTACCCAAACACTTACGCCTGATGTTAGTCCACTGCAGTGATCTTAGATTGACTCGCCCAATTTTTAACTGATGTCTAGCACTCCGTTTCCCCGCCAATTTTGCCTGAAAACCTGATGGCGGCAGCGGCGGCACTTTCTGTCAACACTCCCCCTGAACAGCCCTTGGAAGATAACGACACGGTTTCGATGTCTACCGTGTTTCACCCCGGATCCCAACCTCAGCCAGACACCGTTCTTTCCTCGTCTGACGGGGTGCTATTTTACGTACATGCCCCAACCATTGTCACACTCTTTCCCAGCGCCTTCCAGCAACCTGGCTTTGCCCCGATTTCGAACCCCATGTTTCGGGAGACATTCATTCACTTGGATGGTCCATCCGACGAACTGAACATAATTTTACACGCACTTTATGGGACATCACCAGCTGCGCATTATCCCAGCTTCGAAACCTTGATTTCCGCCGTGGACCGCATGCCGAATTACAAGATTTCCCCAAAGCGACTGATACGTCCCACCTCGCCGATATACGAACTGCTCCTATCATATGCGCCACTAAAGCCGCTTGATCTGTATGGTTTGGGCGCTTTCCATGGCATCCATTCACTTTGCGTCAGCTCATCGTCTCATCTGTTGTCTTACAACCTTGCGACCATTTCGGATCAAATGGCCGAACGCATTGGCGCTGTTTACCTGAAGAAGCTGTTGCTTCTTCACACCGAACGATTCGACGCTCTCAAAGGGATACTTTTACATCCTCCTCATCCGCACCCATCCACGAAAGAGTGCTCTTTTCAGGACCAGCGCAAGCTTACTCGTGCATGGGCGCTCGTCAGCGCTTATCTGGCCTGGGATGCGCGGGCAGGTGAGACGCACCAAAAATTCTCAGCTGATTTCTATTTCTCACACTTTGTACCGCAGATCTCTCAACGCACACGATGAAATCAACGCTGAACCCGCTCATGGAGAATCTGACATGCAGTATGTGCCATCGGGCGTTGGAGGATAGGATCAAGAGTGTGTTGGGTCAATGGTCGTCGGTCAAGGTGAGTGGCTATATCTCTCGTTCCCATTCGTTCCTTACGGGTTAGTGAATGGGACGCGGGTGTGGGTCTCTCCCAGGGGATTCATACGTATCCTTCGTGACCGCCGTCGGCGCGGTGTGGTTGTTGCCCAAGCTCTTTAGATCATCTATGATCGCCTTCCTGCCTATTCATCACCCTGCATAGGGATGCCCCTGTATTAGGTCGGCGTGTGTCGTGTCGTGTCTGACGGATCCCGTTTTGGTTGTTTCAGCGCACCATCTGATCGTCGTGCAAAATAATGAACGAAGCGCTACTGGGACGAGCGCGCTCATCCGAGTCGTATTCTCGATTGATTTCGGTTTCGAAGAGTGTTTGTTTTGCGGGATGTTATTCACGATGGCTCGCTACACTCACCTCCTTCTTCCGACCCTCGATTCTTCTCCTCCGAGTTCGATTATGTGTTCAAGCGCCGATACGAAGAGCTTCAAAATCAACCATTGTGGCTATACATGAATGCCGCAACGTCTCCAGACCCCCATATTTGTGACCAAGAATCCTTTTCGACCATCCTCCATTTCCTTGGTATTCCCGTCCAGTTTCTGGCTCTGCGTGCCCTTGTTTGATTTAAAACTGATAGGATATCATGACATCGTCGCTCACCTGCCTGGTTCCGTAATACTCACCATGACACTGCAGTTCCGTCGCATACGTTGTTTTAAATTTCCTCGAATGCATATTTTATACACGGTATGTATGCTGTAATTCACGAGGTGTATGAACAATTCAATTGTAAATTGTACTTGTACGCTCTCTTGCGACTGCATTCATCAATCTTAAAACGTTTTGGGGGACCGAAAAGGTACTTGCGAGGACTAGCAGGCTTTCTCAGGTATTTCAGTCAAAGTTCTTCAGGCAACCACAGAACTGACGGCCAGGGGAAAAGAGCTTCTCATGTCGAACTCTTCCATCCAAAGTTCGGTTTTCTGATTTAGCATCTCGCTCGATTTCTCTACCATTTAACTATTTTGGATCTGGAACTAATTTGTCACAAAAGTTGAACGTCCACTGACGGCCTTCTGACGCTTTGGGCTATTCCACTGAGTGGAACTAATATCTTCTTGATCATGCTGCAAATCGACGAGGGAACTCTGCATACTTGACTTCCTTCATTGACCCCAGAGTTCTCTTCATTGGTTGCTCTAGTACGTTTGTCTAATGGGCTTACGTCGCTGAGAAAGGATTACAAGAGATCGTTGCCAAGGATTGCTAATATAGTAATGATTGACTATCTTGGTCTTACATTGACATAGAGTTGATCTATCCTGATGATAATCAACTCAGGCCACTTGACATTTATCCTTGACTACTTATACACCGACTCTGGGTCGATGGGGAGTGTCTTCATTTCTGTCTTCTCGTTTGACGGCCCTTATCCATAGAATGACAAAACTAATGGTTTATACCCCCACACGGAAGTCCTGTCAGAGAACGCGTTCTTCAAGGGTTGCATTCTTATTTCCAAGTCTTCATTGAGTATTACGGACGTATCGTCAACAACGTCCTTTTAGATACTATGGCTACTCAGTGCTCAACGCTCGGACTTTGTAGATGAAGGTATATCAATTTGCGAAGTACGGAGGCGACTATGCGAAGGCATGAACCTTTTATCCGTTCACTTTTTTGTCCGAAGAGCAGACGCCCATATGTGCATATAAATTTAAAGGTAATAAATGATATACGGGCTTGTGATCAATACGCTAAAATACCACCCAAGTAATTTGATCAGAGATAAAGACAGCAATGGATGGGAAATTTGATCTACGAGAGAAATATATATGTACGGTGATATCAGAAAAATCACATACGTTGAATGATATATCATTTATGAGTCAAAGATTGCCCCGTATGCAGCGATTCCTCGAGTCTGCATTCCATAGACCACCTTGCGTGTCAATTTGGGGTTCGAGATGATGAATACCGCCTCGGCATTCCTCTCCAAAACGAGCTGGTAGGTGAGAGCGACCATGTCAGGACGTCCGAGTGTCTTCGTATTCCAGACGATCGCATCAGGGTCCGCCTTTAGGACGGCGTTCATAATATTTGGACCGTAGGTCGTCTCTGGATTGGGAGTGGACCATAGGACCCGTCGAGGCGTACAATCGGCATAAAGGAGGGAAAGACACGGTCCAATGCCAGAGCCCGTCGCTACCACAACTATCCTCTTGAATAGGCGAGAAGTAAAAAGAAGACCGTGGAGAGGGTAACCGCGGACCCATAGCTTGGTAGGTGGGTTTGTGATCGCCCCCCTCGTCCAGTCTCCGGCATTGGATACCACAACGGAGAAGCCATTGATCTTGCCGTTCTCGTCTTCGTCAGGAATTGTTGCAAACGCGTGCCATTCAAGAAGAGGTTTGGTAGAGACCTTCAGGCCATAGAACGGCTGCATAGGCTGGTACTTGAAGTGCAAGCGAATGGCGTGGTCGGATAAGATTTCGGGATAGACGTCACGACGACGAAGGCGCGACCAAGAGAGAAGAGTGCAGCTTGTGGAGACGCAGAAGAACCAAAAATTCGGTGACTTGGCCAAGTATAGTCCCGTATTTATGCCTTCCTGCTTAGCAGTGACTCGAGCGACGAGGCCGTTGTGGATCCAAAATGTGATCAAGGCGATCCAGCCGGAATATCGATGGGCGGCTTCGAAGTAATCGTGGTACAGAACCCGAAATCTGGGGTGAGCGGCTGCGAGAATAGCGATGAACATGAAGATGATAATGTAGGACATAATGAGGTTGTTTCTAGTGTCGATGGTCGGGCTGCCGATATATTCTTTGGTGGCAAGGGCTACATAGAGGATGAACCAGACAACAGCGGAAGTGCCGCATCCGCTATGGGCGCCGCCGTAGTGGAAGACTTTGGCAAGCTTTCGGCGGATCGATAATGGGAGTGAATGCGGGACAGACACAGCTATTTCGTAGCAAATATTGACGAAATTTTCCTGCCTGAAGAGGATTGCCACCATGAGGTTGGCGGACGACGCACTGGCGACATCGGTGATCGACGGGGTTCCCTTGCTTTTAACGACGAAAGCAATGAATGTCGCAAGGTTGGCGATAAAAACAACCGTGAAAATCTTTCGATATGTCGAGAAGAAGTTGACTGGTACAAAATTCATGAGAAGCGGTGCGAAGTGATAGAGAATGGTGCATACATAGGAGATATCTGGATACTCTATTTCCTGTCTTCTTCGGGAGTATATCACGGCTCGGTTTGATATCAAAGGGTTTTGGCTTGAGCACAATGGACGCGGAAGACAGACTTGATTGAGACGAAACTTCAACTATTCATTCCATGATTAATCTAGGTTTTTATCTCGGTGCAAACGATTTGATCAGAGATTTACCTGTGTTCTCAGTGTGGTCGACAGCTTTTTCGAGATCCATGACTCTGCTGATAGTGAGAGCAAAGAAGCTGATCTGTACTGACCCATGGTATCTATCATACCTTTTTATACTTAACGTGAAGATGATAGACGGGATACCGTATGGTGAGCCTGTCACCAAAAATAGTCGAAACGATCCCAAGATTGAGTTGTCTTTCCCATGATTCCGAAATGCCTTCTGTAACATCGGAAAGCTCTCGAAAACTTCCTAAATGAGCCATGGAAATTGATGTCAAAGTTGAACACCATCAACTTCGCCGACAAAAAAACTCACATAGTGGCATACCCCATTTCTCTTTTCTTCCGTATCTGTCCGGGCTTAGATTGATGGAGGTGAATTTTACTCGGACTCAGGTGAAGGTATGAGCTCTTGGCTGCGGGCGCTAATGACTTCAATGCACGAAATCTTTCTCACTCCAGGAAAAACAGGTTTCGATGCGCCACCGTTGCGACAATGGCATAATCTAATTCTTTGCGACGTTAGATGCCTCGCATTATAATCTGTCAGGCCACTCACTGAGATAGGCGTATTTTATAAACGAGGCTTCATGATAGCCTGCAACTGTTTACTACAAGGTGATGCGTCCTTCGCATGTAGGGACAGATAAACTGGTGAACATAGCACCATGTCTATGTGAAATCAATGATTTTTATCACAGCCAGCCATGCGAAACATAAGATCTTCAACTCCTACTCGTGAAAGCTACAGATAGGCATCAACGCGGTACTATCGGCATTACATGCTCAGATCTCAGCAGCAAACCGGTAGTCTCGGATTGTTTGGTATAAGCAGCAACCCTATACAGCGCTGTGAGTTGGGTGCGGAGCCAAGAGGCAAGTGAGGATAGGGAATACTTCCGAGTAACTTCTCGAGACTCGAGTCCAGTGCCTGTCATGGTGGTAGTATGTTAAATTAATCGGACGCAACAATTGCCGCCGAATCCAATTCAGTTGACACGGATCGGCAATGTTCTTCCTAACAATCCGCATCGCAAATGAACAAAATAAATCTATGAAAGTGCGCAGGGTAAGAGCTGCGAAAATAAGACGGGAGCGGGATAACTTCTCCTGCACGTTGAATAATATTTACAATTTTTTTAGTAGCTTTGTGTAGCGCAGTATCGTTGTGGTAGACTTTTAGCAGGTATCTGATCGACGTTATCTTATCCGCCCGGCGTGGGCGAAAGTTGTCGGGACACACGCCCCGCCGGACTCAAACTTTTTCAACACTGATGGTCGTAACTCAGTACTCAGACTTGGATGTATACATTCCTCCAACTCCTTGTGAATGCACTGCGATTTCCTACGGTTTCATTATGCAATGCGCTTGTAAGTCAAGTCGATTCATCTGCCTGCTGAATGTTCAGTCGGAAATTTGCTCAAAGCCTTTCAGAAACTTGCACGACAGTCGGAGGAATGGCGTTGGGATACTATCTGACGACTCCGAAGAAGCTTTATTGATGTGTGTGTAGCTGTCCATCTCCATTTCCCATGTACATAGTCCAACAAACTTCGAGTGACCAGATTCCAGGTAAGTCTAACTATTTATGTTCTTTTGTGATCCTGGGCTGAGGTGTACGTGCTCCCACATGTGGAGTTCAACATCTCGTGTAAGATGTGGAAGACCCAGTTACTTTGACTATATCCGTCTCTCGTTCTGCGCTTGTGGATCGAGTTATCAAGAGCGATCTGACTTCCCAAGAATCCAAGTCCTGGTCAAGATGTATCGCCGCTGATGAGATGCTTGCATGGCTTCCGTGGTGTCTTCCGAACTTTCATGGGAAAGTGATTAGGTTCTTTCCGGGTGCATGTGGGTGGCATTAGCTTGGCGTGGTGAAGACACGTTCTGTCGTAAATGGAAGGTCTGTTTCACCCGAGGTTACATGAGAATGCTGTGAGGCAGTCCAGGTGGGAGTTCAATTTGCACTTGTCCTCCTCCTCTTCCTGGGTCCTTCTACGGTCGGATGAATACGGGATACTGCTTCGTGGAAATACTCTCGAAGGCTCGAGTCTTCTTCCGGGCTGTTCCTTTCAGTACTTTCCGAATTCTACCTTTGATCTCAACACTATCCTTGGCAGATTCTCGAGGACGCACGGAAGGGTCGTTAACTTAACAGTGAGCTCACAAACCATTCCCATTCTTCGTTGATTTACTATGCTTCGAATTTCGGAAAGCCCGGCAGTAAAAGCATCCCTCGAACTGTGACCCTATACCCTAACATCTACATTTGGGAGCGATCCTCCACCGCGTTCTGTCATAAAAATATCTGCATGACATTGTACGCCCTGCAAACGCCCTGTAAGCACAACCAGTTGTGTTATTTTATATATCGTTGAACGGCACGACTTTGAACAGAGTTTATAATAACGCACGACTACTTAACTACCGCAAGCCTCGTGCTTACAGATGAAAGCAGTTGTCCTTGCTAAGCATCGAGCACATTCTTCAGAAAGGTGGGCATTATCATCGGGAGTATGCACCTTCCGACTCATGGACATCTTCTTATCTGCAGCTCAGACCAAATAACCGAACGAAATGACGACAGAGTAGTATTTCTCGGCGATATGCATGTAGAAAGAAGGTAGTGTGCCTTTGTACGGAGTCATCTGGTAGCACGGCTTCGGGGTCAGAAACAAAACCGCCTATTATGATATGGACGCGTCAGCAGATGGCCAGGTGCCGGTGAGCGGCCTTTAAACCCCGAAGAATAAGAAAAAACTGATATCATCTACATTGTCATTGAAAGCAGGGAAACAGTTATCGAAATGTCTCAATCAACAAACATGCCGTATGGTGTATTTCTTTTCTTTCTCCTCGCAATTTTTACTCTGCTAACTCGCCCTGTGTGGTTTTAGTTCGCCTTGGTTCATCCGGGTTGAAAGTCTCCAAGATCATTCTTGGATGTATGTCATATGGAACCCCGGAGTGGCAAACATGGGTCTTGCCAGAGGAGGAATCAATCAATCACATAAATGCCGCGTATGTGTTCTCTGCATCAATAAGATTATAAGTTGTCTTCAATACGGCTTATTCTAGCTACAATGCTGGAATCAATGCTTTCGATACCGCAAATGTAAGCTGACTGTATTTCGTTGCGCTCTGACTCGAGGCTAATCGTTCCTGCAAGGCGTATTCCAACGGCCAATCTGAAGTCGTTCTTGGAAAGGCGATCAAGCAACTCGATCTTCCGCGTGATAAAATTGTGGTTATGACAAAGGTACACATGCAATACTATATTTTCTCTAACTACTATCTGCTTCTTACGAACGCTTTAAGGTATTCGCTGTTGTTGGAAAATCTCCCACCCAGATTTTCTATCCTGGTGTCGATGTCGATGCGATTGGTTACGTTAATCAGCACGGACTCAGCCGCAAGGTACGAGCTGTAAATTGGTCTGCTTTGCATTATCAGGTATTTAATGGACGTCTTATTGTTATAGCACATTTTCGATAGCGTGAAACAAAGCTAAGAGAGGCTACAGCTCGATTATATCAATTTTGTTGCAATGTGAGCTAAATGAGTTATTATAAATGCGGATTGGCTGAAATCTGTTCCATAGGATAGGTCATAGATTTGACCCAGAGACTCCCATCGAAGAAACGGTGAGCTGATGTTCAATTAACTCATGCGCCAAAGGTTCTCATTCGAGCTCACAGATGCAAGCCCTCCATGATGTTGTTCAAGCTGAATATGGGCATGTCTTCATGCTGGGCCTAGCAATGTAAGTTCCACCCCTCGTGATTAATTCGTCACAACCCGGTTTATGAGGCCTGATTTACCTTTGATTATCATCAGTCCATACCATGCAAAGTAGGTTAAATTGAGGCCTAATATCAAGAATTTTGACAATTAATACTTCTGTTATCCAGACTACGCCATCAAAAACCACCTCACGCCTTTCATTTCAATGCAGAATCACTACAATCTTGTCTATCGCGAGGAGGAAAGGGAGATGTTCCATACATTGAAGGTAAGGTATCCCCGTCTCTATTCGGCAGACACTCTTATTAATTTCTCTGTCAGTACTTCGGCGTCGCATCGATTCCGTGGTCGCCCCTTGCACGCAGGCTTGTTACGCGCCCTCTCGGTGCGATGACCGACACGACTAGGGGAAAAGTTGATAGGTATGTAATTCTTGGCGTCTTTGGGAGTGACAAGTGTTCTAGCAAACTGTTATAGGATGCTCAATGGCTACAACAACGGTCAGGGTACAAGGGATATCGTTTCCGTGTAAGCCGACCTAAAAAAATAAGGATGCAATATTATCCACTTACTCTATGCGCTTTCTTAGGGTTGAAAAAATTGCCAAAGCTAGAGGGCTTAGTATGGCACATGTCTCATTGGCCTGGGTTTTGTCTAAACCCGGTAAGTCTACCTTTCGTGTTCATTTGTGAGCGATTGACAGATGATACTCTGTGAAGGTGTCTCTGCTCCGATTGTTGGGACTACCTCCTTGGATAATCTGAACGACTTGTTGGGTAAACTTATTTAACTTTGAACCTATCTTGTTCGGTGCTAACATTGTTTTGAAAGGTGCTGTGAATGTCAAGCTCACTGAAGAAGAGATCAAGGAGTTGGAAGCTCCTTATTTGCCACAAGCTGCATTTGGCCATAATTGAGTGCCCTTAGCGCGACCCAATTTGCTTGGTCTTGGTGAGTTCTGGATGTAGGGACGAACGCATAGAACCGAGAATCACACAACTCGGAGCGACATCGGCGATATCCATTACATATCCGAAACTCATTTTGGCAGCATGGAAAAAGTACTGACAAACATGTGAGATATGTTCAATAGAAAGATCTGAAAATGAGTACTGTAACCGACACGAAGGAGATTGAGTGCCACCGACCCAAGCCCCACTGCCGCCTGCAAATTTCTATTTTTGGTCTTTCTCTGTCCGTAAGTATTTGGCAAAACCCTCTGATCCTAATTTATCCGCGTCAAGCAAATCTCATGTTCACCCTCGTATCCCGATTTAAGTCCCTCCTCTGCTCTTGTCGTTATACGAATTCCGTTTCTCAACATGGAAGCTTGACCTATCCGAATGCATTACACAATACAGGCAAATGCCCGCTGAAACGTCAATTTTCCAAAGAAGACAATGGAATGCTACGTTGAATGTTGTTCTCGCAACATGAAGCAAAAAAGGGTGTTGCTTCATGAAGGACGCCTATTGGACGCCAACTAGTCACAACGGACGCTCTGACCTTCACACAATGGCTTAAACACCATTACCACGACGGTCTGCGCGGTAGGCGAATCACAATTGATGATGGGGAGATGGGGGTTGCTTTGGGTTGCTTGGGCCCGAGTCCGGTGAGTATTCAAACCCCAGCACGCCCAAATAATCGCAACTCACCTTTCCAAGGGTCCTTTCACATAGAAGGGACCGCCGGTTCTCCCCGCGGTTTCGAACCTGGCTCGCCGTCAGTAGAGTCGACATCCCAAGAGGCTTTTGGAGCAACGGTTGTCTTTGAATTTGTGTGCAGAGTTGTGCGTGAAAAGTACGCAATTCTGTCTTTCTTTTTACGACAAAACAGTCTGACTTCAGCTGTACGATAAGTTTCTAGTAGAATACGTGCATATGTTTCGTGATATCGACAGGAAAATCCACGCACTTGTCACATAAATCGGCTTTGACGACCAATGGGACATCCTTGAGTAGATGCAGTAGGATCTGAGTTTGGCCCGAGGTTTGGAAACAGCGTGCAGGAAGGGAGATTATCTTGCTATTGCAGAAGCGCCTTTCAGACTTGGGTGAGTATGTACGTCCTGGAAACTTTGCGTTACGGCTCACCTCGCTGGCACCATTCCTCAGGAAAGAAATGTATTTAATGATTTGGCTTCGTTGTGAGTAATTTTTGGGTTGAATGTGATGCTCATAGTGTCGGCCCGCTATCCCACTCCTACATGGTCTTGCGCCTTCATATAAAGGTTTTAACGATGCCACCGGCGATGATTTTTCAGCGCCCTGGTTCACAGGCTTATGAAAGGTGCAAAGGTCTTCGCGTTAGGTGATCGAGGCGAGATTTATGTGGATATTTGTTTTTGACATTCTGCGAAAGATCATTCATCGGCAGGTTTCCTTGCGAATGAATCATCTCAAAGCGGTCAAAATCATTTAGAGTAAAAGAGCTGTCGGCGGATGACCTGCTTGCGATCTGGATTACTCAGGCACTCACCGCTCCTCTGGACGATTTTCTTTTTTGGTATGGACGTCCTGAGACAATCCTTCTCTTCGTCTGTTTCTGAGCACTCTCGTGGCGCTGCTTCATCATTCCGGAAGTTGAAAGCAGCCGGTTCTGGGGTTGACCTCTGGCGAAAACTCGATACAGCCTTTCTCTTCGAAGTTTCGTTTCTCCTCCCCTGTGTGTGAGGCCGTCGGCTTATTATACTGTGGATCTTTACAGAAAGTTACTCACACTTCAAATTGATCTCGGATCTTTTTGACTGAGTCGTGCTATCTCAAGGCTTTATCACTAGAGAGGGCACCTAGACGACCGAATCTGGCATGAACGTCGAAACCCACTCGATAGACTATTGAGGAAGGTTAAGATGAGATTGAGGGAGCACCCTATGCATTGCGTTGGCAAAGAGGGCGTAGCCAAACATCTGACGCTTGATTCTAGATGGCCAAGGGTTGCGGAGATGTTCAAAGTTCGTGTTGTGCTTTATTTGTTCAGGCCCATCTCGCGCTTCAACATCTGCGTCCTCTTTTTGCTTCTCGTTCTTCAGCCTTCCAGACTGCTTAGTATACGGTAGCATGTTTTCTTACGAGTGAGTCCGTCGGTGGTTTCTCCGGTGTCCCTCATCTCAACCGCATTATAGAGGACATCCCAGATTCGACTACTACTCGAACATCTATGATGAAATGTAAGAACCTTCTTTATTCTCGTAGTCATTGATTCAAGGAATCTTTGCTTTTGGGTAGAGCTTTCGATACCGGCTTGATGTTTGAAACTGCAGCCACTTGGCCTTCCTCCCCGGGTCGGGCTGAAACTGTGACCTTATCATCTTCCTCAAGCATGAGCCACTCAACCCCTCCAGCGTCGTCCTTGGGGTTGAATACCATCCATTTACCTGAAGTGTTCGAGTCGGAAACCGAGCAGGGATTCACTCCTGATATTGAGCCATGTAACGATATGTCACAATTTATAGACTTATCGTCGTATCCTTCATCGTCGACTGTTTTGCCTCCTACCCAGGTGGGGTCCGCGGACGCGTCTTTATTCCATTCGATGCCATTCCAGGCTGCGATACCACCGTAAGTGTTTTGCTTGTATCTGCTATGTCGTCTTGTTGATTAAATTGATTCCTCTACGCGCTACAGGACTGATGCGTCCGAGGTAGAAAGTGGATCGGAAGTTTCCCCGAACATCGAACCCTCTGGTAGTTTCAATCAAGAAAAGGAGATCTTTTCATCGTACGAAAACCACTCCTCGTCTATAAATGCGACAGTCGGCCTTTTTGATTCTAATGATTTCCAAGTCAGCTTGCGATGTTCCTGCACCGGTGAGTCCCCCATTATTCTTCGCTCTGATGATTTAGTTATCTTTCCGTTGGTTAGAACTGATGCGTGGACACCCACTCCCGATCAAGCATGGCATGCTCAGCCAACCGTGGGCCACTCAGGAAATATAGGGTATACTCGATTTTACCTGGCAGTCTTTCATTGTACTCATTCTGCTCTATCCAGAAGTGTAAATACTCAGTGCATTCCTACAAGGCGAGTGGCGGCCAGCCAATTCGAACATGCTCCAGTAACGTGAATCACAATTGCCTGATTCTTCTCAACGTATTCGCTGACAATCCAGAGCAGTTTTTCTGTTCCAATGGCCTCTCAAATCCAACCTGGTATCACTCCTCTCACTGCTATGAGGTATGTATCGTGATAGTGCACCCGTCTCCTGAACGCATCCATTCTATTTGACTTAGTCATACACCTCAATCATCTCTCAGCCAAAATGTGCAGGATCCTGTAATGTGTGTACCAACTTTGTGTTGTGCGATCTTTTGGCGCATTCGTTGACGATCTAAAGTAGCTTTCATGATCCAATTTCTGCAGCAAACCAACCAGGTATCACGGCCCCCCTGGTGACTAGCGTGCGTCTGAATTGAAGCCATATATTCTTCATGCAGACTCATTCTGGTCTTCCCAGAAACCTCACGGCACAAGCTCATGCTAGTCAAATGTCGCTCGGACAAGTTGCACAGGTACTCTATGCTGATGACAACACTGTAGGACGGTGACGTCTACCGATAAATGTGCGTATCGAGTATCCATCTCTTGATAAGCGTCTTCGCTAATGGACATTCACAGCAGCGGCCCCACTAATTCATGCAAATGCTCTTGAACCATGCATGTATCGAGTCCGACACGGATGACCCAGAGATACATGCTCACATTGACTGGGAAGTTTATGAAGATTATGCGCATATGGTGTTGTTGTTTTCTCAATCTACGTATATTGTTATTGCAATTCTACAATACAGCTATTTTAAAAAGAACGCCGATCGAGCATGGCCAGAGCTCGTTCACGATCGTCCTCTGCAGTTGTTTCCCAGGCATAGCGCCAATCACGTATAATAGCCTCCCCAAGGGACTCGACATGTGAAGACGACCAGCTCTCATCTGCGTGGTCCTCGAATTCAGGTGAATTGAACTCGTAAAGAAGGCCCTGTAGCCTCGAGAAATGGTGTACAAGATTGGCAGCAGGACGTCGAATCACATCGTACACATGAGCGATTGACGACGTAGGTGCTGACGAACGAATACCGTGCGCGAGGAGATGCGCGAGGATATAAGCATCCTAAAAGAATATCAGGCTCATCACTGAAACGGAAGGAAAACCAACATACTTCAATTGCTTGGCCAGCTCCGTTTCCTTGATGCGGCGTCATTGCATGAGCCTACATACAATAATTCAATGAATAAAAAATCTGAGAAAATTAGATGAACGTACAGCGTCTCCGAGCAGAAGTACATTACGAGACGTCGAAATATAACTTTCCAGAGGGCGAATGGCATGGATAGCCCAGCGAGAGGGTTTTTCCGTGTTCTATCCCAGAATATGGCCTCAGATTCGAAGAAAAACTATGAAGCGTTCTGCGAACATACCTGGATGAGCAACCTGACCTCTTCTTCCCATGTTTCGAACAAGGGGACGAATTCCTCCTTCGAGACGTCTTCAAAAGATGGCCCAGTATATTTCACCCCTTCTTTAGACAGGTCGGAGACATAGGAAGCGACATTGACGACGCTACCTTGAAGAATTGGGTATGCGACAATATGCTAGAGATGAACGTTGTCGATAAGCTTAGTGGAACCGACGTTTTGGGTCAACTTACCTTGTTCTTTCCACAGTACTGCAATAGGGGTGGTGCATCAGAGAACGAATTCATGCATTCTTTATATGCCAGTTGCTCTTACCACGACGTGGGTTGTCAACGCCCGATGGCTGGGCATTTTCTCTTTCAAGATGGTGCTATCAACCGCGCACCTATATGCAAATGTTCCGGTCCATACAGGATCTGTATTTAGACACCGATCTCCCTCAGAGTCCAAGCTCGATGCATGAGGATTCTCAGAAGTGACTTGTCTGCGAATAATGGACTTGATACCGTCCGCCCCTATGAGGAGATCGCATGTTGCTGATTTTCCGTCTGCAAATGAGAGCTCTATTGGAGCTGTCACACTGCCGCTGCTCTCTGTATAAGAGACGAGGCGACTGGAAAGATGAAATTTGATGGAGGGAGAGAGGTGTTGCAGCAACGCCTCTTGAACTACAGTGCGATGGAAAGATAGAGGGGTTCCTGTGACGATGATAGAATATTCAGTACCCTGCTGAATCTTCTGGGAAATCAATCACACCTGCGAATACAAGGTCTCGAATAGGGACGCCTTCTTGTCCGTCTGCTTTTCTGAACTGAAAACCAAGTCCTATGTACGCACAA
Source organism: Pholiota conissans (assembly GCA_015484465.1). Taxonomy (NCBI): domain Eukaryota; kingdom Fungi; phylum Basidiomycota; class Agaricomycetes; order Agaricales; family Strophariaceae; genus Pholiota; species Pholiota conissans. The sequence goes on from MU155160.1 coordinate 136,225, forward strand.
ATGTTTGTACCAGCTACATGGAGGGACGAGAGCTATAGCGCACTTACGAGGGGGACCCGTTCCATCTGGGATATGCTGGCCAGGAGCCAGATGTCTTGCAAGCTCCGTCGTCAACCCGAGCTTCTCCAAAATCTTCCATGCGCGCGGCCAGAATGTAATCCCTGCACCAATTTGCGTTAGCTGTGGGGCAGACTCATATATGTCTATCTCTAAAGCGTCAGAGTCAATATTGAGCCGGCTGAGCGCCACAGCTAATGTAAGGCCACCAATACCACCGCCTCTGGTTGTTCGAATGTTAGTTTTAGGAATTTCAGAAGGAAGTGAAGAGACTTACACAATCCCAACGCGTAAAGGCATTTTCGACGAACAAAGATAAGGCTTGAGAAAAGCTGTTTCGATAATCGAGTAGAATTTACTCATGGCGACGACTTTCTCATGATTTATATTTGGAGGCCGCGCTGGTGACATGCGACTATGCGCCGAAGTCCATTTTGAGCAATCTAGAGGATGCCATTCGTAGTCTCTCGCTGTAGCTCACGTTATAGTAAGTAATGGAATAATAGGAAATTATCTACAATAATAGAAGTTGGTCGCCAATCTCCAGTCGCTACAACTTTGATTATAATACATGAATTAATTGCACATATTCGAGAACGGAAGGCACGAATCGCAGTAAAAACATACATATGATGTACTTAAATAGCCGGGTGCGGGCGATAGATAAATGATACGATACGATCAACTATAAAAGGCACATTCTTCATAGTTCGCGCACATGGGACGAGGTCATGATATGCTTCTTCATACCACAAGCCTTAATTTCCGTGGGCCGACGGCATCCCTTCCACCGACATAATATTATTGCTGACATTGTTGCTCTTTTATCTAGCTGGCCATCCTTTCTCAAACCACTGGATTTTACACCATGTGCAGTATTCAAGTGCCTAACGTAGTCCGAGCTGGTTTCCTTTGCTTTAAAGACATGACGGAATGGGCTCGGACCCCAGCGACAACGTATACTCCCTGGAGAGTATTGCGATCTAAACGAAACATATAATGAAGGACTGCTGCTATTTGAGATCTTTGAAGCACTCACATGTCCTCCTCTTCATCATCATTGGACTTGTCCTGGGACGATGCAGCGTAAAACCCATTCGTCCTAAGTTTGATGTCAACAAATGTTCTTATATGCAAAATGGTTGACGTACGAGGCCGAAGAGTCGGTAATGGGCGATTCAGAAGAGTGGACGCCAGATGCCATTGTCCTAGTGCTTGAGCTAGACATTGAGGATCGGAGGGACGTCGAGGAAGACGAAGACGCGAAAGAAAACCGTCTTGGAGCCGCCTGCCTTTTTGCTCTCGTCGGGCCTTGACCGAACGACTTGTTTCTATGTACAGAAGGTTAGGTAAACGCGTCAATGAACAGAAATGATACTATGCTCACCTGTGATGATTCTGTTCTCCAGCCCAGCTTTCATCCGACGGTGAGGCCGCCTTCGAGTAGTCCTCGATTTTTCGAAATGACGCGCAGTGGACTTGTCCTTGAATAGGAGACAGCGCGGTAAGAGGATGGGATGAGGAAGGCGAAGAACTGTGGTCGTCCTCGGTGGCCTCCTCGAAGCAGCTGTTGAAGGAATGAATATACGACTAGGCAACACTGCCAAAAGTAGTTACATAAAGATTCGCAGCTCGGTTACAGCGTTTACATCGTTAGGATTGTAGCGCATCCGGGAAATGAGAAAAGCGAGTGTATCGGCGAGGTTTGGGTTGGTAGGACCATGGAAGAATTCACTGGGTTAGGAAGGATTCAAGGCCATTTTATCGAGCCAGAATAAGAGAAATCCTTACAGGTAGTATTGTAGTTCTCTTATAGGTTCATCGTCGAAAGGGTCCGAGAATCCTGAGGAAAAGAGCTCTACACGATAGTTAAGATTATACCAAGGCCACCTGGCAAAACAGATACGCACCTGGCATAGTAATCAATGGGAGTCATATTTATAATGGTTCAAAGTAGAGGAAGGAGTTTAGATAGACAGTATGAAGAAGGGAGAAAGTGGGTAGGTGAGTTGGATGCGAAATGAGAACGCGCCAGTCGAAAGCAGTGCACTTTGAACACCTCGACCCTGAAACAAACAAAACATTACAACACGCTAGATAGCACGATCAATCCCTTCTTGGAATCGTTAACCACATCCGACAGCAACGAACCTTACCGCAGACCGTCGAGACAACTCGTTTCCTCGTTTAACGTTCAACGGCCACTTATCCAGGAGGGTGCATGCGCATCTGCGAGGTGGAGTGGCTTACAGATCCCAGACGCGTCTTTCTTGTTGACTCCAGCTCTCTGCGCATCAAAATATACGACGGAAGCTCTGACTACTTACCTGTAGCCTACACAAGTACCATTACCTCTCAAAAGCAGGAAGTATTCGTTGGATAAAGTTCAACGTTGATCATTTAGCGACACGTAGAAATTCCGCCATCAGGGTGTGCCATCAAGCAGAGACTCACAAACGAGCCCGGATAGCTAAATTCAGTCTATGTTTCGTCGCGAACGTAGATCAAGGTATATTCGATCGAGACGAGATGATAGACTTATCCAGAGCAGAGAGCGACGCACCTTCTACAAAGCTGATACTAGGCTGATGCTCGAGCTAGCTTTTCTGGGGTTTATTTTCCTTGGGTCCTTGGACGGATATTTTTTGCGTACTACACTAAGATAAATTCAGAAAATAAGAATGAGAAAATAACTTCCAAAAGCCAGCTGGGCCATATTTACGAAAGGATATCTGTAGCCTCAAGAAGTTCTGAAACACAACAGGTCGACCGTGTTTATCTGGTGCGTCCCCACGATAAGTCCGTAGTGGTCCTGAGTACACGCAAAGCAGTCCGAAATTGACGTGACAAGATCCTGTGAGCGGTTGGATCAAGCATCAAACTGCTCAAGAATCCTCGTGCGTAGTTAATCGTTAAGCAAGCGAACTCGACAGGTAGCCAAAGAGGTTTCCCAGTTACACCGTCTCATTGATGTGTCCAGTCCAGCTTCGTTGAGTGCTCGTCGCTAGTCGAGATTGCAAAGCGAAATCACCGAATTATTCTATACGTGGTGGGAATCGCCTCCCTAAATATACACTTTCAAAAAGTCGAACGCAACGTACCATATTCTTCCACGTTCAAGCTTCCCCACCTATCCCCACGTCCGAAGTCGCGAGTTGCAAACTTCTGGTGCTGATCTCCTCTGAGACTCTTCCGTGTGTTGATTCTTTTGGCTTCAGATGCGAAATACGAAGAATTCAGGCGGATGTCCGATGAACAAGCAAAGTTCAGAACCTAGCGCTCAGCTTGCCAGCTGGCAGATATGTGCTAGTTAGGAATGGACGTAGTTGCCAAATACCATCAAGCGCTCAGGCGACTTTGATTCAACGAAAAAATCTCTACGTCAACTCTATGTAGTGACTGAACATAAAATTTCAAATTAGGTAGCATTTTTGAGCACTTAATTTATTCTGGAGTGATTCGTGTGTAGCATAAACGAAGTTGTCATCTCGTGTCATCACGCACGAATCTAAATCGCGTTTGATCCAGATGTACTCTATAAATTCGTCAGGAAGAAGGAATGAATTACTGGCTAATATATCCACAAGAGTTTACGATGAATAATTTGCATATAGTATAGCGAATGAAGTGCGTGGCTTATATCGCGTTCCGCCGACACTTAGAAAGCAATGTTTATTTACATACATTAAATCTTTGAACGAAATGAATAGCGAAATTGAAGGTCAAATTCAACCCGGTCCCGCTGGAAGTAAATCAGTACGAGTCTGCGTGACCAGAGATAAGTCCAAGCCAAAGCATGTGTCGTAGTTAGGTGACAGGAACATTAGGAGCCGACAGTCCTCGAAGCATAGAGAAAAGACGCTTGGAAGGGAAACTCCACGAGCGCCCAGATTGACCTCGAGAAAAGGCGTTGTTTTTCCAATGGGAGAAGGTTTCCCAGAGAGCCGAAGGTCAAGATATGTATGAGGGACAGGTACTAGTGTCATTATTCCATTTCGCTCACCACTGCAATCAAGCGTACCCGGTACCCCCAAAGCTGGTCACTGGATTGGTCCAATAATGCAAAGCGCGCAGTGTTCCACGAAACAGAAGGTAGTTTGTAGACGAAAATGTACAGGTGAGTTCTCCGTATAGCACCTGTTGCATAAGAGTTGGCGGGGAATCCGCAAGGCCCAACTTCACTGATCAAGTCGTTGACGCACCAAATACTCCATGAAATCTCCACTACGAGATGGTAATCATTATGGTCACCTAGGGACTGCAGCTGGATCGTGGAGAAGACGCTTTGCTACATGTCCTAGAGCCAAGTAAAAGTCAGCGTAGTATAAATGGGACGAGAAGACGTGTTTGCTTACTTTGAAGCCGCGACACTTCGCATCCGATTCCCAACTCCTACTGACGATGAACGGTCCCGGTAGAGCAACATGAACGACATCAGTCCGGGTCAAATCGTGTCACAAAATTGTCACGTTCCCTTCAGTGACGCGGGTGCTGATACAATCTCTTGAACTTGACCTGCCGCCTCCTCTGCATCACTTCCTCTCTGAAAACCTCAATTTCAAACACACCAAATGAGATGGAGTAAATCAATACGGGGACTTTGGATAGGATACGTGCAAAAGCTCAAGAACCTGTCAGTGTACGCTCCTGGCACTATGTATTCCACACATTATTGACAACGATCTTGGTTGTGTTCCAATAGAGCTGGACGCTATTTATCCCGACTTTGCAGATACGAACACCCATACAACCCCCAGGTTTTTTGAAAAACAGTGACGCAGTTCTCATCAACGATTATCTCCATCCGTGGAGACAGACTGGGAAGGACGACATCGGAGGACCTTGTCCTGGCCTGAATACTTTGGCGTCGCGTGGGGTTCGTATGAGACTCTTTTAATTCTGTTCGGTAATACATATTCATTCTAACTTCCTAATTCTCTACGTTTGAACAGTGGCTTCCACGTAATGACATCGCATCCCCCGCTCAGATAGTCAATGCGGTTCAAGAAGGTGAGTCAATACCATGGATGCCACTTCGTCTCTGATATGTCTTCTTATCAGGCGTCGATATTGGGAACGATCTTGCCATTTATGCCACATATGTTTCGCACTTGATCGATGGAAATCTTTTCACTGAGTTTCTCAGCATTGGCGGAAAGGCGCCCAAGACAAGGTCGAACCTTCCAGCGCCGGCAATTGTATGGGCTGAGCACCCATAATTTGGACATTGACGCTAGCCTGATGCGTGGTATGTGCCCGACTCTTATTTTACACGGAGTAACGTAACAATATCTCTCTAGTGGATGCGTCCTTTGACGACAATTACAGCTTCAACGAAACACTTTTTGATGAGGTATGCACATATTCCCAACGTACTCTTTTCATGCTCATACTCCTCCTTCTATCTAGCTCACCGCATTCAGCAATTCGGGAATGTGTTTTAACCCGTAGGGTGATGATGATAACAATCGCTAGATGTTATCATTCTCGTTCCGTGTGCTACATGTCAATATCTGAATCGAGGATTAGAGCTGCCAGCTGGCCATTGTTTGTATTCCGGAAGCTTTAAGAATGGTCGGGAGCTTTCGAATCAGTGACTCTAACGTCGTCGAACAATAGTCACGCATGCATGTATAAAAGGCCATCCAGATGCAACAGAGACAATGGACCATGTCGCTCGCTTCTTTGTCCCCTGAACTGATCGAAAAGATTTTAAATCTCCTCCCAATCCGCGATATTCTCCGATGCAGGCTGTTGAACAGATACGTCCACTCTGTTTATCATGGATCTTTTAAATTACGCTACAAAGCATCCTTGTCCAACTCTGGATTCATAGATAACGAGTTTTCTACCCTCTCTGTCGCTGATAAAAGGATTGCTCTTGCCGCTAGCCATAACGCGTGGATACACTTGGCGCCTATTCTGAAGTACAGAATCGACACCCCTTTCGTTGTCGACTTCAATGTTTCCCTTTCGGAGGGTATGCTCTACGTCATTAACATGAACACGGCGGTTCTACCTCGAGATGACGGTTTGGAATTTTGTGATGTTGCTGCTCTTGATCTGGCTCGAAAATCAGATGGCAACGGCGATGATCTTTCTGGAAGGGCACGCTGGAAGATAAGCAAACATTCTCGAGTTGCAGACGGAAGCCCTCGCTTCACTTGCCGACTTGAACTGGCTACTTCTTTGTACGAGCATGATATATATGCTGAAGCTCACAGGTATGTCGCTTTTTATTCGCCTCAAATGCTTGCGCTGACATTCTAATAGTTCATGGAACGAGCCTAACGCAACTGTGTTTATGGTTTCCATTTGTTTATATCGATATTCAGATTTGAATGGACGCCCTCGGGAAAGGCCAAAAGAGGTCAAGCATATCTGGCTTATGAATTCGAGAACAAAATCACCACAAATATCATTGCAAATTTCAGGGAAACATGTCGTTGTTCTCCTCAGTAGCGGGCAGATAGTTCATGTGTTTATCTACGACTTCATTTCTGATGTGCTCCTCATGGTAAGAGCAGCTTTACATGTTCATCTTTATCATCTCATCACCACGATATAGGCTTTCAGAGTCCCGCTTCATACTTACGATCAGAACAGCATTGTCTTTCTTGACGAGTCCACACTCCTTTTCCCTAACAGCCGCTCCGGAAAACTTGACATATTTCGCATCCCAGAGAGACCGACATTTGAGCCGGTAGCCCCTTTCCTTTCTTTGAATCTCCCGACTCTTAGTCCAAATATATCACATCATTCCATCACTTGTACTGCAGACCCCATTCCTCTCAGCGAGAGATCCTACTTCGAATTCGGTGGACAACAAGCCTCGAGACACTCAAATTCTCTCAGATCGACGCTTCGTCCAGAGAAAGGATTTCTGAAGGATGCCAAGGCCTCACTTTGTATTTTTACTTTCGAAATAGAATTAGATCTTCCAGACCAGAGTTCGGACGATGACGGACGTCCATATTATTTCACGCTCGTGGTCCATCGTTCTGCGTTGTTGAAAGTCATTGCATTGTATACGGATCCACTACCACCCCCATCTTCCAATCAGAACACCGGACAAACGCATCAATACCAATGGCATACATTGGATGACTCTTCCATGCGGATGCGGGACCCTTTAACACGCAGAATACATATCAATCCGGAGAAGGCGCACGTTCAGGAAACTAGACATATCTCTCGCTGGGTCATCCCTTCTGCCCCGCGCTCTGTTTCTTGGGATGATTGGGGACCACCCATAACGCGATGGTTTAACCACGAGAATATGCCTGCAGGAGATACGACCAAAGGCTGGGGGGAACGATGTGTTCGACTGCCAGTTAAAGTCTACCCTAGGATATATGGGTCCGACACCGATGATTCTGAGTCTGGGCCCGAGGGCCAATATCCTTACATTGTTCTTGATTTTCGTCAACAAACTATCAGCGCCACTTGGGCTATGCTGTCTAATGACCCGACAATGGCATCGGACGTTGTCGAAGCTGTATCGTTGACGGAGAACACGCTCACTTTTCATCAAAGCATAATCTCTGCATCGAGTCAAACGACAACTTCTTCCAATACACGCATCGAAAACTGGAGAAGAAGCATCGGTCCAACAGGAGTTCACGTTGAGCCGAAAACTACTCAATTCTGTGGCGAGGTAGTTGATTACCTCCGTCCAAACCAAGCGCTCTTGGTAAATTATACAACTCCATTGCTTGACAATTTCAATATCTTCAGATACCCGGTAGTGAGTAGCTTACCTTATCTCGCTCGAGCATCGAGGGAGTTGGTGAATTGGAGTCAAGTCTTAATGGACGACGAAAGACTTGTCGGCTATTATGTGAGCGACTCAATTCATGCAAGGGGCTCCAGCCGCATGCTAATATATTGTCATTTTTATGCTAAATAGATCGGAGATGAGCACCATTCTGTGCAGGTCAGGCAGTTTAACTAATAATGGCGAAGTTAGAATAGCAAACGAACATTCTATTTCCGGTAACAATGTACAGATACCAGAATGCGCACTAGATACTTGAGTTTCGAGCTTGTAAAGCGAACATTTGCTAAAAGAAACATTTTGTAAGATCGGTTACGAGATATGATGATAATCATATAAGGAAAAAAAGGGAGCAAATAAAAGTAAAGGGGATGGAAAAAAGAGAGAGACTTTGAGGATGAAGCGAGAGAGAAGTATGAGAGAGGTATTGATCCTTTACTTCGCAAAGGAGAGTGTGGTCGCGCTGGCGACGGGGCTACTTCCAGACCCACTGGCGGTAATTGTAAAGAGAGTGGACGCAATCGCAGAGCTGCTCGACAATTCACTAGCGGTGATCATACCGAGGGTAGTGGCGCTCGCAGAGCTCGAGGCTGTACTAATAGTTGTAGCACTTGCAGAGCTCGAGACGGTCCCAATCGTGGTGGCACTGGCGGAACGGGAGACTGTTCCGACGGTGGTCGCGCTGGCCGAGCTGGAAACGGTACCGATGGTTGTAGCGCTGGCAGAGGACGAAACAGTCCCAATCGTGGTTGGAAGAACCTTGACGGTACCGATGGTAGTCGCACTCGCAGAGCTTGAGACCTTCCCGATGGTAGTGGCGCTGGCCGAGCTAGAGACTGTCCCGATTGTTGTGGCACTTGCAGAAGACGAGACCGTTCCGGTGGTGGTCGGGCTTACCGAGCTGAAAACTGTGCCACTTGCGGTCGGGGAGACTGTGCTCGCAGTGCCGATCATTATAAGGGAGACGGTGTCAACAGCTCCAATGATGGTAGGAGAGATGGTCATGATGGTCCCAATGGTGGTTGCAGAGGCACTGCCCACGGTGCCGATGGTGGTTGCACTTGCAGAGCTAGACACCGTCCCAATAGTGGTTGGGGAGGCGGTTCCAACGTTCCCGATGGTAGTCGTGCTTGAAGGAAATAGAAGTTAGTGTCACGATTTTGAATGTGAAGCAGCAGTGGGAGGGTTACTCACAAAGAAAGAACAGCGGCGTCAACGTTAATGGTCAGGCCAGCCATGAGGACAGCGCTGAGCACGTATTTGACAAGAGAAGAGTGGTACATGATTGGATATGCAGTTAAAGGTGCTGGTTGAGCTAGAAGACTAGAGAATGAGACTGAAGTTCTATCGTTTTTGCGAAGTTCTTTTATAGCGCCAGGTGCTCGCCAATGAGGCCTCCATGACCCACTGCCTTGCGAACATGAAAATTGAAAACGGTCAGAAAGGCAAATAATACTCTCGACGGCGTGAATACGCCTTTGTTTGGCGTATTGTAGACCATCGTGTCGTCAGAATCCGTCGTATCAATACAACTTGGTGTCGACATTTCGGCGAGTGAAGCTTCCCGAAGTAAATATAGCAGCTCCATGATCGACAGCGCACATGTATTGCTTCTTGGAACAAACGTACATTCGCAGGAGACACAGGCACAAAGTGACCGTAACAGCAAGCAACTCTCTGCTGGAGTCGAATTCTCATATCGATAGACTATTAGCTTCTACGTCGACCAGAAGTGGCAATGAAAAACCAAATGTAGGTAAAGCCGCCCTCATCCACACGCTAGCGACGGCGGGGAAAGACCGCTTCAAAAGAAAAGAGAAAGATGCGCAAATATGAAGAGGCCGGCGTACGTGCTACAAGTGATTGACGCCCCAATCCGGCGGTACACGTTTCGGGTAGCTCGGAGCGCACTATTCCTCATATCGATAAGTGGTTCTCCGGATGGCGACAAACGCATTCTGTGAGAGAAAAGGGGTGAGGTGTCGTATATGGTTTCTAGGGTTTATGACACCGGAGCGATAGAAAAGAAGAAGGAATGAAGAAATAAAACACACATATGGGTCTGAAGATAATGAAAACTGGGCCAGTATGCATTCATGGGACGTGTTCGTGATTGATTTGGAAGTTTTTTGCCAGTATCTCAGAGTTAAAAAGCTTGAACATGTTGGCGATGTGTCGGCTGTACTAGCAGGAAACCCGTATGTATGTGAGAAGAAACGGGAGTGTCAAAGGTTCTCTGAGCTCTGCAGAAAGAGAAAAAAAAAACAAGGCCTCGCGACGCCGAAAGATCACCCGTAAAGAACAAAACCATCAGGTCAGACGCCGGAGCTGGACCTGTGCACGGCTTGGCGAATTCAGTCATTAATCATAGTTTTCGCAATTCGGAAATTTCACGTTCTAGGTTGCAAGTGCAAGATGGAGCCGAAAGAAGTTCGAACAGAGCAATGAGTTGAATAATATGTAGAGGTAGCCTCTCGGGAGGTGTCGGGGCCACGTCTTTACACAGTCACATCACGGGCTCGTTATGGTTCGGAAGTTTCCAGTCACGCATCTTGTTTTAAGTGTATCGTTGGTGTATCGATACACTTGATTGCCCATATAAAAAATGACCAGAGTGCGCACATTCTACTATTCGGTATTCAGTAGCCAAAGATAGCCTGTGGAAGGTACGAGGCTTCTAATTCCTTGATATCATCGTCTGAAAGCTTGATATCAATAACTCTCATGAAAGGACTTGGAAAGGACAATAAGTTATAATAGGGTTATACGTTACGGATTTGTTAAGATAAATTATAATACTTACACTAAGATAGCAATATTCTCCACCCTAAAAATTTGAAAACACGGTAAAAGGAGACCGATGGACTAATGCACGACTTCATGTACTTATGCAAACATGATTTCTCCGGTTCCCTTGTTATTGCTATATCCTCGGAAAGATCTATCCGATTTCCCTCGAGCGGTATCTTTCATCTCCTCTGTATGGCGTGAGGAGTTTACGAGCGAGCGGAGACCACGGAACGGATTCGATGCCGAAGAGCCGATTGTTGAGATGATCCAGATAGGAGGTGAGCAGACTGGAATTCTGAATTTGCATCGAAATGAAGGATGCTAAGTGGTTGCTATTCGAGAACGACATGTCGATGTATCGAGCATATCGCGTCTTGGTAGTGTCATAAAGTACTTGCATCTGATACGCATTCGAGTTGTCAGCTCGCTCTGTGGTAAAATGTAGACAATGAGTGCGAGCCGTGTCATCAATATAAGAGTGTCTGGGTCAGTGCGGTGGCCTACGAAGTATGCGGAGAGAGCTCAATTCCCGTAATCTTAAGGATAATTTCAAAGTAAAGTAATCAGAAGATAAATCAGAATGTAACTTGAAGAATGTACACGAAAACATGTTAAAAATAAGCAGACCACGATGGACTTAAGCGATCACAATGGTTAGGAAGGATAGATGGACAATATCTACAGAAAAAAGCCGATGCCTACAAGTTTCCAAAACAACCATTTCTACATGAGATTGACCGCAAATTTGAGGCAGAGCATGCTATCATCATCGACTGTGTATCCTTCGACAGCAATGCCATACTTGGCTGCAGAAACATATTCACGTCAGCTCCCTTTAAAATTTAATGATGTCAAAAAAACGCACCCTTCGGTATTTCCTTGGGAAGACTAGCCGTATGAATAACGATGTGAGTTCCTTTTTCTATCGGACATTGGACGGATACATTAGCCTTGCGTCTAAAAGATCAACGATTAAAGGACGTAAAGTGAGAAAGAGAAAGTCACGTACGCTTCTTCGCAAATATCAATTTTTTTCTGAAGAATATTGAAGGGTCCAACTTTGACGGTAACGTATGCGTATGCACCTTCCTGTGTCGAGAATGGTTAATTTCGAAAAATAAGAATATAGCGACATTAGTCACATACCTCGATCACTTCCGTAGCAAATCCTTCGACAGTCACAGTCAGGTCCTGACCGGTTGCAGGGGGGTCTGGGTTGATCACGATGGAAGTGATCTGGATAGGGTTCGTGGAAGAGCCTAATTCAGATATTGAGAGATCGAAATACATGATAATGCAGACATGAACAAACCGCAATCATCCCAGGACCAGCTAGCTGCAATGCGAGCGGGGCCAGATAAGCCATCTGAGTCCAAGAATTGTTGATGGCGCTGGTCGGAGACGACGAAGGCAGAGACAGATGCTAGGGCGAAGCCTGCGATGAGAATTGGCAGTGAGTACATGATAGAAGATGGATGACGGGGATTCAGACTGCTGGTCGATGTGTCAACCAGATTTAAGCGCTCAGCCAAACAACGGCAAACCCTTTTCTGAAGCGGACCGCCTTGTAGGGCTATAATAATCCCCTCGGAGTTTGTCAGGATTTTCAGCTGTATGTCGTAGAAAGATCCGGGTCTTACAGGATTTCATGATACAGGATGTCATGAATAGAGGAGCGGCAAGAGCACAATCAGCGTAAAGTGCGTGTTGAAATATTGAAACTTGCTGGTCCCTCCTACGATCAGTCGTTGTTGGGACATGTACACGCTAATGAAAAGTGAATGCACGTACTTCGTCAAAATATCAAAACATAGCGCTCAATTTATCCAATGCGCCTCTTCTCGGCATTGTATTTCTCCATCAGGGTGCGAAAATCATTTATATGGGTGTAAACAGGCTGGAACCGAATCTGAGCGCTACTTTTTTGGTTCAGAGTTGACCGCAAGCACAGAAGCGTTGTCCGGACTAAGGACTTGCTGATTTGCTTAAAGAGATGAGTTTCATCACCAGATAATCCTGTTGCCCAAAGAGATACTTTGATCCGCTTGCGTTTGTGTAGATAGAGCGAAAGAAGAAAGCAGCTACCAGCTCAGAGCGAGCGCGGTGTCGCCTGCAGCCTCGTATGCGTCTCTACGCCGCAGAGACCTTAAATGTGAGGCCCCGTTGTACGTTTAGACGGTATGACAGGCTGCATATGTGTGTGGGACGTGGGTACGAAGGCATTGACGACTTTCAGCACTGCTAGCATTCAAGGTGATAGACAAGGGTGTGATGGTAGACAATTGCAGATGAGTCGTCGACATTGTATTTGCCTCGTTTCGCGAATGCATGCTACCTTAGCATTGATGGATGGTAGTGAGTTGTAATGTCGATACGACGACGTTCGAGGCGACGCCGTGACGTGGCGCAGGTATCCTGAGCTCGTGGAGAGCAGCGGTTGTGGAAGGAATATAGAGTTGGTCGTAGCAGGTTTTTATGGCAATGCTGCCTGTTGCCGTTGAGCTAGAACGCGAGGGTGAGATAAGGTGAGATTAAACAAGAGTAGGGGGCGCACCTAGTGGATCTCCCGCTCCCACGGGTCTTCCCTGCAATCTTCTTCCCCCTAATCCAGCCTTCTCGTGGTCTTGGTCGTGGTTGACGCGAGGGAGATGAGCGAGACGGTGTACGACGTGAACAAGAAGATGGTGGAAGTGAAAGTCAACCGCCAACGACGTGGTGATGGCGCGTCTTGGCGACTGCCGAATATTGATGGCAAGCCGCGGCCTGGGCCATGGCTCGCGGCTTTCCCAAACTCAAGCCTGAGGCCTGAGCCGCAGGCCGTGCAGAGCCGTGCCCAAAGCTCGGCTCGGCCCGGCTCCAGACGGCCGGCTACCGGCAGCTCGAGGGCCTGAAGCCGAGCCGCGTACAACACTACTACATACCAAGTAAAATACCTAATTTGAGAGAAATTCGTGACAATGATGATCTATGTAAGAATTTATGAAGAAAACTTCGAACTCGTTGAGAGAATTTGTGTATGTAATGTACTCTGGCAGAAAGTCCACACCATATTTTGGGAGAAGATGGGCTCCCCCCGTGCGATGCTCTTGAGTGGCATGTCTTGAACAGGTCGATAGTTTCGTGTACCCTCTGGCTTTACTGTCCACACGCCAGTATCAGGATCGCGAGTAGTAATGAGCACGGGTCATCCTCGGGTCATCCAAGGTCAACCCATACCCTTACCCCAGCAACCCCTGACCCGCAGCCAGGGGTCGGGGTCACCCCAGCTCAGTTCATAGGTCAGCGAAGGTTGAAAACCCTGCGGGTTGGGCGTCGAGGGTCAATCTCGGCAAACGCCGAGACGTGTTGTCAATTTGTGGTGGCGTTGAACTTGAATGTTTGAAATTCAACCACCATCCCTGTACGCGTTGCGCACCACCCAGCTTGACTTGCACCACCAGCGGATGCCATGGATGATGGACGAGGGCAGCAGGATGAGCCAGGGAAGACCTGAGGCAGCGGGAGATCCGCCAGGTGCGTTCTCTAGGCCCACCTTTTCCTCACTCTCACTCTCCCCTTGTGCTCAATAGCATGACATTGCCAACGCCACCATCCCGTCTGCATCGCTGCCGCTGCCTCATCCCATCACCACCCATCACAGCGTCTGCTTTGCCAGCGTCTGCCGCGCCACGTCACCCTTGCGTCCTCGTCGCCTGGGACGACAAGCGAGGGCGTATCGAGTGAGTGATTATCGAACAGGGATGTGTCGCGAGCTCGAGCTAGGGCACGATTTGTGCAGTGCGTATAGCAAGCAATGGTGCGGCGGGTGCACCAGCGAGGGCGCAGACAACAACGACGCCGACGACAATGACCGACAACAGCTATCTACGATGACAATGGCTACCGACAGCCGATGACGACAAACGACACTGAATGACGATGGCGAACACCCGCCCTCCCCAATTGTCCACGCTCCTTTGTACCGTCTACGTGTAGAAGGACACTGCACATATTGCAGTGTCTGCGGCACGGAGACGCTTGTTGTGCGCGTGGAGTTGCGCGGGACCTGCGTTGACCTGCACGGTTGGGCTGACCCGCATTCATCACTACTTTATAATCTACTTTTGAATAGCTTGTTTCACTTTTTGCTACTTTTTACTACTTTTCTGACTTTTTATGACTTTTCTGGAGTCGGCAGATATCTTAAATTAGCCTACTTTTTTCAGATTTGTACCTAGCTTTTTGAAACTTGTACTTTTTGACTTTTTTCCGCCTTTTTCGACTTGCACAAGTCTAAAAAAGTAAATTGTGAAACTGCTGATTAGTAAGGCGGGAGGTTCATCATCACTAGGGAGATAGAACAAAGCAACTAAACCCAAGCATACATTCACGAGCATAGCCATCTTGCATCTCGAAAGAGGTTTGAGTTCGGGTTCAGGTTGAAGGACAGGCGGGAGGCCAACAGGAGGCGACGACGCGCCTTTGGCGGGTCACGTCACAGGGTGCGTTACGACGTGTAACTCCCGGCCCAACTCGCCGACGCGCCTCTCACCCGTACTCTCACTTCCCGGCTCCTCGACATTCCCAATGAGCGAAGTTAATTCTTGTTTACGTTAGCTGATTTAGGCTCTGGTACTCAGGACGACGACCTCTTTTGTACATGTTGAGATGCACGACGTCTTCCCATCACCACCCAACCCAGCTTACGATTGTTACAGAGATGCAGTCATTAGGTCAGTATTGTCTCTAATTATATATCTAACTGAATATTAATTGCACGAACAGATGCGGCATTTGGGATGTATTCCACACAGCAGGAAGCTCAGAGTATGCATTGGGAACATCCAACGAAGATTGCAATAAGGGTCTGAGGCGCCACGTACATCCTCACTCAGACAATTCATGCGAAGCAGCAACTCTGATTGGGGCGGAGGCTTTATTGAGATATATCAAATCATTACCGTTGAGTTCGCATTTTTCTCAGTTATTCAATCACTGACATTCGTGCCGACTAGGTCTACGCCCCCGCAGTCGCCAACGATTCAAGCTAAGCTCTGAACACTCGCGGCTACGATGACCGTACTGCTTGGAAATGAAAGCATATGTACGTTTAGGCATGAGAAGTGGCCTCAAATAACGGCGGATCCAGGGCTAACAAGCCTCCGGATAGAATGAGAGGTGTGTATACCCTTTTTATTTTCACAATTGCGAAATTAATATGCGTTCGAGAAAGCCTCGTCGATTCTGCGCACGCAGCTAGGATCATGATTACTGATCGGTGCAGGGCGCATGCGAAGAGCAACGATGAAAGGATGTTATTTCGCTATGAAGAGGAGGCGTCGCAGGAGAGCGGCTCGAAGCAAATATCTGAGTTCTTTTTTCTCTTCGAACGGATGGCAAAATGATCATATATCGTAAACTACGATTTGACTGGTTTCATTTACAAAACAGGAAAGCATGAAAGCCTACATCCTAGGATACAGGTACATTTGTGCGTCCGTAGCTACAAATCTTTGATTCGCGAACTCAATTTTCTGGTTAGGTTGCTCGCTTCATCGATCGCGTTCTTTTCTTCTTCGGATAACCCCTGGACACTGTACGCTTCCGCCAAACGCTTCAAATCAGTGATCTGTTCAGAAATCCACTGCGCCTTCTGATGGAATAAAAGCGCTTCTCTGAATTTCACGAGCGCCGCCCCAACTTCTTTTTGTTCCAGGTATAACATACCCATGTTTCGCAACACATTTCCTTGCTGGTACGAAGAGTGCGATCGTTTCGAGAATTTGAGAGCTGAATCCAACGTCTGTTTAGCTTCTGCGAAGCGCTTTTGCTGAATGTAGACTTCGCCCAATGTGCAAAGGCGTCGCATTTCGATCCCTATGTGGATGCCGAATTCTGGGATGTGAAGTAACTTTCGTTCTGCTTCAGCAACTTCGCCGTTTTTGAAGTACACGATCGCCAACTCAGCGAGGACGTCCGCCTGACCTTCCGTGTCGCCGGAGTCTCGAAAAAGCTGCAGCGTCTTCTCTAACGCCGATCTAGCCGAGTCTAGCTGATTTTCGCGTACATACGCCCAACCAAGATTCGACAAGGCGCTAGGCTTGTCGGTGTATTTTGAAAGGCGCTCCTTAGCATCGTCGATTCGATCTTGTTGTATATCGATGCAGCTCAACAGATTGACGGCGGCGAGCTCTCCGCTGGTGAATTTAACGGCCTCGAAAACCTCGCGCGCTTTGGCGATATGTTCTCTGGCCTCCGGAACTCTATCGTCCATAAGGCAAAGACGGCCCAGTGTGTGTAGCGCGTGGCCTTCGCCGAGTGCGTATTGCGCAAGCTGGGCAGACCGAAGTGCTTGGTGAGCAAATTTCTCCGCAGTTACGAGGTCGTCGAATTCTTCTTCTAAATATAGGTTCGCAAGGCTTTTGCATGAGTTCGTTTCTCCTAGAAGGTTATCGGTCGATCTGTACGCATCCAGCGCTTCGATGAAACTCTTCTTTGTGTCGTCGTACTGTTTCTTCTTTAGGTATAGCTGTCCAAGATTGAAGTTGGTGTTGGCTGCTCCGTGTAAATCGTTCTTTTTCGTATGAATATCACGACTTCTCTTCAACGTCTGCTCAGCTTCGTTGAGGTTACCGATCCGAATAAGGACAGCGCACAGAGCCTCCGAAGCATTTAGCTCTCCGTCGAGTGAATTTTTCTTTCTGCAAATGCTTGCAGCCAATCTATAGAGTCTTTCTGCTTCAATGAAGTCTTCGTCCCAGAAATATAATTGGCCCAGCGACGTCAAACAGTGAGCGTGGAGAAGGGGTAGGTGTTTTGTTGCTTCCGAAGCTTGTTGGACAGTGTCTTTGGAGAGATAACCGACGTATCGCGACCAAACACTCAGCGAGCAAGTCGCTTTCGCTAGGCTGGCAGCATCGCAGTAGCGTTGCTTGTCCCCGTAGCTCGTTTGAAAGACTGAATGAATATTGTGAATTTCCGGGACAATTCTGATGTAAGAAATAGGATGGTCGACTTGATCTTTTGCTTGCGCTAGCAGGTCGATATAGTAGTTCGTAATGTCCCTGATTGCTGAAGTATAGATAGCCTTCAAGGAGGGATTATTGGAACAAAAGAAACGGATAGAATCAAGCATGTGAATCCTAGAAGAATTGTCAATTTGGACCAATGCCACAGCTCGCAACGTTTCCAAGGGAGTGCCGATGTCCATGATTTTGAGATGTTTTTCTAGAAGTGTAATGGATCCATCGTCGAACGGAAAGCCATCTGGAAGTAATGATAAGGAAACAAGAAGCGCCTTCGCCTGTGCATCCTTCTCCATTCTAGGGCACTGAACCGATAGAGCGATTGATGTATCGAGACTAGAATGTCTGTCATCCGTACCATTCCTCTTGATAGCTTGTGTCCGTATCTTGGACCATTGCCTCCAAAGAAGTTGCGGCTTTTGCCCGTCTCGCAGGAGATTAGATACGAGAGTGACGGCCAGAGGAATTCCTTCGATAGCTTTGAGGAGATTCATAGTGTCTTCGTCGATAGCATCTATACCTGCAATTTCTTGAAGTACCCGGATTGCGCTTTCAAGCGACAATGTAGATAATGGCTCGAGGAGGGGATTAGACCATACTACTCTTGCGGGACGTTCATTTCCACGCGTAGTGATAATGAGGGATAGAGTCGGGGTGTCCGCAATGAAAGCTAGTACTTCCTCCACGGCTGTTCGAGTCGCAGGTGGCTCCCAGAGTGTTTCGAAGTTATCCAGACAGAGGAGCGCAGTAGAACCTTGAAGTTTTCGTCGTACAAGCGCAATTACAGTATGGACAGATAACTGGCTGGCTTGGATATTCAACAAGCCACTGACCTTTAGAAGGAGTGTTTCGACGTTGGAGATGGCTTCGCAGGACAAGAAGTATCGTAACTGGTAGAACTCGACAATCTTTGGCTCGTGAAGAATTGATGTCGCCAATGTAGTCTTCCCAAAGCCTCCGCCACCTAAGATTACTATGCGAGATGGCTGAGGCGATGGACCCAACAGTATACTGAGTGCACAATTCAAATATTTTTCGCGCTCAATCATCAAGTAGGGTTTTGGCGGTAGGACGTGATCTTCACTACCAACTGAAGGAGATCTTTCACGTTTTCGTGTAAGCTTATTTGGAATATTGTGAAAGAAACTCGCTTACATTGATGATACCAATTGACGGGGAATGGGAGTAGAAACCTGCCTCATTAGGCTGTGAAAAACCACCCACTTTACGTTGCGATATACGTCAGTAAAAGCGAACCTTCTGAGCAGAAATTCGTACACACCCCAGTTTGATCATTATTCAATTCATCAAGACGTCTGTCGAACTGATTTAACTGATCCAACTCTCTGTGTAGTATTCTGGAGAATCCAGAGCGAGAATTATGTTTGTCTAGTGCAGCATATATGCTGACAAGGATGCTGGGGACGTACGTGTAATGAGGCTCTACACAGTGAATATCATGAACTAAATGTAATCACCTTTCATGCTCCTTGAGGTGTTTTTCTAGGGCGCTTAGTCTTTCCCGTTGGCTAGATTGAGCAACCTCTCCTAGTTTCTCATAGATAGACTTCGACATGCGAAGGGCTTTGTCGATGACTTCCTTGCATCGTTCCTTGTTTGCTTTGACCTCCTACAGATATATAAGCCAAGATACAACACTAAAAGCCTCTGGAAATTGACAACATACATTTCTGATTCGGATGATCTGCAAAATGACTCCCGACAGGGACTTTACATATGGAATATTGGTCAACACTTCGCCGACTTCTTTTACAATGGAGGCGACGTCATTCACCAGCGTAATGCCGGGGTCGACAACACTCGTGGGGTCCTGGTTATTCCGCCTGTTTGCGGTCATAATAGTAGCGCAGATGGTCGTTTGTTATCGATGTGCCAATTACAGCGATAGATCTGGTGCACGTTTCAATGATCCATAAGTAAACGATGCTCAGGCATGCACATGATCCTGAGTTACTCGGAGCAAGCCTTTGTGACGGTCCGGCTCCTTCGCAGAAAGGGCTTACGTCAAATTGACAGATCGGCCCTCATAAATGGGTGATGTCTGGTCCAGGCCACGGCTCTACAGGCGGGCACAGTTCAGAGCGAGCGCGACATCGCCTCCGCCCATGTATGCGTCTGTACGCCGCAGAGGCCTCAAATGTGAAGTCTCGTTGTACGTTTAGACGGTATGACAGGCAATTTAATGTGCATGGGGACGAGGTAGAGATATTGACGACGCTTTAACGCAGCGTAGACAGCGGCGCTGCTTGCGATTGAGGCAGCGTGCAGGGTAGTTGGCGGGCGAGCATGACGGCGAACAGTTGCGGATGGAGCTGAACTCATCGTGATGCGGCGTCGACATGGTGGCGTGGCGCATGAGCCTCGAGCTCGTGGAGAGAAGGGATGGTGCAAGGGGCATAGAGGTTGTCGTAGCAGGTTTAAGTACAAAAGCGGCATGTTGCTGTTGAGCGAGAACGCGAGGGTGAGAATGGGTGAAAGTGAAGGAGATTAAGCGCGTACCGATAGGTCTTCCATGTAGTTTCCATCGATCATCGATCATCCCCTAATCCATCACTTTTCATGCTCTTGGAGGTCGTGGATGCGAGGGAGATGAACGAAAGTGTGAAAATTCACCAATGCCAATGACGCGTCTCGACTGCCGAAATTTGATACGGCTTCGGCCGGTTCGAGGTCTTGAAGTTGCGTATTACTTAAGTATCATCAGAAAGCTAGTTCTGGGAGGCGCCTGTCCACGGACGGTGGGGTGGACTGTCGTGCATCTCTACGCATTTGTGTTTGCTCGAGCCATACATCGATATCAACACTGCGCTATGACCCACATCGTCAATATGACCTATCTCTGATGGATCTACAGCCATGTCTAGCACTCCCTGAATGTGTTTACATCGACACCTCCCGTATCAGAGCCGTCCTCTATCGCAAACAATGACAATCGATTGCATATGGGCAATGTGAAGATAGGACCGGGAAGTGTAATCGATTCGCTAAAGGGAAAGGAAAGAGCAAGATAAGTGATAATTTCGCCAGCACGAATGATGCACTGACTTACCTCTCTAGATATTTCGCCCAACGGGGTTGGCAGTCGGGACTCACGTTGTGACCACTGCGAAATAATAAATTTGACACCCGTGGCATTGCACTGCACACATCAGCTCCTGATGGCGACATACACGTCTACTTTTACATTTACAATGGTACTGCACATATATCCTGCGGCATGGAGACACTTAGGAAGGAGTCCACGAGTATCAGGTACAGATCCACAATATATATGTAATAGGAATCTACATGTATCCCCTAACAGACCTAAGTTCGGTGTCTGCTTCGTGTTCAATTTGATGAGATCCAGTATGCTGTGGTTCTCGATAGAATCCCAAGCATGGACCACAGCTCAGGATATCCAATAATACATTGAATAGTGAAGGTGGTTCAATGATATTCTGACCTCTATTGGTTTGGGTTTGGCTTGGAATTTCATCGATTGGGTAATTAGCATATTAACAGTTTAATTATGGATCGACAGTAACTTACCAAGGAACCCATATCAAGCCATCAATTGGAGCACTTCGAGCGTTAATGGCAATGGTCGCGGTCACGATATCTTCTAATAAACACCTATGAACTTGCTGTGGTTACGAGGTCTTTTAATTCACTTACCTTGCAGAGTATCTATCTGTTGTGTTTGATCTTGACTGTGGGCGTCGGCTTGGGGTATTCCTTTCTCCAAATGTGCTTGTTCTGCTGCCTAGTTTGGCTCGCATTATATCAAAATAAAAGAAATATCAGTTTGTGCAGAACTCACATTGATATATCCCATGACAGACTTTGTTTTTGGAACTGGATTCTCTTTAAGAAGTTTCACAACCTCGAGATTATTTGGGCATAAGAAGAGTAACTTGTCCAGAAATGCGGTATCATCAGACAACCTCAATACAATCTGGTTAAGTTTTTGTAAAAAAATTTTTGATATGAAGTAACTCACTGTAGCGTTGACCATAAACGCTCAATAAAAACCTTTGCTAAGGCCTCATAGCTTTTCTGAAGATCTATCTCGGAATTGCGAGCTGATGACTGCCTTTGCATAAACAAGTTGTGGAAGAAATATTGGGAATCTTCTTTCTCCAGGCCCTCCTGGGCATGCGAGTCGTACAACATGAGCAAACTTGAGCGTAGCCCATCGAACTCCACGGCGTCCAGACGAATGAGGAGCACAACAAGTTCTTGCCGATTTGGAAGACAAAAAAGAGCAGGAATCAAAGGTTGTAAAGAAGGGGTGTAGGCGTGAAGCCGGGATATAAAAAACATATAGAGTTCATCTTCGAAACGAAGCAAGACGTCAGGGCCTCCCTAAAATAAACTATAAGTATGCATATTTTGGATGAAATGTATACACTGTACATGTTTTTCGGCAATTTTAAAAAATATGCCCCATTGATCTCCGTACAGATCCTTTGGATTGTCTATTTTCTCCGACGCTGTGAGAAGGCTGAATGTCTCTAATTGATTAGCGATATTTGCATTACTGCTTTCTTCACAATGAAATGCAAATTGTTGAATACACATTTGTAGATTGAGTGGTGACTTCGGCAGAGGAAGCTGTAATATGACATCTAGCCAGCATTGGCAAAGAAAGGTGTGACCTTTATTGACATCAATAAAGTACTGTCTAGACCTAGATTGATCCATGAGGAAATCACATAGTTGAAGATGATGGATAAGAAGAACAGATTCGGAATCGTGTGTGGGAGGGACCAAAAGAAGTGAGTGCATATCTATGAGCACTTCCAGGATGTTGCAATGAAGAAGGTGACTAATTACCCCTGTTGTCAAGATGTCGCTGTAATTAGTTCCAAGTATAAGCAGCGTCATCACTTGGAGGACCCTTTGAATATCATGGACTTCAGACAGAATAATGCTGTACATTGCGTCGAGTGTGGCGAAGGGATTTTCGCTTCCGCCACCCGTCATCCCAAGAATGGCACTGAGTCGATCCACGGGATTATGACGAGGGGAATTAACAAACTTCACCACCGTAGCTGCGACAATAAATTGTCCTGATGATTTCGCTACCAACTGTTCGATGGCGTCGTCGCTCGGCCATTCCGAAGGAAATTTGATATACTGTTGGTGGAATGTGTTATTGGCAAAATTCTCCTTAAGGTACAGACGGATATCGTCATCCGGCCTGTAGTAGTCGTTGAGAATGATACTTTGCGCCAGATCTTGGAGGGGCTCTGTGTTGAATTTAAAGCGAACTGGGGCTTCGGGGCGGCTGGTGATAAGGAAGATGATTGGAATGTGCTGTAGACTTGCTGCAGCAACCCCCAGAACGTTAAGCAGCCTCGTTTGGGCTTCGCCATCGGGGCCGCATTCGTCGACACCATCTATAAGGATGACCCTCGGTGGGGATGACACGGGTAATTGTATGGATTTTAGAGGCTCGACCACGAGCAACTGCATTTGCACCTCCAGCGACCGCGAAAATATGAGAGGGTCATCTTCAATTGTACGAAGCAAGATTTCCTTAATCTCCGGAGAAGGTTGCATCAGCTGGTATGCGAGAGTAGCGGCAAATTGGGATAGGTCATTTCGTCCGACAATAGCACGTCCAAAGAAAAAAGAAGCACCAAGTAGTCCCTCCTTCGCAAACATCTCTGCAATAGTCTGTGCAATAGAGGTCTTTCCGCAGCCTGCCGGACCGTATAGCCAAATGACGACTTTGCGTAAATGTTCGGGGGCCTTGATCCATTCCATGATTTGTTGGAGAACTGCAGTCCGTGTTCCTGGGTGGCATCGCGGGGGATCACCTCTTTCGGCTGCATCGTAAAGAGCCCCATGACTGATATTTTTAAGCAGTAGCTCGAGACCTAGTACAAGCCAAGGAAAAGATAAATCTCCAGAATGGTTCAGAGTTAACATTTAAAAATCTGCATACCATAACGCTGCAAGTCGCTCGAGTGCCCATGCATGTTGGGCTCAACCGTGGTAAACTGTCCACCTGTAATAGCGATATTACTAGCATTGGAAAACAGTCGAGAACTGCTGGAGGAGACTGATGTGGGCGGAATGTCGAGAGATTGGTGGTGAGTAGACATGATGAGGAAGGAAGGTAGAGGCAATGGGCTTACAAGCTGGGGCCCAAACGCTGTGGTCAAATCCTAAAATAGGCATGCACCGCCATGGAGGCAGAGCATTGCGTGACTTACGTGTACACTTCACTTCATTCACGTCAAATGTGAACATTCAGAACGCCGTTACACAGCCTTTCTGCTCTAACATAACAACTCTTCCTCATTCATATTAACCCAATTCACATTTAGGAGTGCAGTGCACGACGTCGAGTTCCTACGAAACGTACTCTCCTAGTGCCCTCGTAATGACGAACTGGCTGAAGTACTCAAAAACAGTGACTTCGCAAACGATAGGGCAATTTCGGAATATTGTAGGGTGAGTAAGCACCTCTAGCGCTACCATAGATCATTTTGTGTAATAAAAATCGATACTATAGATGTTCCGGAATGACACACTGCCTTCAGCTTCAATTCCTCCAGCCCGGCGCCGATCAGGATTTTTTGGTGTATTACGTACTTAGAGTCATTATTCCAATAAGGCATACTATTATTAGTCTAGAAGTGCAACTTCATGATTTGCGACATGCCTGTTGTGTCTGAGCCACAAAAAATATTCAGCAAACGTATATTCACTAGAGAATCCTCTGTACAACATTTTTTTGTGGAGAACTTCATGCGGTTGAGTATAAGATAGAAAATATATACTTTTTTGATACATGTATGCGATGGTGATGGTCAGGAACATGTGGACGGCTTCGAATGAACACTCCAAATTTTTTCAGAGGCATTACAGGCATACTTATACTACCCAGATGTAGTGATTAAATGAAAAGAAACCTCGACACTAAGAAATTGAAGGATTATTGCAAAGGGGTGACAGAGAGTGACGAACTAAAAGCAAGTTCAAAGGCCGACCAGATGACCCTGAGCTGCCGGCGAGAGCCGCTTTCGTACGGCTCTTACTCGGCTGATGGCGGAGGTTCAAGTGTTAATGTGACATTCTGTTACTCAATGGTTGCATACCCCAATTTTTTGATCCCAAACTTCTGCAAGCCCCGGGAGAGGCAGAATAAATCTGTAAAATCGAAGAAATTTAGGGAACCTAGAGTTACCAATGTTAAGCTCTAATCCCAATTCCGACACGACCAGCATGAGAATTGAGAGCAGGAGGGGCAAAATATAAAAAAGTTGCACTTCTAGACTAGTAATAGTAAGCAAGCAGCTGCGAAGAGGATTTCCAACCAGAACTGACAGCCTCTCAATCAGTTCAAATGTTGTGATCAATAATAGGTATGACAGATGATAGTCGTACATACGCAAGGCAAGATACGACAGAACGATGGCGACGGCAGAAACAAACAAGAACAGGAAGCAGATAGGAGCCAGGACTCGGATCCTCAGAGAGCAAATAATCGACGACAGTAACAAACTTAGAAATGAGGCGGTGTTTGTGGCGCAGGATATGACAAATTTAGAGACAGCGCTTCCATGGATCACACGTGCGTAGATCAATGACGCTCATCGATCCTCTCACCACCTGAAGATTGACTTGGAGCACTAAGGGTGAAGTACCCGTACCCCGTATTCCCAATACTGATCTATCCCAGTCCCAGTCCCAGCCCCAGTCCCAACCCAGACATTCGAATTGCCTTAAGTGGATATCGTTTCGCCTGAGACGACTGCCAGGAAGGA
The DNA here is from genome assembly GCA_015484465.1 of Pholiota conissans. Taxonomy (NCBI): domain Eukaryota; kingdom Fungi; phylum Basidiomycota; class Agaricomycetes; order Agaricales; family Strophariaceae; genus Pholiota; species Pholiota conissans. Next base: position 161,637 of record MU155160.1, read on the forward strand.
GGAAGATGATGAAGGGACTTGGAAGCTGGACACGGTGCGGGTGCTGGTTGGACGAATGAAGACGAGACGAAGACAAGATCAGACGAGTCTCTCAGAGGACGGAGAACAGGATACCACATCATTCATATGCGTGTATGTATGCATGCATACTCGCGCCATTGCACGCGATCTTCATAAGTATCTGCATATTTGTAACCATCTTTCGGACACCTGTTCCGTGGTTGCACTGCATGGCGGTACGACAATCGCCAGAGCTCAGACCGCGGCGGGGGGGATGAGGTAAAGCGAGATGCGGCGAGTGGAGGGCGTAAAGGAGGAAGGGAAGGGGTAGGGAGTCCAAGAACGAGAACCGGCACAGGAACGTGTACGGGAACAGGCACAGCAACGGGTACAGGCATAGGATAGGATAACGTCCACAAAGAAAGAAAGAGGACAGTGACCACAAAGAAAGGAGCACAAATACCGCATAGATAGTACATATGTCGCATAGAGGATGAACAAAAACGCGTCGTTTATCCAGATTATATCTGGGATCTCGAGTTCATCCTCGTTTCGTAGGGATTGGAATAGACGTGTAGTCGGGGCTTCGATGAACTGGAAGGGGAGAGGGAGAAAAATAAAAGTCAGAAAGAGTATCAGAAATCAGAGGTACCCGTACATGCATTTTTTTCCGAGTGAGAGTGCGTCGCATGGCTGGTCGAGTGCAAGTCGATGAATGACACGCTCGGTTTTCATAGGATGATGTAGAGATATTGAAACTTGAAGTTGGGGTTGGGTGTGCGGGGCGTAGGAGACGAAGGATGAGTGGAGAGGATAGAAAAGATGAGGGGTGGGAGGAGACAAGGGACAGAAGGAGATGAAGGAAGGGAGAAGGAAGGGAGGAGACGAAGGATGGGATGGGATGGATTGATTGGGGCCATCTAGACGCAGTCGTATATGATTTCGTGCTTGTAGCGGCGAAGCTGCCTATGTACATCGCATGTCGCATGGATAAGAGGAGGGAGGCGATGAGCTTACAAAGGAGATGCAACCTTGCGTATCGAAAGTCCCTCTATGAGGGAAGGGTAGAGTGGATACGTGGCCTGAGGTCGTTGTTCAGTCCATTCCACATCGTTAATGCGCTACGCATCGAGAGGTAAAATGATAGTATCGAGCTTTGACAGACTTGCGGGCTCGCAGTGCTGGTGTTGGGAGGGAGGAGAACGTGAGCTAGCGAAAGATGGCGAACAGTTGCGGATGGAGCTGAACTCATCGTGATGCGGCGTCGACATGGTAACGTAGCGCATGTGCATGAATATTGAGCTCGTGGGGAGCAGTGATGATACAAGGGACATAGAGGTTGTCGTAGTAGGTTTAAGTACAGATGCGGCACGTTGCTGTTGAGTGAGAACGCGAGGGTGAGAATGGGTGAAAGTGGAGGAGATTAAGGGCCTACCAAGTGAATCTCCCACTCCCATAGGTCTTCCCTGTAGCCTACATCGATCATCTCCTAATCCATCACTTTTCGTGGTCTTGGAGGTCGTGGACGCGAGGAAGATGAACGAAAACGATGGACGACGTGAGCAAGTGAGTAAATCAACCAATGTCATTGTCAATGATGGTGCGTCTCGGCGACTGCCGAAATTTGATCCGGGAGACTTACCTCTCTAGATATTTCGTTCAACGGGGCGGCAGTCGGGACTGACGCTGTGACCACTGCGAAACGGTGATAAACTTGTCACCTTGACCCATTCCTTTACACTGCATGCATCAGCTTCCGACGGCGACATGCACGATGTGTTCATATGCATAAGAGGGGAAGAGCATTTCTTGAGTGCAGGTTTCGAACAAGGTGTTTTGTACGGATTTCCCTACATAAATAACTAGATATCATATCCCACAACTTCATCCTGCTTTTCTGCGCAATAGTTGGGTGCAGAGTAAGATTCTTTTCGACAGCCGCCCCTGCATGTGCCGCATAAAAGATAATATAAAAATTTGCCACAGCTGAAGCTACAGCTACAGCTACAGCAACGACAGCTGCAGCACGATGACAATGAGCTCCGTGTTGATGACGAAATTGAGACATGCTTCTGATGTGCCCCGGAAACAGATGTAGCGGCCATAGGACGAGTAGGCTCATATTGCAGCGTATTCCTTTGACTTCAGATGTGATTTCCTCAGTACATTTGAATACAAGCTCACAATAGAACAACTGACCAAGGAACCCATACCAAGTCATTTATTGGCGCATTTCGAGCCGGAGCATTAGATATATCTGATAGTTCGGTATTTTTTCCTGGCCCCTGCATGGAATTATGAATATAATCTCTGCTAGTCATTGGACTGGACCCCGATACATTGATATCAATAGGAACTTCTAGAACAAAGCATGATAAGCATTGGTGAGTCTTGCTTTAGTCAAACAATTCATTCACCTTCTTCAGAATTCACACTTTTTATTTCGCTATTGACATTGCTTTCGCTTGATATATTGTCGACTGCCGTGTTGTTCCCACCTGATGATTGAGCCGTGACTGAGTTATCTGCAGCGAATTCGGTTTCATAAATAGACCTACCGTCCGTGGGATGCCCTGCTATACCTACTCGAGCAAATGCCGCCTCCTCGCTGATTATAAGTGATGATTGTTGTGATGTATACGACTCTGTTAATAGATGGAATCAGAATAGTGACCATATTATAGAAGTAAAGGGGTCCTATACCCTCCCCGTGGTGACTGGATTGCACTTCGGCGCTTTCTAAGCTCACTGACGCATTATCTCCTTCCGTCAAAGCGATAGATGCTGTTTCTTCTTCGAGACCTATTTGATCTGGTGTCAGGATGCGAATTTCGGATATACGGGAGTGAGTCCATTCAAGCAAGAACACCATTGGGCAGCGCACCTTCACTTAGATCACTGGTACCAATTTCGATATCGTCGTTGAAGCTATCCATTTCTGATCCCCTTCTCATCTGATCTGATCCCTCCTCCTCGCTGACTATGGGAGATGATAATTGCGATGTATTGAACTCTGTCGAAAAATCCAGGAGCTGAGTCAGAATAGAGGCTGCATCATGCAAGCAAAGGTGTTCCGCACCCTCCTCATAATCTCTCAGTAACGCTTTGTCTCCTTCCATTAAATCAGTAGGCGCTGTTTCTTCTTCGGGAGCCCATAGATCGTATTTTGGTATGTAATTTTCTGTTAATATGACGCTCAATAAGTCAATACGATCAATTGAAGACGACGTTGACTACCGTACCTTCTCTTGGTTTACTGACTTTAAAGCTGTCTTTGACGCTACCCACGGCTGCTGGCTTCAGGGAATTGGTCACTACTGATGATGAGGTGGTGCTAGTAATAGTCGTGTATGAGCTAGGTTTGTGAGTAGGAGCATTTGTCCGAGGAGTGACGCTCGCCTGTCTTTTGCTTGTAAAATCCCGCCAGGGACAGCGCGACGTATCGGGGCCATTTCTCACGGAAGGAAGAATGGTATCACATTGGATTCAGCAATATATAGGCTGGGGACTGAACTATTTCGGGATCGTGCTTCCACCGGATACAACCGATCTCTTTGCATTGTCCACGCCCATGTCGGGATTGGTACGAAACTAGTACACGAGGAAACTCGATCTCCTTGCAAACTACGCATCGCTCGCTGCCCACGATGCACGGAGCCTCTATACAATTAACGGTGGCGAACATGCGTTATCGACGTCAACCTGAGAATGTGATACAATTGAATAACACGCACAGCATTCTCGTCTCAATCCCAAGGTCTCAATGCACAGCATAGCAATGCCCATCCGCGCATTCATCAGCGTATATAAAAAAGTTCGTCTGCAAAATCAAGGTGCATACGAAACATAAAAAACAGACGAACAGTCTTTTCTCACAATGCACTCGGACTGGGAAATTCTGGCAATAGAGATTTTATTCATCGAAACTAGACCAACAAAAACAAATGACGTATGGACCTTTTCCCGAAAGGGGTGTAGACGGCTTGGAACCAAGTACGCAGACCATAGGAAGACATCACTCCCTCGCATGACGTGCGGCGATGCAGGAGATGGACACGGTGGTGGGTGGGTGTATGGTGGTGGTGCAAAAACCAAAACGCGAAGAGCAGTCGGCACAGACAGAGCATCGCCATCAGCACAGATTACCCATATATTAGTACTCGCGCCATGAACGCTTCCGTCACCATCGCCATCTGCATAATTCACGATTCCTGCACCCGTCGTCGGACACGCTCGCACCGCGAAGAGCGGGAGACAAAGAACAAAGCGTTTTCATAATGTCCAGGGAGACTGGCGCTTGAAATTTGAGTGTCGCATGGATGGATGGAGGAGAGATGGACGCGCGCCCTGGATGCTCGTATATGAGTATCCGGGACAGGGGATGGTCTTGCAAGCCTAGACGAGCTACACACGACGTGGTGCGATGTCATAGAATACTATCAACCAAGAGACCAGATGGAATCTAATAAGAGTAGAGCTTGTCGCAATGCGTGTCTCTCTTCATTTCTCTTCTCGCGTCTCGCGTCTCTCGTAGAGGCAGTGATGGAATTCTGAAGCTATGAGGAAATAGAGATGTAATCTCACGACACACGAGACCTTGAGGAGCTAGAAGAGGAAAGGGAAAACAGAATAGACGGCGTTTGATGTTGTAAGATATGGGAGGTGCTCATCCAAGTGTCGTATGTGTTGATTCTTCCGAGTATAGCCCAAGGTCCGTTGGTGCGACGGGCGCAAGTTGAGCGTTGGCTTGACCACTGAGGCAATCTACCAGCTTTCAGAGTGATACGGAGAGTTTCAGTTGGCGGTGGAAGGAGATGAGGAGGGTGATGAGAGGGATTGATGAAGATTAAGATGCAGTCGCATACGATCCCCCGCTTGCAAAGCCGAAGGTGTCTACATCGCATGTGGCATTGGAAGAGAAACAGGAAGCTGCGAGCCTAAAAGGAGGATTCGAAAGACGCAATCCAGCGCGTCGAAAGACCTCGGCGAAGGTGAAGGAAGGATAGAGGCGACGCGTGGACTGTGGTCGTAGTTTGGGCACGCGTAGAGTGGTGAAGTGGTAGTGTCAAGCTTTGACGTGAAAGGTCTAGAGTAAACCGTAAGGCGGTGCAAGGGACGAGTCCGCGAACAAGACCGGGATATATGATCTCGATTCATGTCGTATGGAGCAGAAATGGACACGATCGGGGATATTTGGTCATATATGTCCACTTCCGAGCGGCTGGGCAGCGGGCGACTGTAATTAAACGAGATAAGAGCTACGCCATGTCGGTGTCGCGGTGTTCGGAGTCGTGGCGCCGCCTTCGCTTTGGTGGCGAACGATGGCGAACAGTTGCGGATGGAGCTGAACTCATCGTGATGCGGCGTTGACATGGTAACGTGGCGCATGTGTATAAATACTGAGCTCGTGGAGAGCAGTGATGCGTGCAAGGGGCATAGAGGTTGTCGTAGCAGGTTTAAGTACAGATGCGGCATGTTGCTGTTGAGCGAGAACGCGAGGGTGAGTAGGGTAACAGTGGAGGAGATTAAGGGCGTACCGAGTGGATCTCCCGCTCCCATAGGTCTTCCCTGTAGTCTCCATCCCCTAATCAATCACTTTTCGTGGTCTTGGAGGTCGTGGACGCGAGGGAGATGAACGAAAACGATGGACGAGTAAATCAACCACTGGTGACGCGTCTCGGCGACTGCCGAAATTTGACACTGCGTGCACAGGACCATATTCGGAGGTCGAATGTCATACAAATATGGTAAGAATAAAGGGTAAATTCCAACCATATTCAGAAGACAAATAGACAAAGGAAAAGGTCAACATGCTTTGTCAATATGGCAAGAATATGCTGATATAACCATATTCTGATCAAATCCTGTACGATATTCTTTGTCTATTGTGAGTCGGAATATGGTCTGAATTTACCCTTTTATTTTAGCATACTTATACAATATTCAGTGTCCGAATATTGTCCCGTGCACCCAGTGTGATGGGCGGCCGACGGCTTCGGCCGGCCAGCACGCGCTGACCTACCTCTCTAGATTATTTCGTTCAACGGGGCGGCAGTTGGGACTGACGTTGTGACCACTACGAAACGGTGATCAACTTTTCACCTTGACCCGTGTCATTACACTGCACGCATCAGCTTCTGACAGCGACATGCACGATGTGTTCATATACATAAGTGGGGAAGAGCTTTTCTTGAGTGCAGGTTTCGAACAAGGTGTTTTGTACAGATTTTCCTACATACATAACTAGATATCATATCCCACAACTTCAGCCTGATTTCCTATGCGATAGTTGGGTGTCGATTGAGATTGTTTTCGACAGCAGGCCTGGCATGGACCGCATAGAAGATAACATAAAAATTTGCTGCAGCTGAAGCCACAGCTATAGCCACAGCAGAGACAACTACAGCTACAGAACGATAACAATGAGCCCTGCTTTGATGACAAAATTGGTACAGGCCTCTGTTGTGCCCCGGAAACAGATGTAATGACCATAGGATGAATAGGTCCATATTTTATCGTATCCCCTTGACTTCAGATGTGATTTCCTCAGTACATTTGTATACAAGCTCACAATAAAAGAACTGACCAAGGAATCCATGGCAAGTCGTTTATTGGCGCACTTCGATCCGGAGTGTCAGATGTAGGTGATTGTTCTGCATTGTTGCCTCGTTCCTGCATGTCCGAGTCATGAACAGAATCCCCGCTACTTATTGGACTGGACTGCGATACATCAGTATCAGTGGAGGCCCCTGAAACTAGCACATCAAACATCAGTGAGTCTCGCTAGAGTCAAAATTTCTGTGATTCATTCACCTTCTGCAACATTCACGTTTTTTATTTCGCTATTAACATTGCTTTGGCTTGATGTGTTGTCGACTGCTGTGTTGCTCCCAACTGATGATTGAGCCATGACTGAGCTGTCTGCGGCAAATTCAGTTTCACAAATTGACTTACCATCTGTGGAATGCCCTGCTCTACCTACTCGAACAAATGCTGCTTCGCTGATTTTGGGAGATGGTCGTTGCGGTGTACGTGTATTGAACTCTGTTAACAGATTCCGGAGCAGCAAAATCAGAATAGAGGTTGTGGAAGCAAAGGTGTCCCATACCCTCCCCGTGGTCGCTGGATTTCGCTTCTTCGCCACTTTCTGGACTCACTGACCCGTTATCTCCTTCCGTCAAAGCAATAGACACCGTTTCTTCTTCGAGACCCCTCCGATCTGGTGTTGGGATGCGAATATCTATGGCTGTGATGCGCAATAGTGAATTCAATCAGCTGAAGACACTGTTGATCACTGTACCTTCTCTTAGATCACCGACTTCAATGTCATCCGTGTCCGCTGGATTTTCGCCCACATGTGACGATCTCGCATTCCGAATTGCTATTATATGAAGTGGTAAGCGCAAGATAAACAGGTAATAGATCAATTGAGGCTTACAGTCCGGTTCCAGCTTCAACGCAGAGAGTTTATTGTGTCGTTCTTCGGGTGTCATTCGTACGCTTTTTCTTATGTGTTCGGCTAGCATGTTTTGGGAACAGTTGGTTTTCTTCGATAAAACATCCCCGATGATCTTCCATGCCGAGTTTGATGTGTCGTCATATGAATACGTTTGGAAGCTTTGTATCGCGGACGCATCCACGTCTGAGCCACCTTTCGTTGCAACAGCAACGAATCCAGGTATATCCACAAAAAATGTGATATTTACCAATCCTCGTATCATAGAATCAAGGGTATCGTATAAGTAGAAAATTCCCGCAATTTGTGCACTCGGACTAAATAAAGTAGATATTTGGGTGAGATTATGAGGGACAAAAGACACCATTCATAAAAGTTTCCACTCACTCTCTTTCGAGCCATTCTATGATCTTCGCTGCCACTATCTCGTCGTCGTCATACGTGTGATCAAAGCCGGGGGTGTCCACTAGTTTCACCTCCATCGGTGGGTGAGTCGTTGAGTCTCGCGCTATGAATGTCTCAACCGTCTCAGTGCACGAACGTAGGTCATGGCCAATAATTGGCCATCGGTTCGGTTGCACACTGGGGACTGATAGCGCCCTACTGATGAACTGGAGGGAAAGAAACGCATCACCAACGTTATACATTCAACAGTTCATTTACATACTTGACTTTTACCAGTCCCCGTTCTTCCCAGAACTCTGATTAATCAAGTCAATGGATTAAAACGATGCAGACAACATCTTCAGCGAGAGAGCGTACATAATGGTGGGTATTTTCGAGCTAGGTTTGTGAGTAGTAGCTTTTAGGAGAGCGATCGTGACGCTCACCTGCCCTCTGTCGATTTTGCCGCAGCTTTGTCTGCCTGCATTAAGGAGGGTAGAAGAGACATTTTTCAAGGAGGAAAGTGCGACGTCTTGTCGTGTTGGATTTAAGACGCATAGCACGCGTCTGGGGATCGCCTGCGTGCATACACGATGCAACGAGATCACTGTCCCACGTTTGCAAGCACCGTATTATATCATGTACGCCACGCGCAAGCTATGTACACGAGGAAACTTGATCTCGTTGCAAACTACGCATTGCTCACCACCCACGATGCCCATGGCCTCTTTACAATGAATTGTAGCGAACATGCATTATTGACATAACCTGAGAATATAATATAATTGAATAGCGTGCAAAGCATAACGTCTCAATCCCAATGTCTCAAGACATAGCGTAATAATCCACATCCACGCAGATGAAGAAAAATCTAGGCACGCACAAGAAACATAAACAAGCGGCAAACACTCTTTACTTGCAATGCACTCGGACTGAGAATTTTTGTCCTCACTGAGTTCATTAATCAGAACCAGGCCGAAAAAATAACATAGAAAATGTTCGAGCTTGGTATCACTATCACGGCCCTTTCCCGAAAAGGCGTAGACGAGACCAAAGAAGAGACACCAGCAATTGCCAATATGTAGCCTCGGGACATGGAAAATTAACACAATGATTGAAATTTCCGAACGAGAGCAAAGCCGGGGCCTAGAATCGAGAAATTGTCAAGCGACGCCGATATCAAGAATCGTCGAATTTTGAAGACAGTTTAGGACCAAGTATGCAGAATATACGAAGACTCAATCCCTCACATGAGCTGGACACGGTGGTGGGTCGGTGTATGGTGGTGGTGCAAAGACCAGAACGCGAAGAGCGGTCAGCACAGACAGAGCATCACCATCAGCAGTAGAGATTACCCATATATTAGTACTCGCGCCATGAACGTTTCCGTTACCATCGCCATCTGCATAATTCACGATTCGTGCACCCGTCGTTGGACACGCTTGCACCGCGAAGAGCGGGAGACGAAGAACAAAGCGTTTTCATAGTGAACAGGGAGACTGGCGAACTTGAAATTTGAGTGTCGCAAGGATGGATGAAGGAAAGATGGAAGCGCACTGTGGATACTCGTATATATCCGGGACAGGGATGGTCTTGCAAGCCTAGACGAGCTACACACGACGTGGCGCGATGTCATAGAATACTATCAACCAAAAGACCAGATGAAATCTAATAAGAGTAGAGTTTGTCGTAATGCGTTTCCTTCCCCATTTCTCTTCTCGCGCCTGGCGTCTGGCGTCTCTCGTAGAGGCAGTGATGGAATTCTGAAGCTACGAGGAAATAGAGATATAGTCTCGCGACGCACGAGGCCTTGAGGAGCTAGAAAGAGGAAAGGGAGAATAGATGAGACGGTGTCTGAGACGGAAGGTGCTCGTCTGAGTGTCGTATGTGTTGATTCTTCCGAGTACAGCAGCTGGTCCAAGGCCAGTCGGTGCGAGGGGTGTAAGTTGAGAGTTGACTTGACGAATGATGCGATCAGTACCTGTTGCGAAGAAGTTGCAGTTGGCGGTGGAGGGAGACGATGAGGGGGGATGAGAAGGATTGATGAGGACAAAACGCAGTCACATACGATTCCGCGCTTGTAAAAGCAAAAGCGGAATGTGTCTACATCGCATGTGGCGTTGGAAGAAGCTGCGAGCCTAAAAGGAGGATTGTATCGTTGGTGCGCTCCGGTACAGAGATGGGGGGAGAGGGATAGGGGACCGCTACAGTCGGATTCCGGTTTGAGGGCGTCGTATGGAGGGATGGAGGGAGATGTGCTTTGGGGTCTGTGTAGCGAGAATGTGAAGAGCAGCGCAGAGCTAAGGAATATGGACTCACGGCGGCCATTCCCCAATAAGGCGCATATGAGTCGAGCTCCGGATATTCTTGTCTATAAAGGACAGAGAAGGATGCGTGGGCCGTGGTTGTAGACTGCTCCGTCTGCGTCAGGATGTATGCACATGGGTAGCGTCGCGCTTGATGGGTGGGGTGACGAATGCACACTGGCAGTTGTTGCTGGTGGGAGAGAGACATACGGCCGGATCCGGAGACACTGGACGGGAATCGTCTAGGGATAGACGAGTGCGGAGAGAGGGAGGGTGCAGAATTGTGATGTATGTCGGGGGAAGAGCTGTGGGATATCGATCATGAATCGTCCACTTGAGTTCAAGTTCCGAACAAGACGCTACGTACCTTGTTGTCGAATAAATCGGTGCACGGATTGAGCGCGTTGCTTGTGTTCGAGGGAGTCCATTCCACAGCGTTGTTGTTCATGGTGTCGTGAATGTGATCACTAGCTCAGGCGCAGGAGCCGCGTCATTATGTGGTGGAGGAATGGAGTCCGATACTGGGGCAGTTGCGGCATCTAGTATTGAGGTCGCTCGTATGGCGGTGCTTATTACAAGGAGTCTTGGGCGAATAACATCAAGAACAACCAAATCCGACGAAAGAAAAAAAGAAAAACAGCGGAGTTCCAAATAACGATCATGTGACGCGCTGTGCGTCCAAGAAACGAAAAAAAGCTGCTTAGACGAAATATCTATTCGAATGGCGTGCATTCATGTGTACACTGCGAGGAAGGAAGGAACCCGAGGAAGATAGAGGGACATGAGGGACAGGCGGTGGCGCAAATCAGCACTGGAAGCAGTAGTCACTGGAGCACCCATTGAATCGCGTTGAGCACAGAGGAGGAAATGGTGAGCAGTGAGTGCGAATGATAGGCACAGATTGTGGACTTGGTATGTCTCCAAATTAATAAACACATGATATGCATGCACTCAGCATTACCGCGCAAAGGCTGATAAACATGTCGATTTTTTTTGGCCCTCCACTATTATGTAGAAGAACTATCCCTATTCATAGAATAGGCCTCGTAATCCAAGAGCCTGTCAACAGATCGTCATGTAATCATTAATCAGCACTCAATGCATAGTGTTCAGCATTTACATAATTTAAACCTCGGCTCCCATGTACTGATAGCAGTAGAACATGAAAACTATCACTCTTTCTAATTTGTATGTATGTAACAATCCCTTTCTCCGAACCAACATAAGCACACGATGCAGATCCATATCACTCTCAGTGATACCCGAACCAATGTCGGCATCCGTCTCCCAACTGACGCTTTCATAAAATTCTTATTCATCACATAAAGCTGACTAAGTTCTCTTCTTTGTCTCAACTTTTCGGAAATTTGTCTAGCGCTGATTCACATCATGAATAAGCCAGTTTTTCTCTATCGAAATGGCCAAGGCTCTGACACCACTATGGTTCCGAAGGTTTTTATTCGTATAAATACTGTACATAGCGTCTAGCACATCTCATTATCATCCACACCAACTCCATGGCCAACTCAACACACAAGATCTACCTCGTAGCAGGCGCAACGCGTGGCATAGGTATGTAAGCACAATGCCCTCCCCACACAACACCACCACCTCTCACCTCGAACAACCCATAACACATCCAGGCTTAGCCCTCGTCGCCGAAATAGCCGCAACAGACCCATCAGCGATCATCTACGCCGGGGGGCGCAATCCCGCTGGGGCCCAGCTTCTTGTAGAGCTAGCGGCACGGTATCCTGGACATGTCATTCCTGTCAAGTACATTGCTGCTGATAAAGAGGGGAACGAGGCGTTAGCGAAGGAGATCAGTGCGAAGCATGGGCATGTTGATACTGTTATTGCAAATGCAGGTGCGTTTGACCGTTGATTCAAGCTTTCAGGTTGGGATATAGGGCTCATATCTTTATTCTTATCTCTGCGCAGCCATTGGTGGTAATCTGGCACAGATCCACGAGACGACCGTCGAGACTTACAAAGAACACTTCTCGGTACGTGCACACGTCACGATTAATGTCCCTTCCAAAACATCCCTGCATATGTTATAATATAACTCACCACCTCACGCCGACTGGCAGGTAAATACCATAGGCCCCATAGTCCTATTCCAAGCCTTCCGCGACATCCTCAAAGCCAGCCCCCTCCCACGCTTCGTACCCATCAGCTCTGGGGCGGGAAGCATTGCGATGATCGAGTCGACCCCAGTCGAGACTTCGGCGTATGGCATGAGCAAGGCCGCGCTGAACTGGGTCACCCGTAAGATTCACTATGAGAATGAATGGCTTGGTACGTGATTCATCCTGTTTCATTGTACTTGTATAAATGTACGGTTATTAAATATGTATGCTGCAGTCGCATACCCTCAATGCCCCGGGGCAGTCGACACCGACATGTGTGCGTATTCATTTCCAAACGCTCCCTCTTATTTCTACTTCTACTGACGTCTCCCTCCACTCCCGTCTCTCTACCCTAAAAGCCAAAGAATTCATCGCCACCGAGAAGACAGGAATGATGAAAGTGGTGTTTGAGAAATACCCGCAGCGCCAGCCTGACGAGGCGGCACGAATGCTGGTGGCCGCCATCACCACTTCTACGCGTGAGGGAGACGGGGGCCAGTTCCATAATGTGGAGGGGGGGAGACATTTGTGGTGATAATGATAAGATGTTTGCCGACTGGGCTGGAATACTTTACACGAACAGTTCCCTTAGGGAATCCATATTGCTCCGCGAGAATGAAATAAATAAGTCAATAAGAGATTGACAAATCATATTCAGGGATGCCCATGAGTGACAACGGACAGCCTCGCTTTTTTGGACTAAGCTTCGTCCGCTATACACTCTCGTTTCCTCGTTTTTCCGATTGATGAATCCGTCGTGGTTGAAAGTCCATTGAGAGGTATCATCTGCGTCATTTCCGTGGGCTTACATGGGCCGGTTGCCACAGTGGCAGCAGAACCGGTATTTGAAGAAGTGTGGTCCACTACAGAAGCACCATAACAGTATCTGCAAATTACACATATATTGGTGTTTGGTCTATGCGTGTGTTCGAGAGGCAGTAGAGAGTATCTCTGTTATTTAAGGGCCGTAAGTAATGATTTGATGAGAGAAAACAAAGTCGCTTACATGGAGATACATATGACTTTCTCTAGCGATTCTTTCGTCCGTGTCGCTGTACCCTTTGTTATTCCCAGCCGAATTGCTCGTGACGTTATTGTATCGATATTGAAGGGTATTTTCCAACAGCAAACTTCCAATATCCGGGTCTTTGGGGCACATTGGCAACAGAGTTATTAAAAGTTCTGGATATTCACTTGGAGGTTCGGATCTATAGAAAAACGGATGACGAATATTAACTTAGAGCTCTTCATAAAAGTTCAATATAAAATATAACATACACTGAGTGCCAAAACGTTTGAACGATTTTCGTGGCGAAAGCAGCGCGGCTTTCTCTGATACGATCTCTGCCAGATTCTTGTCTTTGCATAAACAGCTCCCGAAAAAAAGTGGAATATGGCGAATAAATCATAAATGGATCCCTTATACATGTGGAATCATCCTGTCCATGATTTGTATCATATAGCATAAGCGTCTTTCGGTCCAGTTCTTTGACTTGATCCACTGCATCCGGGTCACAGGACATTACGAGTAGTTTGGAAAAGTAATGGCGACCGTAAGATGCAGCCCATACGACGACAGCAGGAATAAGGGGTCTCCACAGGGAAGGGTATTGTCGAATTCGGTCAATGAAAAAGGTATAGAACTCATTCTGGAAGCGCAATAGGATATTAGATTGGATTCCTTTCTAAAGTATCCAACGGGTTAAATAAACTCATCCGACAGAGTTTAAACACACATAATGGACGTACTTGTTTCTCGGCAATTTTGAAGAGTACACTCCATTTGTCGCTGTACAAATCATTTGGATTTTGGATTCTTTCCAATAGTCTGGAAAGACTGAAGGTTGACAAGTAATCAGCGACCTCATATCTACCGCCCTCGAATGCCTTCGCAGCATGGAAGGCAAAGTTTGAGATAAAGCTATGCAGACCAGCCCCTGCAGCTCGAGGTTGCGGATAGTTAGATATCATGTCAAGCCAATATTTCGCCAGCTTGACATGACCTTTCTTCGTGTCAATAAAAAATTCCCCAGATCGTGACTGATCCATAAGAAAATCACCCAGTGATGCATGGTGCATGCGTAGAGCGGCTGCGGGATTGTTTATGGGAGGAACAAAGACGAGAGCGTGCATATCCATGAGGATTCTGTTGACTTGTATTCCAAGGAGGCATTCGACGACTCCAACCGTTAGCATGTTGCTGTAATCTCCTCCCAGCATGAGTAAAGTTAACACTCTGAGCACATTGACTAAATCGTCAACCCCAGAAAGCACGAAATGGTAGAGTGCATCGAGAGCAGCGAAGGGTGTTTCCTTTCCTGCGTCTGACATGCCGAGGATGATGTTAAGTCGGTCCACAGGGTCACGGCGAGGAGAATTGACAAACTTCACAACAGTGGCGGCGAAAAGGAAATGTCCGGATGATTTGTTCACAAGTCTTGTCATATCGGACGCGGTTGGCCATGGCGGGGGAACCTGTATCCCTAAAGCGAGCTGATATTGGCGAATCTCTTGAAATTTGGATGTGAGATAGACGTGAATATCGTTGTTCGATTGATAGTTTTTGTCCAAGAAAATACCACGCATGAGAGATCTGAGGGGTTCTTGATTGAACGCCAGCCGAATTTCGAACTCGGGACGACTTGCGACAAGGAAAATGATCGGGATGTGCTGGAGCTCATCAGCAGCTGCTCCGAGAGCGCTGAGAAGGCGAATCTGTGCATCTCCATTCGGACCGCATTCATCGACACCATCAACCAATATAGCCATTGGAGATGTTGGCCGGTCCATCCTCACATGCGCGAAGGTAAGAGGTTCGATCACCAATACACGCATCTGCACCTCTAGCGAGCGCGAAAAAATGGCCAGATCCTTCTCAATGGCGCCCAGGATCTGCTCGCGGGCCTCCGGAATGGATATAGCTAGCTGGTAGGCGATAGTAGCTGCGAACCTGGACGTATCGTTTCGTCCAGCAGCCGTGCGCCCAAAAAAGAACGAGGCGCCGAGCAGACCTTCTCTTTCGCATTGTTCTGCGATGCTCTGCTCGATGGCGGTTTTACCGGCGCCTGCGGGGCCGTATAGCCAGACGATGAGCTTGCGGTGCGCGGCGGAGGCTTTGATCCACGTCATCATCGCGTTACGGATGGAGGCGCGAGTGTGTGGATGACAGCGTGGCGGATCACCTCGCTCTGCAGCATTGTGAAATGCGCCTCGGCTAATATTTTCGAGGAGTAACTTGAGTCCTAGGGAAAGTTGAAAAAGATGTATCCTTCAAGAAAAAATTCACAGTTAACAGTGTGTGCTCACCATAGCGCTGCATATCACTCGAGTGCCAATGCATGTCTCCCCCGACTGCGGTAAATTGTCCACCATGGATATTGACGTTACTGGCGCCGGGGAAAAGTTGGAGGTTGCTCGTCGAGGCACGACTTGGCTGCATAGCGGACGCTTGATGATGAGGAATCATGATGAGGTAGGTAGGGAGGAAGGAAGGAAGGGAGGAAAGGAATGGGCCCGTTCACGCTTAGACTGTTTCTCGCACACAGCCTATGCGGGGCCTAAAATATACAACGTGCACTGCCATGGAGGCAGGGACATTGCGTGCGTGTACAGCCTATACAAGTCAAATTGACATTCCGTTGCACACCTTTTCTGAACATTATCTGACAGTACGTTCGATGTATGTGGGCAGCTTGGGATTGTTTGTCATGACTTTCTATAAATTCAACCGTGGTATGATGACTACTCGCAAAGTTACAAGACGTCCCAGCCGTCCTCGCGTAACGTGTAAGAAGAGCAATGTACCCAAGTACATATAGTCTTCATTGGACCTATCCTCTCCCAAATGGCGTCATAAGTGAGTGCAGTATAGTACACACTACACACTCACCGCTGAATCTCATTATCCATCAGATAAAGCGTTGATGAGCTCATCCACACCCACCCAAAAACGTCAGTCCAATCCTTGTTTTAAGCTCAGCTCAGAATCCGAAGTCGGCGTCAGTGCTCACCTCACGAAACATCGATATCAACGACATCGTACCTCGCCCTTTATTTTTGTCTGTTGGGATGGAGATGGGGAGGGGAAGAAGAGCACATTGTATACCATCTCGAACGCTACCTAGCCATGGGTTTTTGACGTTGTCGTTGTTGCTGTTGAATACAGACTTAGTAGTCCTTATCGAAGTCGATGTCGATGTTGGCAATAGGCCACGTATCCGCATCAGAGTGAAATTGAGAAGTGAAGAGTCAGAGCGGGAGTCTTTATCAGCGGGACAATCCAATTTTATCAGTCAGGATCACATCAATTTTGACTGAACAAGGTATGGTACTACTCACCTGAATATACACCCGAACTACACCATAGTCGCCGAGCGAGCTACTTCAAAGCAACATCGCTCCGATTCCCTCGCGCACAGAGCGAGGAAAGGGACCTCAAAAAACGCTGTGGATTTGTACAACCTCGGAAGCCAACACAGCGCCACAAAACACAAGACGAATAATAAGCAAACATCTTTATTTCAACCCGCCAGCAGAAAAGACCCGGTCTGGGATTGCAACGATAATATACACGTATAACCCACCGTAACGATCACACCCTCCTCGCCAAGCCTTGGCCAAAGAAAGGCAATTGCCAGACACACCGCATTCCATATGTCGCTCGTAGGACGGAAACAGGTATGGGTACGGGTCCGCCTTCGGCGCCACCTCATGATGAGGGTCGTCCATATAAATACATAACGAGCGCGGAGAAGTGGAAGTGCGCGCCCGTGCGCTCGGGGTGGCAGAAGAAGGTGAGTATGAGGGGTTGGAGAGAAGTAGGATAGCGCCTGTGCATTCGGTCGACGAAGAAAGGCGTGTAGTTCGTCTTGGAAGTGAGGCCATATATCGGGTCGGGCGAGTCTGGGACGTTGATCCACCCTCTCCAAAACACGCTGATTGCGCCTCATATCGCCGAATTTATCGTGGAGGTACAATCGGATGTCGTCATTCAATTGATAATCGTCGTCGAGGTACATAAAGCCCTTGTGTGAGGCGGCTGAGCTGGGCTTGAACGAACGCGTGTTGGATGTCGAACTCAGGACAGCTGGCGATGAAGAACATGATGGGGATATGCTAGAACCATGAGACGCTGATGAACCTCGCTTGGGCATCGCCGTCCGGCCCGCATTCGTCAACGCCGTCGATGAGGATGGCCATTGGGTGTTTGGGCTTCGTCGTGCGGGACAACCATAGGCGCCACCAAGAGCGTGTTCTGTGCACCAGCGAGCACAAGAATACGGTGAAATCCCGCTTGAAGACCCCCACCACTTCTTCCTGGATGTCAGCGAGGGCGAGCAGGAGCTGGTACGCGACGAGCCGGGGGAAGGTGTTGCGCACCCCCGCCGCATCCCGCGCGAAGAGGAACGACACAGCGAGGCCCGCACCCCACTCCGCCTCGCACTGCTCTGCGCGATCGCGCTCATGCCTGCCGTACATCCAAATGACGACCTTGCGCGCAGAGGATTCAGGCGCATCGGGCGCGTCGGGCGTGGTGAGCCGTGCCATGCCACGATCCGCTCTGCTCCCGGACCGCCGTGCGTGTGCGTAGGTGACATCGCGGAAGGATTACCTCGCTCAGCCGAGTTGTGGAATGCGTCCCGAGTAATGTTTTCGAGGAGGAGCTTCATGCCTGTGCTCTGTCACGTCAAGGTTCCTCCCCTCAGACCGATGATGAATTGGATCTGCTCACCGTGGCGCCCTGTCATAGGTATACCCGTCTTCCCGCTGATGGCGTCGTACGTCCCTCTGTTGATAACGAATTTCCTTGCATTTTGGAAGAGTTTCGGGCTGGGGATTTGGGCTATGCTTCCCTATGGAACAGGAAGGTGAGGAGATGGTTGAGGAGAGTGGAGGGAGAGAACATGGGAATAGACGTACTGGTAGGCACATTACGGCTCGTCAACATCCCATGGTGATCATCAGATGATAAGCATAGCATAGTCCCACTACAAATGGATCGCGATAATGGTTAGGGTGCGACGGGTATTTAGGACGACTTGAGGCCTAGGATCAACCGAAGTTGATGATGGTTCGAAAAAGGACAGGAAAACACGAATGACTTACTGATTCGGATCATTACGTCGTGTTCAACCTCTCTGCGAACCTTCCTTTGCAACAGGGCGCATATTGGACAACATGAGATGCTGTGTAGCGAGGACGTCGTCAGAGAGAGAGGACGTGACATGATCAGAACCGATGAGTCACCTTTGTTAGTCACGTGTGACTGAGTGACTATGGTTCGGATCGCTGTCACGGCCTTCCCGTCTTTTCGTGAATTCTTCGCGTCAAGCTCAGCGCACCAACGTCTTCAAATGACCGAACTCACTACACCTCCAATAATTCGACGATAGGCCGCCCTTCAGACTTATGAAATGGCTACTTAGCTTCGGCGTTGCGACTAGAGTCGATTGCACTCACTGCACGTACTTTACGACACTGAAAGGCCACCCTCGCTGGCCAAAGTGTAGGCCATACCACTATGCGGCAGCCTCGCAAGAGTGCATCTCTTCTCTTTTTTAGACTTTAAAAGTACGAATGTAGCGACTCTGGTCAATTTTTCGCTTGAGGCTTACTCCTACATGTACCCAGCTCGCGCCTTAAAGCGATCATCCAAGCAAGCGTTTCGGTGCTTCGCTCTTTCTCCACAGTTTTCAATGCAAGGCTACCGCGACTATCCTACATTATACAGCGCATTTTCGCAGTCCTAGAACCCTTGGCATCGAGCTTCTCCATCGATCGGTCGTGTTTGTCGTCGTATCCCCTTTCTAGTGCGACGATACCAGCCTACCTCACGTCGAACCATACTACCAACCATAGTCCTAATACTCTTCCGTTGTAATGGGCCCCTCGACAGTGCATCGACAGTATCATTGCCAGTTGCGGCACGTATACATATATTGCTGAACAGCCTCGACAAGATTCAAACTCTGGGGCACTCTTGCGTTTGCGACTTCAAGCTACGACTTCTGCCATATGTACCGATACATCTGCGCCCCAACCGCGTGCAGCGGAGGATACTCCAGTCCGCTCCTTCTACAATCCGTACGTCAACGAGCAATGACACTGTCGCCTCTGCTCTCTATCTTTCACCTTTGCAAATTCTTGTACCTGGTGACTGAGTCACGAGCGTTCGTCTCCTTTATCCAAACTTACATACCACACCGACACCCGAGCCCGTCGTCGATTTGATTCAACACTGGAACTATGGATCTATGCATTAACTCCGTAGGTCTGCAATTATTCTAAACTCCAAACTTCGATCCACAGGAATGACTCACGCTCCGGTCAGTTTATTCTCATTCAAATTGAGTCCTCCATATCCTCATCGTATTGGAATTGACACAATCCAGGCGACTTCGTCTGGAATCATTGCGCTTTCTTAACTCACAAATTGATATATTCCTATTTTTACATGGGACGTTACTCGAGAGCAGCAGTTGAAATGAGATGGATATGAGAAAGTCTTTGGATATTGTGAATGTACGGCGTTGCTTACATTTTCGTGAGCTTCGGTTTATTTCTTCTTGTAGTAATATTCTATCGAACATCTGAGATAGCTTAGGGAACGTGAAACTTTTTTCCTCCCCAGTGCGCGTCAAAAATGTCTCGAGAAGAAAGATTCCCGCTCTTTCTCTTCGCCGCATATCAGCCGAATAAAAGGACTGACCAGCTAGCATCCATTCCAACTTTTGAACATACATAGCGCCAGAGCCGTAATCGGTGTCCCATCTGATTGCACAGCACAGGTTTAGCATGCACGCTTGAAGACGAATTCAGGTTCTGAACCCCTCTCTTATCTCCTATGATTTCTTTCCTTGTTTTCTTAATTCAGAATCATTTACAGTCAATTATTTCACTCCGTTGCGTTGGCCACTCGTACATGTCTTGTCGCGTAGGAAGCGTCTATGTCTAGATCGCTTGGGAATCTTATTGCTGTCACGGTTTTCACTGAAGTTGGTGCGACGTCACTCACGCACGACACGCGGCAACCTTCCGAGGTCAATCTCCCGAGTGACCATAGTAGTATGCACATAAGGAGGGGCAGTGTGATTGACAGTGGCGGAATGGCGGTGAGCGGCCAAAAATATCCATTGGAGGACCGTGGAATTACTGACCGCAAATTTCATACCTTGCTCTTTGTTGATAACGATATCGATACTGCCTCAAGCAGTGCATAGCTATGTAATTAGTCCATCAAGATGCAAACCTTGCGATGCGGCAGTTCCGGGAATGCCTAGTCGACTGTGTCAATTAAAGCTGAAACTCAATGGAAGGTGGCGATGTGGGCATGGCAGAGAGGTTACCACGTGTTGAGAGCGAGGTTGACAGGCGGCATGCACTGATATGTTCGAAAGAAAACGAAAACTAGCCCTTCTTCTCACCCATCCATCTCCTCTTACGCGCTCTCACTATGTCGCAAAATGACGGCCCGCAAATCTTTCAAGATGCGAAAGACCCCACGATCAACGGCGGTACATTCAACGCCGTTGGGGGCAACATGAATATATACAAATCGGAGCGAACTGGTGAGCACACCTTCGGAATCGCTGAAGTGAAGATTCCAGGCTAAAACAAGTGGACCGCAGGCCTGAAGTTGCTTCGTAAAAACATCAGCCCAGGCGCCTTCCATGACTCTGCTGAAAGAGGAGACCCTCCACGATGCCACAAACAAACTCGAACCGCAATTCTACGCCAAATCATGGAGTGGATCCGGGCGCCGGAACCCCAGCGCAGGCTCATCATTTGGCTCTATGGTCCTGCAGGCGCCGGAAAAACCGCCATCGAGCAGAGCATCGCCGAGATGTGCGAGCAAGAAGGGCGTCTCGCCGCCGCGTTTTTCTTCGGGCGTACTATTGCCGGTCGGAATGACCTATCCCGTGTGGTTGCCACTCTCGCTTTTCAGCTCTTGCAGTCCTTCCCAGAGATAAAGGAAACACTTCTTGGAGCAATTGAGACGGACCAAGCCATATTTTCCCGTTCGCTAGAAGTGCAAGCACAGAGATTAATTATCGCACCTCTCGTATCCTTGAAGACTAGGAACCCAAAGGCGATTCTTATTGATGGTGTCGACGAATGCGGGCCCGACGGCGAAGCACAAACGAGGTTGCTTAAAGTTCTAGGAGGCGTAGCAGCAAGGTTACAACACATTCCAATGACTTTCTTTATCGCAAGCCGACCCGAAGCCCCAATTCGCCTCGAATTCAACAGCGAGCCCCTCCAAAATCTGACGCAAAGTATCGTTCTCGACAACAACTACAAGCCGGACGATGATATTTGTTTGTATCTCCGTGACAGATTTGCAACAATCCACCGAAAGCAGATTGCGTTGGGGGTCAAATTTCCTTCGGAGTGGCCGAGCGACGACGCCATCAAGCGCTTAGTAGCGAAATCATCTGGACAATTCATCTACGCATCGACTGTAGTGAAATTTGTTGATTCCATTCAGCAGTCCCCAGTGGATCAACTCGACATCGTACTCGGCATGGTTAATGCAGGAGACGAAAAACCTTTCTCTACCCTCGATGCCCTCTACTCCTTCATATTGTCCAAAGTGCATGATCTCCCCAGAGTCCTCGAAGTGTTGACGTTGCTTATGCTCGGAGTGGAATACAGCTATATTTTGACTATGGCGACTGTTGAATGCTTGCTCGGATGTGATCTCCGCCGAGTGCTCATAGATATGCATGCTCTAATTTTTGTTCCACTTGCAGAACACTCCGAAACTAGTCTTCATATCCATCATGCCTCATTGCACGACTTTCTCATGGATAAATCCCGATCCGGAGATTATTTTATTGATGTCAAGCAAGGACATACCGTCCTCAGTCAACGCTGGCTAGACACCATATCAGCGTCGCCTGTGTACCGGCATCCACTCAATCTACAAACATGTATCCATCAATTTGATTTCCATTTCGGAGAAGGAAGCAATACCACCGCTATTGCTGATCGTCTGGTGAAATTCAGCCTTCGTGCAGTGTTGGAAAGAATAGACAAACTGAGTGATTTGTACGGACATCATTGGGAGTCTTTTTTTGCAATCGCCAAAACTGAGGTACAATTTTCTTACTGCTTCATTATTCTTCATATAATTCATACATGTTTTAGGGTGGAGCTGGTGTCTTGTCCCGTTTCGAGGATGAACTTTATGCTTTTTTTTTAAATCGACTTCATCACTACCCGGAATTCTGGCGTCCTTTGATCCCTGCATTGTTCTGTGTTCCAAGCCATAGTGCAGCTTCCCGTTGCTTTGAAAAACTCAACGACAACTCGACAAACCGCATGTTTATGGACCAGAGAACTTCAAATCCGCGGCTACTCATGTTACATGATTCTGGATACTTCCTTACTTCATTTGAAATTCCACCGTCAAGTTTTTTCCATAATTTCTTGATGAAAAGGGAGAAGTCCGAGGTGGATCTTCCGAAAAGCTATCTTGCTTTAGCAAAGATGCTCTTCACAGATATTAGGGTATTATTAATGTGAGTCTGATCATTGTTCAAACCTGTAACAAAGTGATTAAATAGTCTTTGTTCAGTCCCGGGGACATAACGAAGTTCATATATGATTTGCTTTTGAATTGCGCTCCAGATCAAGAACTTGCACAAATTTTGGGAGTGTGTATTACAACTGGTTGGAATAATCCTAGATTACGCTGGATAGTCGAGAAAATTGAGGGGACATTGATTGAATATATAAAGGTAAGTATTGTACTCGTCAACAAGTAATCTAATGTAGCAAATTTGTGTCCTTTTGATACAGAAATGCAATCTGCAACACACACATGAAGGTGATGCCGATCTGTGTTTGATTTGCAACCCTCGCGTGGAGGCCAATTCTTTGACTTATTCACCGTACTTGGACGTTGAACGTCCTCGTATCATTTGGGTTAATTCATTGCAGGAGCCAGCATCATCGAGCAAGGCTAGCCACCTGGCTGAGCCATCAGATAATCCAAATACCAAAATTGTCAACAAAAAGGATCCGATTGTCGGCGTCTCAATAGTCCCGGAGCAACCATCATTTTGGACACATCTCTGCCATTGTCTCTGTCACTATTGCTGCTGCTGCTGTTGCCAGAGTGGAGAGAACACAGAATTGTAATTAGATCTGTTGGGAGCCATTGCTGGCGTAGCGTGTACTCATTTGCAATCTTCATTCCTTTTTTATGTTGGAATGGTGTGTTTCTGTAAGTATGCATGGGAAGGCCATACAAATCGCATCTGCACACTGCAGAATGTCACATATGCAGCTAGTGATCCGCACGGGTTTATTTCAAGGGTACGACGGGTATGGGTACGGGTCGAGCATGTCAGACCCTCATCGAACCCGTACCCGTGGGCAGGGGTTTGCGGGTATGGCGTCACCCCAGACCTCGCGTCTCCACGACACAAAACAATACAAAATGTACTGTTTTTTTGTACGTCTAGACGGTATTTTTTGGGGCGCACGATGGTCCTCACTGTTGCTATCATTGTACATCATCGTCGGACGACGTGTTCATGTTCGTGACATGGGTGGTCCTCCTCCCATGCTGGGCACACTTGCGGATAGAGCACTAGTTCTTGCGGCGTCATCACAGATGCGACGAGATAGCAACTCGGGAAGTACAACACCACCATTCGCGCAGGATGCGAGGGAGGGAGCATGTCTGGGGGTGTTGCGAACGGCGCATGTCGATGTGGTCGACACAGAGCTCGGACACCGACACAGCGCTCGGAAAATGCACGCGCTGTGTACATGGTGGTGGAGGTAGCAGCAGGGGGTGGCGTGTAGAGACAGTGTCGAGGGCGATGAGCATGCACGCCATCTGCGTCCTCGTCATGATGACATCGCAGCGCGCACAGACGTACCATGCGCCTGCATGGGCCAAACGGGGTTGGCAGAGGCGGAGTGATTGCGACAGGGAGGAGGAAGATGCCATTGGTGTGTGGCTATACTTGGGGAGGGGATGTGAGCTATGGGTGTGAAGTGGCAGGCACAGCGAGGCGTACCTGGTGAGTCTCCTGCTCCCGGGTCTCTCCTTGTTTCCTACAGCCCTTCATCCATCATTGTAGAGTGTGAACGAGCCCACATCCCTGTTGAGAGGGGAGGGGCAAAGCGGGATATGGTGGTTGGAGCGAGAAAGCCAACCGTGTGAGGCGGTTGATGGCTCGGCCCGTCACGCCGACGTGTGGAGGGAGGGAGGAAGGAAGACGAGTATTGGGGCCGGTGTGTAGCGAGAGTGTACAGAGCGGCGCAGAGTGGAGGGATATAGACCCACAGCGGCCATTGGCATATGAATAGAACTCGGGATCTTCTTGTCTAAAGAGGAATAGAGAGGAACACGTAGGCTGCGGTCGTAGACTGCTCCGTCCGCGTCACGATGTATGCACATGGGTAGCGTCGCGCTTGATGGGTGGGGTGACGAATGCGAACTGGCAGTTGTTGCGGGTGGGAGGGGGACATACGGCTGGATCCGGAGACGCTCGACAGGAATCGTCTAGAGATAGACGAGTCCGGAGAAAGGGTGGCCGCAGAATGGTGACGTATGTCGGAGGACGAGCAGTGCTATCATGAATCGTATCCTTAAACACTAGCGCAGGTTTCGAACAAGGCGCTGCGTACCTAGTGGTCGAATAGATCGGCGCACAGACTGAGCGCGTTGCTTGTGGACGGGAGGGTAGCGGTCATTGTTGAGATAATGGAGCGTTCACGATGTAGTGAAGTAGGTGGGTGTGATTGCTGGCTCAGGCGTAGGTGTTATGGTATGTGCACACTCGCACTCACTACGCCTACGCAACTTAATCAACATTCGAGTCCCCTAGATTAGTCCTTTCCTACGCACAAATACTCTCAATATGTACAACTGTTATAGCCACTTTCTTCTCTTCTTACCTTTCCAAATACAGTGCTTACCATACTAAAAATGAAACAAACCTTTTTATTCTCAATTACGACGCGCGCGATCCTATATCTAACCAAGCGCCTACTTGCCTACTCTAGAATCATTGAAGCAATGCCGAGAACGGCTCAGCTTGGGCATGGTTATTAATAGAATTACACGCGCGTTCCTGTATCCCGGCAATCCGCGCTCCTACGTTCCCGCGTTCCCGCGCTCACTTGTACCACCGAGACTACCGACGCATTCACTAGATTAAGCCAGACAAAGCTGGAAACAGGTAGAATATTTTAGAATACTCTCCAAAGACGTGGTCTGTTTTCCTTTCATTAGTATATAAAGACTGTACTTCCGTACCAAGCAGAATCATATCTTACTTTGCCCACCAAACTCGCATCGCGCGCCTCTGATCATCCATCAGAACTCACACGTTTACCCGGGTACGGCTTCGCGCTACTCGTTGTTCGTGTTATCGGTAACGCCTCGCGCTTACCTTCCGTTTCGCACTTCTCATCTCCGCTTCGCTCTCAAACGATCTCTGATCGTACTTCACATTCGACTAACTAACTACGAGGTAACCCAAATCTATATTGACCAGTACTGACACTATATTCACAGGAATATACCAATGTCTATAGAATTCCCACGAACTCTAACAGCAGGAGCCACGTCGTTATGTGTCGGAGGCATGGTGTCCAATACTTGGGCAGTCGCGTTGGAGGTCTTGGGCGAAAAATCGAATCCCAGCGGAGTCCCAAGTAACGATCATGTGACTCACTACCAAGCCGGTCCATGACGTTAATGTTGGTCCTTGGAACTTGACAGAATGTCCCCAGCCCTCCACATATCCCAGCCGTACACCCAGAGATCATCATCCTCCCAGATCAGACAGCCCCTTCGTGCTCAATTACGAACCGCCTGGACCTCCCGCCTCGCAGACCACAGGTATAGCCCCTCGCCCCAGATATCAAGAACGAAGACTGATTACAGGCCTGGGTTTTTCAGCCACACTTATTGTGAGACGGGATCCGTAGCGGGCTTTACCGTGAGGTCTTGACGCAGAAGCTTTTTTGAAGCCCATGATGGTGTGTATGTATATCTGACATGATGAATCAATTCGGACTGACATCTATTTCTCGTTGGACCAATGTCAAATGCGAATTCAAAACTCACTGTGGGTGATTTTTCTAGATTTTTTTTGACACGTTTTGGCTATCCATTTAGCTAGAACCCATCTGCATTTACTTACAAACTTGAAGGACTGCAGCGATCCTCCATCTCTCTATGGCCAAAATGATTTATTTAATAGCTATACTCCACCCACCCACTGGTAATTCGCAGTAGAGCAAGCTCACGAGAGCCAATCTAAACAGTGACTAGTGACACTGTCCACCGTCTTCGTGACTTCCCTATCCAACCTGCGCACCTCCTTGGAACGGTTCATCTTTTTTCTCTAGTATCATCCCTGTCCAATATCACCGGATCCACCCATCAGTGTCGCCGCCTCTCATCTACATTCTAACGGCCTGAACTATGATTACATCCCTCAAACATTTTTGGGGCCTCCTGTCCCGGCCTTAACATGGTCATTCAACGAAATGTTATAAGCATAAAATGTGCATGCTTACAGAGGAAGCAACCTCGTAGTTAGATAGCCGAATAAGAAGTACGATCAGAGATCGTTTGAGAGCGAAGCGAAAGATGAGAAGTATGAAACAAGAGGTAAGCGCGAAGGGTTACCGATGACACGATCGACGAGTAGAAAGTCTGAAAAGAAAGTTTGAAATTCATATACTGAGTATATCGAGTATATAAAGAGAAAGTATGTAGTGGACCGGCTGTTTAGCTGGAATAGATGGATGTGAACGTGTGGCGAGTCCGCGTACCATAATAGTACCGGTTGGACGAAACGAGACGAAGACGAGTTTGCCAGAGGTTGGAGAATAGAAGATAACATCATACGTACATATGTATGTGTGTGTGTATTCGCGATATTCCCAAATATCTGCATATCTGAGTTCATCTTTCGGAGGCCTATTCCACGGTTATACGGCATAGCGGTACGACGATTGCCAGAATTCGGACCGTGGTGGAAGGAAGGGAGGTTGGGAGGGAGGGAGAGGATCTGAAAATGAGAATGAGCAGGAGCAGAGGCACTGGCACGGCGCGGGAGAGGATGGCAACCACAAAGACAGAACAACGAACACCGCATACATTGTTGCATAGAGGTCGGACGGAAACGCGTCGTTTATCTTGGGATCTCAAGTTCGTCCTCATTTCGGAAGGGCGCGGCCCAGGTTAGAATGGACGCGGGGGTGGAATAGATACGTAGTCGAGGCTTTGAGGAACTGGAAGTCGAGAAGGACGAAGATAGAAGTCAGAAACTGCATCAGGAATCGGATGTACCCATACGTACGGTTTCTTCCGAGTGCGAGTTCTGCGTCGTACGGCTGGTCGAGGGACATGAGTACAAGTCGACGAACGACACGTTCGGTTTCAGATACCGGTTTTCGTAAGATGATGTTGAGGTTGAGGTTGGTTGGGGTTGGGTGCGCGGGGCGGAGGAGACGAAGGATGGGCGGAAAAGACAAAGCAGGAGATGAGGGATAGTATGAAATGAAGGATGGGAGGAGTTGAGGTCTGAGGGGATAAGGTATGGGAGGAGATAAGGGACATGAAGGGACGGAGGATAGGAGGAAACAAAGGATAGGAGGAAACGAAGGATAGGAGGAAACGAAGGATGCGAGGAAACGAGGGATGCGAGGACGCGAGGGATGGGAAGGGCTGGATTGGTTGGGACCATCTGAATCTAGTACGCTTCTGTGCATGCAGCGGCGAAGGTGCCTCCATCGCATGTTGCATGGAGGAAACTAACGGGAAGCAATGAGCCTAAAAGGAAGAGGATGCCCTCGCATATCGAAGGACCGCGGCGTTCATGTTGATGAAAGCATAGAGGGGAGATGCGTGGCCTGCGTTCGTAGTTCAGTCTATTCCACGTCATCAACGCGGCAGGCGTCGAGGTGTGAAAGGAAAGTGTCGAGCTTTGACGGATTGGCTGTGTTCGCAGTGCCGGTTAGGAGGGCGAGAACGTGAGCTGGCGAACGGCGACGCTGATATGTACACAATCGTCGTGAAGAGGCGCGGTCGTATCATTGGTGGACTTTTGGATAGGGAGGGAGGGAGGGAGGAGAGAGAGAGGGGACCGCATACAGTCGAGTTCCGGTCCCAAATGTATCGTATGGACGGAAGGGAATTGGAGACGAGGTGCAACGAGAGGGTGTAGAGCAGTGTATGTAACACCCGCCGGCCATTCCTGTGGCCTGCAACGAATAAGGATAAACTAGGGACCTTCTTGTCTGAGGAAGAATATGTAGGCTGCGGTCGTAGTCGGCCCATCATATATGCGCGCATGGGTGACGAGGGTGACGAATGTGCAGTCGCAGGTGGGAGAGGGACATGCGACTGTATCCGGAGGCGCTGGACGGAAGATGTCGACGGGATAGACGAGTGCGGAAGAGGAGGTGGGTGCAGGTCCATGACGTGTTCATATGCATAAGTCGGGGGGAGCTGTGGGATCATAATTCGTATCCTTGAGCATTAGCACAGGTTTTGAACAAGATGCTGCGTACGCGTACCTAGTTCTCGAATAAGTCGGTGCATGGATCGAGCGCGTTGGTTGTCTTCGTAGGCTAGACGAGAGGGTGGCGGTCATTTGAGTACGCTTCTGCGTCTTGACGTTGAGATAATGACGCGTTGAGATCTTCATGATGTCGTGAACTAGGTGAGTGTAATCGCTAGCTCAGGCGCAGGAACTACGTCGTTATGTGTTGGAGGAATGGAGTCCAATACTAGGGCAGTTGCGTTGTCTAGTTTGCTTGGAAGGAGTCTTGGGCGAAAAATCGAATTCGGATTGGCGGAGTTCCAAGTAACGATCATGTGACTCACCAATACAAGCCGCGCGTCGCCATCAAGCCCAACAGGGGCGAACGCGGCCTTAGTCCCACATATCCGCACTGCAGAATGTCCCAGCCCTCCACATATCCCTAGCCGTGCATACAATGATTATCTTTCTCTCCGAAAATACGGCAGCTTTATGCTCGATCATGCTCACCTGCACCGCCTGAACCTCCCGCCTAGCTCAACCCAGATATCACGCTTAAAGAACGACTCCACGTCACGACTACGACTTTTATCGACTGCCTCGTGAGGCGACGATGCTTGCTCTTTGTGCCTCACATACTGTACTTCCTGCGCACCAGCGCCAAGGTCCCGTCGAGACAATTGCTTGGGACGTGGAAGGGTAACATCACATCAACCGGTGGATGTACCCTCTATGATTTTCCAACATTCGTATAGTTGAGTACGCTGAACAATATATACGCGAGATCTGAATTTGAACTTATCCTTAATCCATTGTATCTAGTAAGTAGTAGAGATATTCTACCATGACATAGTCTTGAATTCACATTTAATGCCTGTGTAACCATGATATCAGCCTCACAAACGCACCACGTCAAATCAACTCAACGCGCAACACATGCACACCTTCCGCCTCAAGAAGCTCCCGCACCCGCACCTCACCCTTCCCCTCCTCAAACTGCGGAATCAACCCAGGGTCCATCCCATGCCATCCATTAAACGCCTTCTTTTGCGTGATGACCATGTACCAAACCTCCGACACATCGTTATGTGCGCCAACCATACCAAAGAGGACATTGTATGGCTTCTCCTCGACGATATTGCTGATATTCCAAACGGCTCTCAAGCAGTCGTTCTTGACGTTGGGATCGAGGGGTACATCGCGCTTGCTGATGCGGGTGCCCCAGGCGGTACAGGTTGGAGCGTCGAGGAGGAAGCCGCCTATGACTTCATCCGTGGGAGGGTTATCGTCGGAGGGGCAGTTTGGATATGTGGTGGGCTGGGAGTCGGACATTATTCGAAGAACACTTTAAGAATGGCGAGGAACTCCGCCAATTTATATCGATGAGCTGCTATGTGGTTGTATTTGTGGATGGGAACTGTTCGAACGACAGACAAGAGTCCTTCGGACAATTGTTCGACATTATCAATATGCCCAATACAGTGATATCTCGATATTTGGTGCACTTTTAAATGATTCATGCAATTCTCAGCGCCCTTGACCTCATCACTCGCATCTGCAGCTCAAACGGATTCATAAAGCACTCTGCAGGCATTTTTACAATCGGAGAGAGAGGTACAGATTCCCCGACATACATGACTAGATATTGCGTGAAAATGTGACAACTCGATGTATGGGCAGAAAGTAGACTTTGGGCCACAAAACAGACCTTAATGGGCAGTGCCACAGAGTCTACTTTTCGGTCTAGTTACAAAAATGTAGACCGGTTTTTTCTGGTGTCGATAGTGTGTAGGTAAAATACATGAGCACCTGAGGGCTTTATATTTTATATTGCTCGTATAAATCGGCGAACACACTGTCTCAGCGTTTGTGGTGAGCGCTTAAATAGCTGTATGGACATGGTCTAAGTAAGACGTCGATAAGGTGCCGCACAAATGGGTTTATCCGAACAAATTCTATTTTAAGGGCAGTTGGGAGTCTGTCCTTTCTTCCTCCCACACTCGTCGCTATCGCAAGCTTCAGCTTCAGCTCAACGCATTATATCATACTTGTGAGGATACAAGTTCGTGGATCTCGCGCTAGACCTGATATATCTAATTGACTCTTACACAGGAATCATGCAGCGAAATGCCGAGAACGACTCTACACCGACTTCTAAAAGGTCACCGCATCGAACTGATCAAGGTATGATTGTAGCTTGTCCTCCTCGATAGAAGATCTTTGCTAACAAATTAACATATTCGGACTAGATGATGTTGGCAGAATCACAAACACCCAAGATCGCGCATTGTTGGAGGCGCTACAGCAATTTATCATACCCCTCATTGGGGTCGTCGCAAACGAGGTCGAGATTGACGAACAAGGTGCGCCTTACAGCAATATATCTTGATGTGAGAATGGTATACCAACTGTGACTCATAGAGACACAGTCTATTCTTTTGAAATCCGAAGCTACCAAGTTAATTGTTGCGTTCAAAGAATTCATTGCGAGTGTTTCGAGTAGCGTCGTATCCAAGGATTCCGCAAGGAAAGGGGGTGTTATTAGAGTTGGATTACACGAAAAATGTATGTGTCGTCTAATAAAGGAGTCCTCTACTAGTTATCTCATTCCATTTTAATTATTATCAATTATACTAGGTGATTCACAATCGGAACAAATCGATGAAGCGTCGAAGGTAATTCATACGCCAGCACCAGAAGGTATGTATTCACTAGTACTTCCATTCTTGAGCAAATTTTTCATTCATTGTTCAATGCGCAGTTACCTTATGGCCCATTATCCAAGAACATTCCACCGAATTTAAAAGACGTCAAATTCACCCGGACCTCCGTGAAAAGGTTCTACGCGGTCTACGGGAGCATGTCTTCAATATGATGCCTATCCGTCTCCTGCGTTTCATTCCAAAAGCTTCCCACCTCGAAATATCACTCATCGAGCGCGGAGCCATTTATGCGCACCTCGTATCTATTTTGCAGGCAAATGTACACATGCTAGGGCTGGATGACGAGGACCGGATCCCAGAGAACGATCCTCTAAAAGTGAACTTGGTTGTGCAGACCGTAGGCCGGTACGCAATTCTCTCCCATTCATGGCTCCGAGAAGCGCCCGGGGAGATAACCTACGGCGACTGGCATGACAAGCGTTTTGATGAATCGAGCCCTGGATATCAGAAGCTCGTCAATTTCTGCAAACTGGCGTGGCTGAAACATGGGCTTACTTTAGGCTGGATGGATACGATTTGCATAAACAAAGAAAGCAGCTCAGAGCTCGATGAATCCATTCGATCAATGTACAAGTGGTATCGCGGATCGAACGTCTGTATTGCGTACCTCGCTGAAGCACAGAATGTACTGGATATCCATCACGATACATGGTTCACGCGTGGCTGGACTCTTCAAGAACTAATCGCTCCAGTAGTCATCAAGTTCTGCAATCGCGATTGGGAGTACTTCAACGCAGACATCACTGTGACTGATACTCGCTCCGGGTATGTCATATCCAACACAGACACCACTACCGTAGCTCAAATCATAAATCAAATCAGCAAAGCGACATCGATTACAGCAAAAGAGTTCACTGATTTCTTGCTGCTTCCTCTGTCGCGTCGCATGCAACTAGCAGCATCTCGTCAAGTGACGCGCGAAGAAGACACGGCTTATTCCTTAATGGGAATCTTCAATGTGAGCATTGCTACTGCGTACGGCGAGGGTGGCGAGCGAGCATTTTTTCGCCTCCTTGAGGCCATTCTAGAGTCTACTTCCGAAGGAATCTTTGATCTCTTCAACTGGGGTGGAAAAATCATCCCGCATCGCACACGCCTCCTTCCACCCAGCATTAAGAGCTATTCATCACGTTCGCCTCAAATCACAAACTCCGAAATCTTCAAAGTCCAGCCTCCCGAGCCTTTGGTACTCACGCACATGGGGATTCGCATCCCGGTTGTATTGATGCCTGGGATATTTGTCGAAGACCAGGATCCATCCCCACAGCCCATCGGGAGCTACAGTGCTACCACACAATTCTCAATCAACCACTATATTATACATAATTACTTCCCTCTCTTTCGGGTGCTGGACCGCCGGGCAATAGAATCTGATGATATTATGGCGCCCATGTTAAAGTTGACCCTCGCAGTTATGAATATCCAACAGAGGAATGCAGAAATTATTATTCCAAGGACGTGTTTTGCGAGAGTCATCCGGGAAGATGCATTTGTAAGAAATGCAGTATATGAATCGATTTTGGAAACACCGAGGCCAATCGTGTTCGAACTTCGGGATGTGCGGGGGAATGTTATCGGGCCAACAGGCGTGAAACTTACATTGGACGACCTTGTATTTGTAGTGGAACATCATTAATACAGTGCACGAAATGTCGGATCTAAAGCTTTAAAGACTTGTCTCTTCGATATATACTTGCTTGTACAAGCAGCACAGTCGTTACGAGCTAATTATAAGTAATGACTGACTAATTATGAGTGTCCAAACGTCGTTTTATTCCCACATGCGCGAATCTCCACCGTGAGCGCCAAAGGGCCTCAGCTCGTCGGAAGCACCTCTAACGTAGCACACAGGTACTAATGGTCGTATATACTATCCAACTGACTATAAAGTATATTTCAGAATGCTCTGATGCCCTCTAAACGCGTCGAAAACTGTCGCCGACGCTGGCAGCATCCGGTCCGGAAATGTTCCGTTCAACCCGACTCAGTTCGTCTCCCATCTTACTTCTATCTTCAACCAGCAATTTCGCAACCTACATCTATAAAAATCTCTTAGAGTTTACGTGGCAGAGATGCAGGATATGATACACCCTTTAAAACCTGTATATATAAGAAAAAATAGACAAGAACACTTATACTTACTTCAGTCTTCGTAAGGTTTAACGTATCGGATATGCCATCCCTTGGCAAAAACTCTTCGATACTCAAACCTACCCTCAGTCACTCCCCTATCCCTTTCCACGAATACCCGCTCGAACCCTGGGGCGTTGGTTTGGTGATCCAGAGCCATGGCGTCTGCCCATGATTGCATATCCGAACCCAGATGCACACGGGGACCCAAGAAACAGGACAATGAAAAAAGGTTCCTTGAACAGAAGACCCGAGCCCGAGAACATGCGCCAGATCAAATGGTGGGATGTTGCAGCGGCAGCAGCAGTGCACCGATCTGCAGATCAACCCCCTCGGCGTGGTCAATAGCAGAGCGAGCATACCGAGTTCGAGCATCATGGATGATAAATATAACGATGAAGTCATTTCTCCAAGTCAGGTCCATGACCCCATCGTGTAATAAACAAGTTTGATTCCTGGTGGGAACAAGGAGAACCAACGTCAGAGATCTAGACGCATCACATGCGGTGAAACGAGGAAGAAGACAGCGCACCGGATATCTCGCGTACGTGACACAAAACGCACCCACATCATGACATGCATCATCATCATCATCGATGGACGACGACGAAATCTACACAAGCCAAAAACGTCAGTTCTCAGCCCTCAGATCCAGATGTCACACACGCACCTCATCCTTTTCCTCGACGTCTGTGTCTCCACCCCCGCCCCACTCCGCCAAGCTCATCAACTCACTCCTGATTGGTACGTGAATCCTCTGTGTATAGGACCAGTATTAGAGTCGCCGAGCACACACCGCAATTTGCCTTTAATGTGCATAAGCGACGATTAACATGAAGCCCTCATACCATAAAAAAAAAGAAGAAAAAAAGACAAGACGTCCACTTACCAGCGAGCGAAATATAACGGAGGACACATACCTACTTTGTAAATACCAGCAGCACCTTACTCCGTGCGTGAACCCTGAAAGCGTCCACTAAAGTTTCCAAGGACGACGCGGGTCATCTCGTTCGCGCTGTCATTCGCGCATTTGATTGTTGATTGGTCTCTACCGCATCTGTTTAGTTTGTACGTTTGTGAGAGTGACAAATGGAGTTTACGAAAGGCGGCGGAGGGAGAGTGTAGTGGGCCTATGCACTGAGGCTGAAGAGAGAAGGATAACGAGGCCGAGTGAGGTGGCATTTACTGTAGCTATGTAGAGTATGTATTCAGCACAGGAGACCGACCAGAGAGAATATCGAACGGAGCACGCACAAGTGTATGTATTAAGACCGAGAAGACCCAAAGACGAGCGAGCCAAGAGTACGATGACCAGAGGTGTGTGTACGTAGGTATGATGACAGAGCAGCGGCATAAACAAAACAAAAAAGCGTGCATGTCGACGCCCTTGACGATTGTAGAATATCACGATCACGATTCGACGACGATAAACCTACACCAATCAAGGTCAGCACTCATACTAGCTCCGATATCAATATCAAACATACCTGAAATCAAATACGCAACGACTAGGAACGTCCCCGAATCCCCCATGGCGTCCATCTTGTCCATCAGAGGATTACCTCGCATCGGCACCACAGTTCTATTTTCTTTCTTTCGTTCGTTCGTTCATTGGTACTTCCCTGCATTCCAGCTCGTACGCGACCGGATGAACCTGAGCTGGCACGATCAGTCGCGCGGAGGGACCGATTGGGCAACGAAACATCCGTCTTCCGAGTGAGAGAGAAGGAACAGGAACACGGCCAAGGCGTCCGCAGGATGGGAGGAGAACAAGTATAGCTAGGACGCGGCACGGCGAGGAGTGGAGTGGAGAGGAGTAGAGGAGTAGAGAGGATGGGAATGAGTGAGATTGCGTGCATATACGCATTGAACGGGACCGAGAACATGGGTGACGACATGTGATCAACCTCTGGATCGACGTGATACGACCATCGGCATGCGGTGTCCTGTGTGGGTGATGTGGAGGGGAGAGAACACTGAAGAGTGCTGATAATAAAACAAATTGGGTTTCGATGGCGCCATATAGCGAAGAGATCAAGGGTACCGATGTGTAGCGGTAGAGTGTAAGAAGGAGGAGTGAACTCGTCAACGGGATGAAGGGAAAGGCCGCAGAGTATGTACGGTAGGTGTTCCGTGGCTGAACGCGATACGAGAGGTATGCACCATGTGCGATGGCCGTGGTGAAGGCCCTGAAAGGAGGAGGGGTATGATTGCAGCGTGCGTTGAGAAGATGAAAACGAACAGGAATGAGCGCACTGACGACGATACGTCGACGAATGTTTGGAAGTGGAGGTGGAAAGATATGCACTGCGGGCTGGATGGGACACAGAGCGTCAATGAGGTCTTCTATGAACGATGGAACACGTGGGAGGTCTTGAGAGGACGTCGGTAAGGTAGATGGTCAAGTGGGAGTAGGGCAGGTTAAGGAGTGCGGTATGTGAGAGCCTCAATCTAAGTGGAAGGATGAGTCGTGGGTGACCGTGAAGGGGAACGGCGACATGCAAAATACAGGAAAGAGGACACGATCGACGTCCAACGGCGTACTTGAAACGAAACGAAGGAGAGCTCTCCACCTGGGCCTGAACGTTTGAACGTTCGAAGTCTAAACCTCCCCATCCACCCCCGCCTTACACCACTCCACACACCCAGACCACTCCCGCGTGTGTTCTGCAGCACAACATCAGTTGGGCCCGTTCCATGGGGCAGAGCAATTGATCGTACTCACAGGCATACATCGATGTATGCGTTGTGTTGGAATTTGAACAACAGCATATCCCTCGGAGCATAGCCTCAATCAGAGAGAGAGAATGCACGAAGAAAGAAGAAGGCGTAGTCGTACTCATACATACCCAGCGAGCGAAGAGTTGGTGATCAAGATGGGGATTGGAGAAACTCCCAAGAACCCAAAATCAACTCTGACACCATCACATGACGGCGCATCAACCCGACGCGCGGCGCTGGCGCGCCGGGTTTACATACCGTACAGTAACGAATCACTTAAGCAAAAATTCAAGACAAACCGACGATATCTGTCTGATATAGGACAGAGGCCAATTAAAAAATAAACAGTATCGTAGAATAGCATATTGGATACACTCAAGAAAGTTTTTTTGTAATATTGCAGCACCATAAGTCGAGCTATGGCTCGTTTTCTTTGGGGTGTTCAAAAATGATGATGTCGGGCCGATTCATGGGAAACGAATCACCCAAACGAAGACTTGTTATTTGCAAATAATCTATGATCCCAACGACTTCCAAAAAAGCTCCAGAGGCATTAGGATAGAAAAATTTGTTTGAATCAAGTTTGAAAGACTCAATAATGTCAGCCAAAGAGCTCGAAATTTCGTGTCTTCAAAGGGCGGAGTCTGAAATTTGGCCGAATTTGGGCCAAGATCATTTCAGATCAAAATTTCGCTTTCTGCCTGACAGTGAAAGATTGCTGCATTGCAGAGTCAAATCAGATTATTATACTCCGAAAATTACGATGAAGCTTAGTTAAATACAGTACTACACATTTTTTAATTTATATGACTCACTGAGCAGCGGTTCATCTGAAATACGGGTGATGATTCGTTACTATGGGTGATTTGTTACAGGCCACCTGACAGTAGTACCAGACTCGTAACCAGTCGAAGAATGAGGGATCGGAGAGCGAAGGAAAACCTCGATTCTATCGAGGATCCCTCATAGAGGGAACGGTCACCGGTCATGCGAGACTGGCGCTGAGGAAATTTTCGCTCGGCGTGGTGAGAGGCAGAAAGGATGCCAATCACTCCGAGTCACGCCGACGAGTCACGTAGACCCCGTTCTGTTATCACGCTCATACCTCCCTCTCCGGAGAACAGAAACACCAGGCCCTCCTCGAGGATTCCTCCGGAGGTCGACTACTGTACCAATTTAAATAGTTCGGCCGGGGGTGTGACCTGGGACAAGGTGGACGAAATTTGGACTCCGGCCAGTCGACAAGTGACCTGGGACACCTGTAAAATTTCGGCCAATGCCCAGATATTTTACACTCGAGTTCGCAAAAATCTGGATAAGCGAAGACCAAAATGTACTGATCTAGACATCCATCGGCTCCAAATTAGTGTATTTTCTGCAAATTTGCGAGTTTTACGGCCATTGGGATCACTCTGGCAATTTCGGCCGGTCCTGTGACCGTTTTGTCCCTCCGTCCACAGCGCCTGTGACATGGGACAAGCGACCGATTTCGGCCACATCCACTCGGCTTGTGACGCGTGACGGCCGAACTATTTAAATTGGTACAGTACTCTGGGCCGGGTCACGAGACTGTGGAAGGCTGTGTTTGATGTGTCGTGAGTCCTGATGTTGAATCCAGGAGGCTGTCCTAAGCTCTTTGTTCTTTTCCCTCCATGTATCCTGAACGTAGTCCACAAGTTCTCTCTGGCGCGCAGGGTGTCACTATTTATGGCGGAACCTTTGCAGCAGTTGGGGGTGACATGCATACGCATTCCTCTAGTTCTGAGCCGTACGGTACGTGTATTGAGCATCACTACTTACCAAGAACTCATCGTAGCGCCATACGTTACAGGCCTCAAGCTGCTTCGCGAAAACATCTGTCAAGGCGCTTTCCACAACGCTGCTGAGAGGGGAGATCCCCCTAGATGTCATCCACACACTCGTATTGCCATTCGTAAAGCGATGATGGAGTGGATCAAGGCGTCCGAGGCAGATCGCAAGCTGATCCTCTGGCTTTACGGTCCCGCGGGCGCTGGGAAAACGGCGATTGAGCAGAGCATTGCGGAGCAGTGCGAGGAGGAAGGGTTACTAGCAGCATCGTTCTACTTCGGGCGCACGGCGGCAGGAAGAAGCGACTCATCCCGATTCGCGGCAACTCTCGCCTACCAGCTCATTCTATCCATTCACGGTGTACGCGAACATGTTATCACGGCAATCGAGCGGGATCCTGTAATCTTCTCCCGCTCACTTGAAGTGCAGATGAAGGCGCTGGTGGTTGCACCTCTGAGAGCCGCACTCCCGTCTCCGACCTCCCAAGCGCAGGCTATCGTTGTAGATGGGCTCGATGAATGCGGACCCAATGGAGAAGCGCAAGCGAAGCTTCTCGATGTCCTTGTAGATGTCGCCACCTCACTACGTCATATACCCATCGTCTTCCTTCTCGCCAGTCGCCCCGAATTTGAAATTCGCTTCGCCTTCAATCAAGAACCCCTCTGCTCGCTAATGCAAGGAATATTCCTCGACAACAACTATCGGTCTAACGCTGACATTCGGATGTATCTGAATGACAAGTTCTTAGCAATCCAACGAAAGCAATGTGCTCTTGGAACTAAACTTCCCTCGCAATTCCCAACCGAGACCGATATGGACAGCCTTGTACAAAAATCATCAGGACAATTCATCTTCGCAGCTACCGTGATGAAGTTCATTGATTTCCCACGCCGCCATCCTGAAGATCGTCTCAACATCATTCTTGGCCTTGTCAATGCGGGAAAGGAGACCCCATTCACTTCTCTCGATGCTCTCTATCATCATATCCTGTCCGCAGTGGATGATGTACCCAAAGTCCTTGAAATATTCACACTACTCATCCTTAGCGACAAATCCCGAGGCTGGAGTGTTGAGAGGGCCGAAATTCGACTTGGGTTTGAAGTCCAACGGGTTCTGATGGATTTACATTCTCTTGTGCATGTTCCACTCTCAACTGAATCCAACACCAAAATCCTACATCTTCATCATGCATCCTTGCATGACTTCCTCTTAGATCGGTCCCGAGCTCGTGAATTTTTTATCGATACTAGGAAAGGGCATATCTTTCTCAGTACACGCTACATTCATGCTATAAGAAATTATCCTCATGATGAACCAAGAGAAGACTTACAAGCCCGCATCTCTCAGTTTTGCTTCCATTCCAAAAGCACTCAATATTGCACCGAAGTTGCAAACCATCTAGCTGCTTTTGACCTTCGCACACTATTGGAAAAAATCACCAACCCAACTGATCTCTATGGCAGTCATTGGAATGAGTTCTTTCAATGTGCAGAAAATCTGGGAGGAACACGATCCGATATTCTTCCTCGCCTTCAGGAGGAATTCTACACATTTTGTATTGATCGTATCTCTCGATACCCACCTGCCATACGCCCCTCTATCCCCGCCATCCTGTTTAATCCAAATATTTCGGAGTCACGAATGTACTTTTCGATACTGCTCGACGCCACTGAATCACCTGAGAAACTAAAAGAGTTGGATCGGGAATTGTTAATGCTTCACGAGAGACCCATACAATTCACCAATGCAATTAACCCAGCTCAAATGTGTGGATCCTCCAAATTTTCTCTCCCACCTCCTCCAACTTTTGGTCTAGATGTCTTCTGGGGCCCTGGGGATGGAATTTTTTTCCATAAGAAGGACTACTTCTTTTACAAATTGCTGGAGGCCACCAGGAATGCAAGTAATAATTCCATTGACCTTCAGGATAGCTATTTGGCACTGGCAAAGATAGCTATCAAAGTACTTTTGCCTCTGTAGGTGTTGGTATTGATCAACAATGTAATTCTTCTTTTCACTAATTTATTATCATTTAGCCCAGGAAAACAGCGACCCGACTATATACATCCTCAACAGATTCCCCGTTCACTGTCAGATTTTTTCACTAGAATACCAAGAAACTTGGACTTTGCACAGCTAGTCCAGATACATGCCCTTCAATATTTTAATAAATGTATTGTTGAATTGAGCATAAATTACCTCAAGGTGAATATCAAGCTCAAGTTATTCTGAACTCAGGCTAATATCTTGTGTATTGAATACACTAGAACTATGATTCAGAGCTCCTAACACACATGCATGCAATGAACATGACTAGTTGTATGGTTTGCAGTAGGTGTCCTGGTGTAACCTTTATTGAGGAACTTTCAAGCAGCAGCTTGAGGGTATCTGAATCATCAGAGTTGCCAAAACCTTCATTTGTCGACAATGATGAAAAATGGCGAATATATCAGGCTACTGGTGAAAGGTTGTGGAGACAAATTCATAAATATGGGCCACCTATATTATACTAGTAATGTTTTTTTTTCCTACTCCTATCAAGTAGTTGACATTCCTCAAGCCTGCTTGACAATATGGGTGTATATGATTCTGTTTATTATCAACCTTCTCAGACAGTTGATTTGATCTACATATGTAGCATTGGTTAATTTCACCTTTTATATCTATTCCATATAGTATGGTCTCTTTGCATTCGAAATGAGCTTTCAAGGGATATGAATATGCAATACAAGTTAAATGTGAGCTGTGTCATGAGAGATGGAGATAAGAAAGTATAAAATTGACATATTTTGGTAACACACTCACTCACCTTTGTATTTCTGGTATGCAAACAACAATAAGAAAAATAGAGATGGTCAAGGAAGGTCCCATATAACAAAGGAACCATCCATTGAGCTTCAGAAAAAGACCAGGTAATGCATTGTATGCCCAAAAAGACCATCAGCAGTCAAGTGAATATACCAAAAGAGGACAAAAAGACACCAAAAGAAGGGGTAAACCAAACACAAGTACATGAAATTACCACATCTGCTTAATACCAACAACAATACTATGTGATAGACTTAGTATAACTGGTGTAGGGCTGGACTTTACACAGTAAGTCTGAAGCTTTCACTCCTGTGCACATTCATTCCAACCATGATGTACACTTTGCACATTCTCTTACATGATTGTTTTTCAGCTCTATTATTGATTGTATTGGACATAAGCAGGGAAGGAAGATGAAGAAGCGGGGATAACATGTCACCATTGTCCCTATCTCCTCGCATGCCCCACTGCTCCACTTACCTCCTCCATATATCCTACAGCTGCATAATCCATCTTCATTGAAGGGGGGGTGGGGGGAGGCCAAGTGACACTGTCAATTGAGAGATGGCGGCTAGCTGAGGAGTGGTATTTAGATTCATTCGTACTGTTTTTATTTTTATTTCAGAACTCTGATGGGAATTCGGTAGAAGAGCAATGGAAGAGCATCTCAGAGTATGAGTGGAGAGAAAGGAAGAGCCAGATGAAAGTAATCAATCCACCAGGAGTGTTGTAATGCCGGGACCCTCCCACACGTCTTACCCTGGGTTGTCAAACTATCCAAAACATCCCAAGGATAAGCGAGCATTGATGTTCAAACATCCAGCACTTAGCCCTTAATAGAGCTGT
The DNA here is from genome assembly GCA_015484465.1 of Pholiota conissans. Classification (NCBI taxonomy): domain Eukaryota; kingdom Fungi; phylum Basidiomycota; class Agaricomycetes; order Agaricales; family Strophariaceae; genus Pholiota; species Pholiota conissans. Next base: position 203,475 of record MU155160.1, read on the forward strand.
TCTTCAACTATAGATTGGCAGGCAGGCAGTCCATACAGTGAGTCTGGTCCCTTAGCAAATGGGAGGCAGTGCAGAAACTAGATGATAATGTCACACAAAGGCCAAAACGTGTGGAACAGTCGACCAAGAGACAAGACAATGTCGCGATCGAGCTTACTTATCTTAAAAGCTTGAGATGCTCGTATGTGTGTGGGAGTAATGCTATCTTGACACTTCAAATGATGATGCTCTTGATACAGCAGTTTTCTGGAATTGGATCTGGATCCGGTATAGGGTATAATAATCAGCAAATGCAAACGGGACTGGTTGAGGGTGCGAATACTTTATGAAACATATTGCATATCTTGTGGAGGAGAGGCGGATAGGACCAGAGATACTTCCTACACCTCCATTTCCGAGTATCTGGGCAGTGAGCGGCAGTAATTAGACAACATAAGAGCATGGTCACAGCAGCGAGCGAGAGAACAACAGAGGAGAGAAGATAGAAAAGAGAAAAGAGAGCATCTCAGACATGGGAACTGGGAGGTACTCGTCTGAGTCGTATGTGTTGGTTCTGCCGAGGTCAACATCGTATAGCCGGTCGAGGGATGCAAGTTCAAGTTCACAAATAATGCAATCAGTACCAGCTTTCAATAAGTGATGTGGAGATGCTGTGCGGGGGTCATGAGGTTGGGGTTGGGGCTTCCTGTCGGTGTCGCGGTGTTCGGAATCGTGGCATTGCCTTCGCTTTGGTGGGACATGGCTCACTCTTATTGTCTTTACAAGTTCATTTGATCGGCACCCCGAACTGGAACAGACACCACAACATCCCGAAAGGTGACTCGACAGCATGCTGAAAAAGCTCCACAGAATTGGGGGGCTCGCAGTGCCGAATGGGAGGGAGGAGAACGTGAGTTGGCAAACAATGGTGCCAATACATGATCATTGTGAAGAGGCGCTATGTTGTGTATCATTGCAGTCCGAGATGGGAAGAGGGGTAGGTGACAATGTCCAGTCAGATTCCAGTTCCAAGTGCATCATTTGTAAGGAGGGTTGGCAGGCAAGATGAGTATTGGGGCTGGTGGGTAGTGAGACTGTAGAGCGGCGCAGAGCTAAGGAATATAGAGCCAGGTCAGCCATTTCCCAATATGGTGCATATGAATCGAACTTGGGATTTTGGGGAGGTGTAGGCTGCAGTCATAGATTGGCCCATCTGCATCAGGATGTATGCGCCAAGTATGCGCATGGGTAGCGTCGCGCTTTATGAGTGGGGCGACAAATGCGCACTGGGAGATGTCGCAGGTGGGAGAGGGACATACGACTGGATCTGAAGAAGCTGGACGGGAATTATCGATGAGATGAATGAGTGCGGAGAGGAGATGGGGTCAGAATCGTAATGTATGTCGAGGGATGAGCTGTGAAATAATGAATCATATCCTCAAGCACTAGCGCAGGTTTCGAACAAGATGCTGTGTACTTACCTAGTTGTCGAAACAGATTGAGCGCATTGTTTGTGTTTATAGACTAGACGAGAGGGCGGCGGTCATTTGAGGATGTTGCGTAGCGATGAGCTCCATACTCCCTCCAGCGTTGAAACGTTGACAACTTGACGTTCAGATTCAGATAATGCAGCGTTGAGCATTCACGACGCCGTGACGAAGGTGGTGTGACCTCTGCCTAAGGTGCAGGAGCCACGTTGTTATGTGTCGGAAGCCCATGGAGTCCAATACTAAGACAGTCGCGTTGGAGGTGTCTTGGGCGAAAAATCAAACCTGATGAAATTAAACGGCGGAGTTCCAAGTAACGATCATGTGACTCACTACCCACGTCGGTCCAACACCGAGATTATAGATATCCACTTTGTCCAGCACACATCCCAGCCTGCCATCCTCTCCAACCTACGCACCTCCCTGAAATGGCTTATACTCTCTAGTATTATTCTTATTCAAACACTGCCGGGTCCATCCATCGGCGTCGCCGTCTCTCCGACCCCCACCTGCGACTACACATTCGTCACCCTCTCAAACGCGACCTATCCACAACCTGACGATCTGAACTAAGATTCAAGCATCCCTCGAACATGTATGCATGCATATAACCGCGGACAGCATTACTGGGCTCTACTTTCTGCTACACCGAGTACTCCGCACATTCCCATTCCTCCTCCAAACCCCTTTGTTTTCCAAATTACTATCTACGGTAGGAAATCAACGCGTTCGGTAAGTAAAACCTCGCATTGACACTTTTTTTTCGTTACCTTCTCCTTCGCTTTCTGACATCTTACGCCAGGTGTTTTCTCAGCTAGTGCACAAGTGGTCTGTAGTAATACTTCTTTCAGAACTTAGATAACTTGCAATATTTCTTTGCGGCAATGCCTGGGTGCTTCGTACCATTAAACCATACTACGATATCCGAAAATCGTCGGTGAGCTCACTCTTACCTGCCACGTCACGACTACGACTCTTATTGACTCCTTCGGGAGGCGACGATGCTTACTATTTGTGCTTCACATACTGTACTTCCTGCGCACCAGCGACAATTGCTCGGGACATGAAAGGGTAACTTCACATCAACCGGTTGATGTATGTACACTATGATTTTCTAACGTTCATATAGTTAGTACGCTGAACAATTTATACGCGAGATCTGAATCTGAACTTATCAGGGATCCATTGTATCTACTAGTAGAGATAGTCTACGATAACATAGTCTTGAATTCACATTTAATTCCTGTGTAGCCACGATATCAGCCTCATAAACACATACGTCCAGGATCTAGATGAGCCGAGAGCGCACGATAAGGACTCTCGAGCCCTCACATGCCTGATTCCAATGAAAGAGATCTCTCTTTTGACTGCGTTGTTACCATTATATACACGCTTGAGGTGCGTGAGTCTCGATAGGAGTGATATTAGGGGAGGTCAGGATTGGAAAATTCGAGGCGATTCACAAAGTGACTCTGCGCGCAGCAGAGGACGTAGCGTTGAATGTTGGGAGGGTCGGCACAGTTATCTGAGCGTCTTGGGTTGGGCGAGATAACTGATTGGCACTTTTTTCTTCTTTGGATCGCAGCAACTTTTTAAATACACAACTATCAATGTAAATTTTCATTGCACCACAAGTTATAGATTTGAATCGTCAACTGTATGGATACTGCTATCTAGGTTTGTAGAAACGGAAATTGGGAAAATCTGGTCGAGGGACGCGAGTGCAGGTCGACGAACGACGCGATCGGGTATCGTTGTTCGTGGCGTGAGGTGGAGATGGGAGGGGATGAGGGATGGGAGGAGATGGGAGATGGGAGGAGACGAAGGCTGGGAGGAAAAAATGAAGGATGGTATGAGATATGTGGGAGGAGACGACGGATAAGGTGGGAAGGATTGATAAGGACAAGACGCAGCTGTATACGCTTCCGCACTTGCAGAGGCGAAAGTGTCTATATCGTAAGTCGCATGGATAAGGGACGGGAAGCAATGAACCTAAAGGAGGAGGATGCAACCTCGCGTATCGAAAGCCCCTCTTTGAGGGAAGGATAGAGCAGGATGCGTAGCCTGCGCTCGTAGTTCAGTTCATTCCACGTCGGTGAACGCGCTATGCATCGATAGGTGAAAGGATACTGTCGAGCTCTGACGCGAAAGGCGAATTTGGGGAAGTAGCAGTGCTGGATCGGAGGAAGAGAACGTGAGCTGGCGAACGATGGCGTCGATACATCGTTGTTGTGCAGAGGCACGGGGAAGGAAGACGAGCAGTTGCGCCGGTGAGGAGCAAGGAAGTGCAGAATGGTGTAGGTGCAGGGAGTGTAACCCAAGTCGACCATTCCCCAATTCTCTAGCGGTAACACTGTATACACAAGTGCCTGCGTCCTGCATGGAATGAGGATGAACTAGGAACCTTCGTGTCTGAGGAAGAATATGGAATGATGCGTAGGCTGCGGTTGTAAACTGCTCCATCCGCGTCAGAGTGTATTCGCATAGGTAGCGTCGCGCTCGACGGGTGGGGTGAGGAATGCACACTGGCAGTTGTTGCGGGTGGGAGAGGGACATACGACCGGATCCTGAGGCACTGGACGGGGATTATCGATGGGATAGACGAGTGTGGGGGGAGTGTGTGCTCTGAATATTGAACCGTGATGTATGTCGGGGGACGAGCTGTGAAATCATAAATCGTATCCTTGAGCACAGAACAAGAAGCTGCGTACGCATACCTAGTTGTCGAAACATATTGAGACGAGAGGGCGGCGGTTATTTCACGATGCTGGCGCATACTCCCTCCATCTCCGACAACTTGACGTCGAGATAACGCCGCGTAGACGAGTGCAGAGAGAGGGTGACGCAGAATCGTGAGATGTCATTCGGGGGAAGAGCTGTGTAATTATACATAGTATCATTGAGCGCAGGTTTCGTTGACTAAGGCGCTGCATACCTAGATATGTACGTGTTGGATGCAGAGGAGCACGTCCGGAGTGCTGTAGGCTTCACGTGAGGGGTACTCTAGCGTCTAAGGCCGCGTTGAACGTCCAAACGTTCATAATGTCGTGATGGGTATGATCGGTAGCTCAGGCGGGAGCCACGTCGTTGTTGGAGGAATGGAGTCCAATACTGGGGCAGTCGCGGCATCTAGAATCGAGGTAGGCATGGATGATGGGAGGTCGCTCGTATGGATGGGCCCACAACATGGAGTCTTGGGCAAAAGAAAACCGAATCCGATGAAAAATCAACGTTGCGCGGCGGAGTTCCAAGTAACGATCATGTGACCCCCCCCCCCAAGTCTCGCGTTGCGCGACACGGCACACAACCGAACCTCGCATCCGCATTCAACCTCTGACCTGGGCTCATTCAACTGTGTACTGTACATATACAGTATCTCTCGTGCACTGTTAGTGGAACATATACTGGAAAAGCGAGCGATGAACGCCTTACTATGTAATTCGACTTGCAACCAGTCGAAGAATGAGGAGGGATCACAGAGCGAAGGAGAACCTTGATTCTCCAAGGATCCCTCAGAGGGAACGGTCACCGGTCTGCCATGTAATGGTGGCTGGGTGCAGAGACTAGTACTGTGTTTTAATAATGGTTCACGGTATAATGGTCGGCATATGTAGACGACTTACATGAACGAGGATTGGATTCACGAGATAGACATTGTATTAGGAACTGACTTCAGTTTTCAGTAGATATGTAACATGAGGAAGTCGTTTACTCACCAGATATGTATACCTAAACCTCAATACCCAGCGAAATCCATCAACCCGCGTATACCCGACCATCTCGTCACCCTAGGCACCACCCACCCACCCACACAAATAGACATACTGCGTAGTGAATGCACGTCCTGTTCTTCCACCCCAGCCCCGACGCCCTGATCACGAGTGCCGCGGTAAAGCGCAAGCCTTGGATATTCTTGGATAAATAATCAGTGTTCAGCGTCCGGTCTTCAAACGAAACAAATTCACCTCGAATCGTGGATCGGCAGTCCTAATGGAGGGAGAGAGGACAAGCATCCAAAGATATCAAGATTTCCAGGACGTCCACTGCATACTCCTGAAAACGGGCGAGTGTGGTGTAGGTCCATCACCACATGAATGGACGGCGGGACGGAAATGGTGGCTGGAATGGTTGCGCGAGCTCCAAAACGTGATATACCCAGGGGCAGATGAGGTCGAAGTAGAGAAGAGACGTCGATATTGTTTTGAGCGTGCCAGAGAATTAGATTTACGCTTGAGGAACGGGAGCGGTCTTGCAGGATTGGTGACAGAGGAAAGTGGGCCAGGGAGTGAGTAGAGAGGAGTCCAAAACCGGATCCGGGTGTACTAGTCCAAGTTCATGCGTAAAGAGTATGGCAGGTATCATCGCCTTTGACGCGTGGGGAGGATGTGCGAAGGCGGTTCTAAGGTACGGCGAAAGCGACGATAGACAGGGACAACACCTTGGATTGAGGGTCCGTAGACGGTGGAAATGGGAGGTGTAATGTCTATTAGTCGAGAGACTACTTGCATCGAGGGCTGCTGAGAAATGCTGAAAGACCGCCTCGCTTGCATGGACGATGATATATGGCGACTGGGTGCATGTGGGAGTATGACTCGAGCGAAAATTGATGAGCGTCGCTGTACTTATATCTTGATAGCCAGAACGAGGAAAAGGGTGGCAGCCTTACGAGGCTACTGCATAGTGACGTTCAACAGGATGGCCTTTCGATGTCGTTGTAAAGTACGTGCAGTGGGTGCAATAGCTAGTCGTGATGCCGGAGACACGTAGCCATTCCATAAGTCAGAGGAGCAGGTCCGTAGTCGAAGAGTTGGAGGTGTATTGAGCTCAGTTCGATCAGTTGAAGACGCTGGTATGTTGAGTTGGACACGAAGGAAAGACGGAGAAGGCGCGACATGCTCCGAACTAACAGTCACTCAGTCACACATGTATTTTTGGTGCACGGACCTCGGACTCGCAAAGCTGCTGTTGAGAAAACATTGAGGTGGAACTAAGTACTGCATGAAAACGCTTGTATAAGAGAGACAAACACGGAAGATATGTCTATATACCGTATATACTAAAGAAATCTACCATAATATAGTTTTGAATTCACAATTAATACCTGTGCAGCGTATCCAAATCATTCTGAATACATCATATCAGCACTATTCATCACACTCACCAAGATCTTCTTCAAGACGACTCTTAATCAAAGCCTCGCGCTCCCCCGCCTCGAACTGAGGAACCAACCTAGGGTCCATCCCAAGCCACCCATTAAAACCTCCCCTCCGCTGCGTTACAACCATATACTCATACACCTCCGGGTCCAGTCCAACCAAGTGGAAATGCGCTCGAAACTTCTTCCACACTATAGGGATAAGAAATTGAAAGGCTTCAAAGCAATCATGTTTGTCCTTGGGATCGGGCGTCACACCTGTGTTCGCGAGACGAGAGGCGCAGGCGAGTACCGTGGGTGCGTCGAGGATGAAGCCGCCTAGTATGTCTTCTTGGGGACTCTTAGGTGGACGAGTGGGATATGTGGAGGGCTGAGAGTCGGGCATTATTCAGAGCCTGAGGAAGTCGTGGTGCATAGCCAGCTCATTCGCTTGGTCGGTATTTGTATATGTTTGTATTCAAATTCATCAACGACTTGGTGGAGAGAGCCGCGGCTGCGACCCGGCATAACGAGGCTTTTTCTCACCTGTCAAAGGTTCCACACATAATAAAATGTGAGGAATCAAGTATCGTAACTTGGTACATAATTCGCGAATGGCATTTGTTTATAGAAAACCAGTTGAAGCACTGTTCCAACTCCGCAACGGGGCTCTGCGTTCTCAAGTGATCAATGATTTGTTCACATAAAAATATAACTATGAAAGCATTATTACTTGTGAGTGGTTTTCAATATGTCAGCATTCAGAAATGATGAAGAACTAAATTTTATATAACACACTCCTGCTATGTCGCATCTCTGCACCTGCAAAGTATTGCATTTGCAGCGCCGGGTATATACCAGCTTTGGATTGCTAGGGAGCGGCGGGGATGGAGTACGGCGAGAACAATGTGCTAAAATTAGAAATAGGCGCGCCGTCTTGTGCTAAGCCATTTCGCTGGTCGATAAGCCGATTCGGGGCCAAGGGTGCCGCGGGTGCCTATCAACGAGGTACAGGTACTGTACTCCATGTGTTTCAATGTCGAATAGAGGCGGGGAGCGTTCTCGGAGCCGTCTGTACGCATTCTCGACTTGTCGGCGGTCTTATCACCCGAGTTACGTGAGGTCGGCGCGTTGCGCGAAGCGCGAAAATCGCGAAATATTGGAACTACGGGGGTAGCGCGAGGTGATGGACATCAGCGGCGATTCCTCGTTGTTGGTACGTCATCTTTGACAGTATTCTTGGAAGCATGTAAAGTACATTGTCAAGGTTGGTACACCTTCGCTATTGGTGCATTGTCGCCATTAGCAGATTGTTCTCATATTTCATGACCTTCTTTTATTCTATTCGAATGGCGTGGATGCATGCGTACACTACGAGGAGGGAAGGAGCGCAAGGTAGACAGAGCAGCACTGGAAGCAGCAGCCACTGGAACACCCATTGAATCGTGCTGAGCACAGAGGGGGAAAAGGTGAGCAGTGAGTACGAATGATAGGCACAGAGGTGCACCTGGTCGGTCTCCCACTCAATAAACACAAAATATTTATGCACCCTGCATCACTGCGCAAAGGCTGATAAACATATCGATTTTTTGGCCCTCCACCACTATTAAAAGAACGATTCCTATTCATTGAATAGGCGTCGTATCCCAAGAGCCTGTTGACAAATCGTCAAGTATTAATTAATCAGCACTCAATGCATAGTATCCAGCATTTACATAATTTAAACCTCGGCTCCCATCCACTGATCGCAGTAGAACATTAACAACAGTGAGGATATCTGAAAACTATCACTCTTTCTAATTTGTACGTAAATAATAATCCCTTTCTCCGAACCAACATAAGCACACGATGCAGATCCATATCACTCTCAGTGATACCCGAACCAATATCAACATCCGTCTCCCAACCGACGCTTTCATACACTTCCTATTTGTCACATATACTGACTAAGTTCTCATCTTTCTCTCAACTTTTCGGAAAATCGTCTAGTGCTGATTCCCATCATGAATAAGCCAGTTTTTCTCTATCAAAATGGCCAAGGCTCTGACACCACTATGGTTCCGAAGGTTTTTATTCGTATAAATACTGTACATAACGTCTAGCACATCTCATTATCATCCACACCAACTCCATGGCCAACTCAACACACAAGATCTACCTCGTAGCAGGCGCAACACGAGGCCTAGGTATGTAAACACAATGCCCTCCCCACACGACACCACCACCTCTCACCTCGAACAAACCATAACACATCCAGGCTTAGCCCTCGTCGCCGAAATAGCCGCAACAGACCCATCGGCGATCATCTACGCCGGGGGGCGCAATCCTCCCGGGGCGACACTTCTCGTAGAGCTAGCGGCCCGGTATCCTGGACGTGTCGTTCCTGTCAAGTACATTGCTGCTGATAAAGAGGGGAACGAGGCGTTAGCGAAGGAGATCAGTGCGAAGCACGGGCGTGTCGATACCGTTATTGCAAATGCGGGTGCGTTTTACCGTTGATAAAGCTTTCAGGTTGGGATATAGGGCTCATCTTTATTCTTTGCGAAGCCACTGGTAGTGATCTGGCACAGATTCACGAGACGACCATCGAGACTTACAAAGAACACTTCTCGGTGCGTGCACACGTCACGATTAACGTCCCTTCCAAAACATCCCTGCAAATATTATAACACAACTCACCCCCTCACGCTGACTGGTAGGTAAATACCATAGGCCCCATCGTCCTCTTCCAAGCCTTCCGCGACCTCCTCAAAGCCAGCCCCCTCCCACGTTTCATACCCATCAGCTCTGGAGCGGGAAGCATTGCGATGATCGAGTCGACCCCAGTCGAGACCTCAGCGTATAGCATGAGCAAGGCCGCGCTGAACTGGGTCACCCGTAAGATTCACTATGAGAATGAATGGCTTGGTACGTGATTTATCCTGTTGCATTGTACTTGTATAAATGTACGGTTGTTGAATATGTATGCTGCAGTTGCATATCCTCAATGCCCCGGGGCAGTCGACACCGATATGTGTACGTATTCATTTCCAAAACCTCCCTCTTATTTCTACTGATGTCTCCACTCCCGTCTCTCTACCCTAAAAGTCAAAGGATTCATTGCCACCGAGAAGACAGGAACGATGAAAGTGGTGTTTGAGAAATACCCGCAGCGCCAGCCTGACGAGGCGGCACGAATGCTGGTGACCGCCATAACCACTTCTACTCGTGAGGGAGACGGGGGCCAGTTCCATAATGTGGAGGGGGGGAGACACCCGTGGTGAGATCCGGAATGGTGGGACGGTTACCGATTGGACTGGATACTTTATATAGCTTTTTGAAAGAGACAAAAAATTCTGCGGAATCCATGGCCGAGAGGTGTCGCTCCAGTAGTACAGAGTAAACAAGTCGATAAGAGATCGACAAGTTACGAAATATTGGCACGGTGAATCAGAGACATTATTCAGGGATACCCATGAGTAACAACAGACAACCTTACTTTTTTGGACTGAGCTTCGTCCATTGCTTCTTCCGCTGTATACCCTCGTTTCCTCGTTTTTCCGATTGATAAATTTGTCGCGGTTGGAAGTTCGTCGAGAGGTATTGTCTGGGTCGTTTCCGAGGGCTTACATGGGCTGGTGGCCACTGTGGCAGCAGAAGCGGTATTTGAAGAAGTGAAATCCACTACAGAAGCACCATTACAGTATTTGCAAATTTCACATATGATGGTGTTTTGTCTGTGCGTGTGTTTGAGATGTAACTTACGCTGAGCGCCAGAATGTTTGAACAAATTTCTTGGCGAAAGCAGCATAGCTTTCTCTGACACGGTCTTTGCCAGATTCTTGGCCCTGCACAAACAGCTCCTGAAAAAAAGTGAAATATGGCGAATACGTCTTAGGTGAATCCCTTAGAAGGGGTGTGGAATCACCCTATCCGTGGTTTGTATCATATAGCATCAGTATCTTTCGGTCCAGTGCTATGACTTGATACATCAAAAAGGCCGCGGGTTCGTACAACCTCGGAAGCCTACACAGCGCCACAGAACACAACACGAATGATAGGCAAACATCTTTATTTCAACCCGCCAGCAGAAAAGACGCGGTCTGGGATTGCAACAATAATACGCATATAACCCACCGTAACGACCACACCCTTCTCGCCAAAGCCCTGGTCAAAGAAAGATAACTGCTGGACATGCCGCAATCAATACGTCGCTCGTAGGTCAGGAACAGGTATGGGCCCGAGTCTGCCTTCGTCTTCACTTTCTGCGCCACCTCATGAAGAGGGTCGTCTATATAAATATATAACGAGCGCGGAGAAGAGGAAATGTGCGCCCCTGCGCTCGGGGAGTCAGAACAAGGCGGGTACGAAGAGTTGGAGAGAAGTGGAATAGCGCCCGTGCATTCAGTTGATGAAGAAAGGCGTGTAGTTCGTCTGGGAAGCGAGGCTGTATATCGGGTAGGGCGAGTCTGGGACGTCAATCCGGGCAAAAACACGCTGATCACGCCTCATCTCGTTGAAAATTATCGTGGAGGTACAGTCGGATGTCGTTCGATTGATAATCGTTGTCGAGGTGCATAGAGCCCTTGTGTGAGGTAGCTGAGCGGGGCTTGGACGAACGCATGCCGGATTTCGAACTCAGGGCGGCTGGCGATGAAGAACATGATGGGGATGTGCTGGCAACTGCGACGATGACGTCGAGGAGCCTCGCTTGGGCATTGCTGTCCGGTCCACATTCGTTGATGCCGTCAATGAGGATAGCCATTGGGTGTTGAAGGTTGGAGCTTCGTCGTGTGGGACAACCATCGGCCCCACCACGAGCGAGTGCATCTGTAATTCCAGCGAGCGCGAAAATACCATGAGATCCCTCTCGATGGCGCACACACTTCTTCCACGATATTAGGGAAAGCGAGCATGAGTTGGTACGCGAGCGTCGCGATGAGCCGGAAGGTGTTGCGTCCCCTGCCGCGCCCCGCGCGAAGAACGTCGCAGCGAGCCCCGCACCCCACTCCGCCTCGCACTGCTCCGCGATGCTCTGCGCGATAACGCTCTCGCCTGCAATACACCTAAATGAAGACATTACGCGCAGGGAATTCAGGAGCATGGAGCTCATCGAGCGCGGAGCCATGACATGATCCGCTCTGCTCCCGTATCGCGATGCGCGTGCGTGCGTGACATTGCAGGTCGAGTCGTGGAATGCATCACGAGGGATGCTTTCGAGGAGCTTCACGCCTGCGCGCTGTCACTGCCAGGTTCCTCCCCTCAGGCCGATGATGAATCGGATCAGCTCACCGTGGCGCTCTGTCATAAGGTACACCTGTGCTCCTGTTATGGTATGTGCACGCTCGCACCCACTACGCCTACGCAACTTAATCAACATTCGAGTCCCCTAGATTAGTCCTTTCCTACGCACAAATACTCTCAATATGTACAACTGTTATAGCCATTTTCTTCTCTTCTTACCTTTCCAAATACCGTGCTTACCATACTAAAAATGAAACAAACCTTTTTATTCTCAATTACGACGCGCGCGATCCTATATCTAACCAAGCGCCTACTTGCCTACTCTAGAATCATTGAAGCAATGCCGAGAACGGCTCAGCTTGGGCATGGTTATTAATAGAATTACACGCGCGTTCCTGTAT
>MU155161.1:0-215517 GCA_015484465.1 Pholiota conissans
TATGGCAAAAGCACGATATTCCAGCATAAATTTATTCTAATCATGGGTGGTTGACCCTCTACACAGATTAAGGTTTATTCAAGGGCTCTGAGAGATATTATTTTTCTCTCGCCTTCCTAATTAAGCACGGCTTCGCGGCTGAGACCCTTAAAATATTATATTCTTTTATTCTAAACATAAAAAACCCTTACGGAGAGTCACCCACTACATACGCGAAGAGTATTGTCGTTGCGTTCATTGTATCGATTTTCTTCCATTTTCTCCTGTCGTTCGTACCAGGCTGCCTTATTCCTTTCGTGTTTAATTCGATCCTCTCGTTCATGAGTCTGGTTGTCCAGCACATGCGTATTACCCACAATGATCTTGTGCGCAGGATGGGATGGAAAAACCACAAAACCATCTTGAGTCCAAACTCGTCCTTGTGGCTGGGTTGCTTTTGCTTTTGGGTGGTCTACTCGGTCAATGGCGATGATATATGGGAGAGGAGAAGCAGACAACCCTGGCTGTATGGATTGTAATATCTCGAGAGAACTGCGGAGGGAGAAGGGATAATAGAGTTCGTCGTGCATACTCGGCTTGAAAGGAGCGCTTGCATTGCGAGTGCAGGCAGTTCCGCGCAGGTCAATGACGCTGAGGAGAGGAAATTTGATCAGCTCAGAATAGACATCGTTGGATATATGCTTGCAGTCTCGTAAAGAAAGGATACGAAGCTCCCAAGGACCACGATGCTTACGCGCGCTGTCGTTTTCCTCGTTGAGTTGGAGGGTTGAAGCCAGCGATTTTATCGCGTACGGTGTAATTGATGTGCCCGAGGCATCGAGCGCTGTGAGCGCGTGCAGAAATTTGAGTGTAAAAATTGTCTGGTCTGTCAGATACGTGGATGAAGACAAGTTCAGAAGAGTGACGAGAGAGAAGAGCGGTGAGGCGGGGATGGATTGGAGGAGCGGAAGAATGGGGTCGGCGAGGGGCAATGCATAGGAGGCGAAGAAGGGTGGGAGTGATGGATATAACTGGACGAGGACAGCCCAGAGGCAGGGGCGGAGGACTGCGGGGTCGGGGACAAGGTCGGCGAGGAGGGTGGGCTTGGGCCGTGGGAGACGATAGGGGAGGCTGTGGAGGACGGCGGGGGCGTCTGGGACGGCGGCGAGGACGCTGATGCAGATGGCGACGAGCGATGGGATCGCCATAAGTCAAGGGCAAGCACGAGTTCCCACGCCTCCTTCTCTCCGTTTCCACCACCGTTGACAAGGTATTGACGACCACCACATTCCTTTCCTTTCCTTCCTTCTGTCCCCATGCCCCCGGTAGCGTTCCCAGCGCCCCAGGACCCTCGCCAGAACTACCCATATAACCCCAACAACATCCGCCGCGACGACGAGTACTCAGAAAATGGCGACCATTATGACATGAACTCGAGCACAACCAGGCTCGCTGGCGCACCCGGTTTTTATGACCAGACATCAGGTACTGCATATTCTTGCCGTCTTCACATGCGTTGCTAATCCCTTCTAGGCGATGCTGGCTCAGATATTTTCAACCGTCGCTATGACCCTTCTGTGGACTCGCACTCCAGTATACCCAGCATATCGCCCTTTGCGGACCCCGCGCTCACCTCCTCCGAGCACTATCCAGCATGGTCTGCGGATCGTCAAATACCCATGTCTACTGAGGAAATTGAGGATATCTTCCTCGACCTCGCCCAAAAATTTGGCTTCCAGAACGACTCTATGCGCAACATGGTAAGTTCCCACCCGACGTGTGTGGCCGGCTTTACTTAACGTCTACAGTTCGACTTCACCATGCAACTTCTGGATTCGCGGGCATCCCGCATGTCTCCCAACCAAGCGCTGCTTACGCTGCATGCAGATTATATTGGCGGTCAGCATGCCAACTATCGCAAATGGTATTTCGCCGCACAGCTCAACCTCGACGACGCCGTCGGGCAGTCCCAGAACCCGGGTCTCCAGCGTCTCAAGAGCGTTAAAACGGCTGGTGGCGCTGGCTCCAAGTCTCTCGACACTGCCCTTGATCGTTGGCGGAAGGCCATGAACAATATGAGCCAGTACGATAGGTTGCGACAAATTGCCCTCTTCCTTCTCTGCTGGGGTGAAGCTGGCAATGTCCGCTTTGTGCCAGAGTGTCTCTGCTTCATTTTTAAATGCGCAGACGACTATTACCGCAGCCCGGAGTGTCAGAACATGGTTGAGCCCGTCCCTGAGGGTCTCTATCTCCAAACTGTTATCAAGCCCCTCTATCGCTTTATGCGTGATCAGGGTTATGAAGTTATTGACGGGAAGTTCGTCCGCAAGGAAAAGGATCATGCGCAAATCATCGGCTACGACGACATTAATCAGCTATTTTGGTACCCTGAGGGTCTAGCAAAAATAGTCGTTAGAGGAGGGCAGCGACTGGTCGACGTCCCTCCAGCTCAACGTTTCATGAAACTTAGCCAAATAGAATGGGACCGCGTCTTCTTTAAGACTTATTTCGAGAAGAGATCCACCGCACATCTCCTCGTCAACTTCAACAGAATCTGGATTCTACACATTTCTGTCTACTACTTCTACACTGCATTCAACTCGCCCAAAGTCTATGCCCCTCGTCTAAAGACGAGTCCCTCGGCGCCCATGACTTGGTCCGCTGTCGCCCTGGGAGGCGCAGTGTCGACAGTTATCATGATCCTCGCAACTATTGCCGAATTCTCCTACATCCCAACTACATGGAACAACGCCTCTCATTTAAGCACACGTCTCATCTTCTTGCTGGTCATCCTTGCTATAACTGCTGGACCAACCTTCTACATCGCTATGGTCGACGACCTGCCCGCCAAGACGCAGGTTCCTCTTATTGTCGGCATGGTGCAATTTTTTGTATCTGTTGTCGTCACGATCGCATTTGGTATCATTCCTTCTGGGCGGATGTTCGGCGATCGGGTTGCAGGAAAGTCACGCAAGTACATGGCCTCGCAAACATTCACCGCGTCCTACCCCGCGCTCACAAAAAGTGCTCGAATGGCCTCAATTTGCCTTTGGCTTCTCATTTTTGGCTGCAAGTTTATAGAATCATACTTCTTCTTGACATCCTCCTTTAGTAGCCCTATTGCTGTCATGGCGCGTACCAAGGTACAGGGATGCAACGACAAGTTCTTCGGGAATGCATTATGCACGAATCAGGTACCGTTCACGCTTGCGATTATGTACGTCATGGACCTTGTCCTTTTCTTCCTCGACACGTACCTGTGGTACATCATCTGGATCGTCATATTCAGTATCGGCCGCTCTTTTGCTCTAGGCCTCTCTATCTGGACGCCATGGAAGGATATATACACCCGATTACCGAAACGAATCTACGCCAAGCTCCTTGCGACATCAGAGATGGAGATCAAGTACAAACCTAAAGTGCTCGTCTCGCAGATTTGGAATGCGGTCATAATTTCAATGTATCGGGAGCATCTGTTGTCGATTGACCATGTGCAGAGGTTGCTGTACCATCAAGTTGACGGTCCTGATGGCCGACGGACACTGCGTGCACCTCCTTTTTTCACTAACCAGGACAGTGCAAGAGGCAGCTTCTTCCCCATTGGCGGCGAGGCTGAACGTCGCATCTCGTTCTTCGCTTCGTCTTTAACAACAGCTCTTCCGGAACCTTTACCTGTCGATGCCATGCCCACTTTCACAGTTCTTGTCCCACATTACTCCGAGAAGATCTTGCTGTCGTTGCGTGAGATCATTCGCGAGGAGGACCAACACACCCGTGTCACATTGCTCGAATATCTCAAACAATTACACCCAGTTGAATGGGATAACTTTGTCAAGGATACCAAGATTCTCGCTGAAGAGACCGATGGCGCGGATGGTACTACCACCACAACCAGCGAGAAAGGCGGCAAGAAAATCGAAGACCTGCCTTTCTACTGCATTGGTTTCAAGACATCTTCCCCCGAATACACTCTTCGCACGCGTATCTGGGCTTCTCTCCGTGCCCAAACTCTTTACCGTACCGTCTCGGGTATGATGAATTATTCCAAGGCCATCAAGCTGCTCTATCGTGTTGAAAACCCAGACATAGTGCACAACTTTGGGGGTAATACTGAGCGATTAGAACGTGAGCTCGAGCGGATGGCAAGAAGGAAATTCAAGGTTTGCATTTCGATGCAGCGGTTCGCGAAGTTCAACAAGGAGGAACAGGAAAATGCTGAATTCCTCCTACGTGCGTACCCCGATCTACAGATCGCCTATCTCGACGAAGAGCCTGGCGCATCCAAGGGTGACGAAGCCCGACTGTTTTCTGCCCTCATCGACGGTCATTCCGAAATTGACGAGAAGACTGGCAAACGCAAGCCCAAGTTCCGTGTTGAGTTGCCTGGTAATCCTATCCTAGGTGACGGTAAGAGCGACAACCAGAACCATGCGATGGTCTTCTACCGAGGCGAATACTTGCAATTGATCGACGCTAACCAGGACAACTACCTTGAGGAATGTATCAAAATTCGAAACGTGTTGGGAGAATTTGAGGAGCTGCAGGTGTCAAGCCAGAGTCCGTACGCTCAGTGGGGTCACAAGGAGTTCAACAGGTCGCCAGTCGCCATCGTCGGCACCCGCGAGTACATCTTCTCTGAAAACATCGGTGTTCTAGGTGATATCGCTGCAGGCAAGGAGCAGACATTTGGTACTCTTACCGCCCGTGCTCTGGCGTGGATTGGAGGCAAACTGCACTACGGACATCCTGATTTTCTGAACGCGACTTTCATGAATACGCGCGGTGGCGTGTCGAAGGCGCAGAAGGGTTTGCATCTGAACGAAGATATCTTTGCAGGAATGAATGCTTTTGGACGTGGCGGTAGGATCAAGCACAGCGAGTACTACCAGTGTGGCAAAGGTCGTGATTTGGGTTTCGGTACAATTTTGAATTTCCAGACCAAAATCGGCACAGGTATGGGTGAGCAGATGCTCAGTCGCGAGTACTATTATCTTGGAACGCAGTTGCCCATCGATCGCTTCTTAACCTTCTACTATGGTCATCCTGGATTCCATATCAATAACATCTTGGTCATCTATTCGATTCAGGTGTTTATGGTCACTAGTATGTGTTTGACTTTAGTCTTCATGTCGTTCTTCGTTGCTTATACGTTGTTTGCAGTGCTCTATATCGGCACATTGAATAAACAGCTGGCTATTTGCAAGGTGAACAGCCAGGGCACGGTCATTAGCGGGCAGCCTGGATGCTACAACCTTATCCCAGTTTTTGACTGGATTAGACGGTGCATTGTCTCTATTTTCTTGGTGTTCTTCATCGCGTTCTTGCCTCTCTTCTTGCAAGGTATTTGCAGCTAATATTCGTAAAACTCTGTCTTTGATGTACTTACGGAATTGATTTAGAATTGGTTGAAAGAGGAACAGGAAAGGCACTGCTTCGTCTCGGCAAACATTTTCTCTCCCTTTCGCCCATCTTCGAAGTCTTTTCCACTCGAATCTACTCCAATTCGATTCTGAGTAATTTGTCGTTTGGTGGTGCCCGCTATATCGCCACCGGACGTGGCTTTGCAACCACTCGTTTGTCATTCAGCATTCTTTATTCGCGCTTCGCAGGCCCGAGCATCTACATGGGCATGCGCAACCTGCTTTTACTCCTCTACGTGACGATGTCGATCTGGATTCCCCATCTTATCTATTTCTGGCTCTCTGTCCTTTCATTGTGCATCGCACCCTTCTTGTTCAACCCTCATCAGTTCTCGTATGCCGATTTTATCATCGACTATCGCGAGTTCTTGCGTTGGATGTCCCGTGGCAATTCGAAAACATCCGCGAGTAGCTGGTACGGGTACTGTCGACTTTCGCGCACAATGATTACCGGATATAAGAAGAAGAAACTAGGACATCCATCTGAGAAACTCTCGGGCGATGTACCTCGCGCTACATGGCGTACGGTTATCTTCACTGAAATTATTTGGCCCATTTGCGTTTCAATCCTCTTCGTTGTCGCATACATGTTCGTTAAATCATTCCCAGATAAAGACGGCGCTCTTCCACCAAGTCCTCTCATTCGCATCGCCATTATCTCCATTGGCCCTGTTGTGTGGAATGGGGCTGTCCTCATTACACTCTTCTTCATATCGTTGTTCCTTGGCCCTATGATGGATGCGTGGGCCAAATTTGGATCAGTTATGGCGTCAGTCGCACATATTCTCTGTTTGGTTGGCCTAGTTGCATTCTTTGAGCTTTTCGTGCGTCTATTTTTCTTTCTTTCTTTCAAGTTATTTTCGTTTTACTGAAATGTATAATTAGTGGTTCCTCGAACTCTGGGATGCTTCGCACGCCGTGCTTGGTGTGATTTCCATCATCGCAATCCAGCGCACAATTCAGAAGATCCTCATCTCCGTCTTTTTAACTCGTGAATTCAAACATGATGAAACGAATCGCGCCTGGTGGACAGGAAAATGGTATGGACGTGGGCTCGGCAATTCAGCAATGTCTCAACCCGCTCGCGAGTTCCTCGTCAAGATCGTGGAGATGTCGCTCTGGGGGTCGGATTTCTTGCTCGGCCACTTTTTGCTTATCATCTTGACACCACCGGTGTTGATCCCATATGCGAACACGGTGCATTCGACGATGCTGTGTACGTGCTTATTCCTGTCAGTAATAGTGATTACATTGACAATGGTTGGTTTAACAGTTTGGCTTCGCCCGTCCAAACAGATCCGTGCGCCGCTGTTCTCGATGAAACAAAAGAGACAGCGCCGATGGATCGTTGTGAAGTACACAGTAATCTACGTGTTCATGGTTGCTTTACTTTCTGCATTGATTGTGCTGCGTGAGTAATATCATCTGCTATCTGATCCGCCTACAGACTGACTCTTTTCCCGCAGCTGCTCTCTTCCGAGACCGCATCACCTTGAACTGTTCCATCTGCAAGAATATCTAAACAATCTAATGCCTATACCGCAACGTTTGTGACAGCATTTAAAACCCTCACGGCCTCACTCTTCACGCGCACAACTACAAGGCTTGTCATATATCCTGTATCATCATCATAATAGCATACACCTTCTGTGTTTCTTATTTGGGCACGGGACTTTTCTTTTCGGTAAATAATTAGGATACTTGCATCGCTCTAAATACCCCAAACTCTCGCGGCGTTGATATTTTGCCCCGAGCATCCATCGGATGTCTAACTGTCGTCACTCGCTTGCTTTGATTTATGTACCTAGGTCCAGCATTATCAATTACAGATTCTTCTATCGTTGAAGCGCACGTTTGAAAATTGGAATTTTATCTTATAAGCTCACGTGGTATGAGGTAGCACAACGCACCAGCATCGTCACTCCATTCCTCCCAACGTTATGCCCGTTCCCCCTTACAGATACCTTTCGCCTGTATTTAGAATATACAGGCCATCTCTCGCGAGACAAATAGCACGCAGGACGCCACGCTCCCGCTTTCTCCATGCACACTCAGCAAGTTCAGCCAATCCCGCGCCAGCGCCCACCCATCATCCATACACCTTCTATATCGGTGCCAGTTGGATAGGCAAAGCAGACGATTCCAACCTTATGACGAAGGTCCCCTTCCCTCATGACACACTTATTGGCTCATGGAGAGACAGGATGCTCCAGTGGCCCAAGATGGCGAGGAGTGTAGATGCTGGAGAGGATTTCTTCTTTGTGCAAGAGGTATGCCAACTTCTGCTGCTTGTCGCAAGGCCGGAATGTGTCTTGTCTGCCTCTTCATTTTATGCAAAAACAGAATCGACTGACACGCTTTCTCTTGTTCTTTATCTCTTCAGATGCGTAACCGCTCAGTATGTATCTACTCCTCGTTCTGCGCGTCGCTCCTTCGCTTCTGCTCTCTTTGCTGACGCGTTTCGTCTTTCGATTGTGGAGGGTGTATCTTTCGGTGTTGCCGACGGCGTCGGAGGCTGGATAGAAAGTGGAGTCGACCCGGCACTTTTTGCTCAGGCGCTCATGTATCATGCCCATCGGTATTCGCGTAACGCATGGCCAGGCGAACCAGAAATTGACCCAACGATGGACTATGAAGAACGCGAACAAATTGAAGGTTGGGAGATGACGCCATATGAATGTCTGGATCTCGCCTATGGAGGTGTTCTCAGGGAGAAATATGTGCAAGCAGGTATGTTTTCATTCATTTTCTGCTGTATACCTCGGAGAAAAGGAGGCAAACGAAAGGAAACAAAGCTGAATCTGCATTTGACGTCTATATTTTATTTTATTTTGCAGGTTCGAGTACAGCATGTATCATCAGCCTAAACGCGTCGTCGGGTGTCCTACGATCAGCAAAGCCAGTTCACTTTATCTCATTCGCCTCAGACAACCTTTCTGATAAAAAATTTAGCCTCGGAGATAGTGGTTTCTCAATTATTCGTGGAAATTCGCTGATATATCGACAACCCCCACAAACACATTTCTTCAATTGCCCCAAGTCAGTCGTATGAGCCTAACTCGGCTAAGTTGCCTCCTTCATTTGATTTTCTTCTTATAATAGGCAATTGACCAAACTGCCCGCAAATTCGGGGCGCAAATTTGCCCGTGCTTGCGTAGATTCGCCCAACGAAGCGGACATATTTGAAGCTAAACTAAGGGATGGAGACATTGTCATAGCCTATGTGCGGCCCTTCTGAATCTGACCCAGAGCATGCATTTACGAAACATTCGCAGACGGATGGCTTCTCTGACAATGTCTTCCCTGGAGAGATGAAGACAATCTGTTCGCTAATCGCTCGAGCCGGTGGTTCTGAAGAACAGCAAGTTCAAATAATGGCAGATCGGATGGTGGAATATGCGCGTTCATGTATGAAAAGCAAAACGAGAGTAAGCCCATTTGAACGTGAGTTGACGTGCTCTCTTTCCGTGTGATCCAAACTCATTTTACTGTCTCGTCAGGCGAAGCATCAAGAGAGGGCATGTACTTCCGGGGAGGTGTAAGCAAAATTCTTTTTTTTTAATCAAAGCTGATATATTTATATATTCTTAATGCAGAAACCGGACGAGTGGGTTTCTTTTGCATGATGTTGGTCAAGGAACTTGACTGATTTTTGATTTTTTTTGCAGCGTTACGGTCATTGTTGCGCTCATCAAGGAAACATCATAACCCTTGCAAAAGTATAGTATAATTAATTCCAGCTCCGACCTTCATCACTCCTTCAATTTATACACACCTTACCCGCAATCATCATAAGACCAATTTTGCATGCTATCCATATCAATTTATTTCCTGGACATTTTGTTTGCTCTCCTGTTAGATAGATTACATTTATATAACCCTTCGTAATTTCTTTAGTCACATATGTTACGGAAGATTAGAGATGCCTTTCAATGAAGCTTTGGATGACACCAGCGGGTGTCAAAGGATATTCCTTCAGAATGACTTTATCATCCACCAACACCGTATTGGGTTGTACAAATATTTTTCGGGGCTGTGGATAAGGAAATGCCGCTGTCATTTCAGATCCTTGTGAAAGAGATCAATTACGCACTAGTTTCTTGTGCAGTACCATATTGCGAATCTCGCCCTCCCACCCTGGGATGGGCCTTGTGAGATTGGTATAAAATTCACGGGCCCCTGCGGCATCTGCGGTACTCTTGCGAACCTGTAACTCCACAAGGAGTTTGCCTGCTGCTTCTCTCCCCTTCGAAAGCACAAGCGCGCGATCAACCTGGAGTAAAGAAAGTATATCAGATCATACCCCTCCCAAAAGAGTATCTGAGCTGCCTGACCTTGACATAGAGATTTGTCAATGTACCATCACTATCTCTGACTTCCTCGAGGCGTGCGATGCCGGAGTGGATAAGGTGCTGTGTGATACCAAGTCTGCAAAACACGATATTATTAGAGGAGAAATGGCTGTATTGGTTCCATCTAATCATACCGAGCTTGCATGTGAGCTTGGCCGTGTTTCTGAGTGGCAGGGTCGTAGAATTCAAGCGCTCGCAAACCGGCTCGGGCCATAAGTAAAAACGTGATGTACTGAATTTCTTCTATCTCTTTTTCATCGACGTACTGTGGAATGAAAGCGCACATCAGATGTGATAAAATAGCTCAATAAGCAAATCACTCACATTGAATATTTTGAGGATATCAGGATTGCTAACGACTAATCCATAACATTTAGAGTAATTCGGAATCAGCGCACCGAATCCCGCATAATGAAGTACTAACTCACGATACAAAGCCACGGTTTCTGCGCGGCATTCCTCCATAGACGACGAAACTTCCCCGAGAACAGAGCCGGGCGTCTGACCCGGTTTATACCAAGAAGTACTGTGCACGATTCAATCAATCACATATTTCGAGCTACTGGTATCCAAAAAGACATTTACATCTTCCTACCGGTAAGTGGATTGATAACCTGTAAGACACGTTAAGTATACGTTGAAGCAAAAAAAAAAAAAGATCAAGAAAGATCGCCTTTTCAGGGTCGAAGTTCTTTGTTCCATCCGCATATTCTTCAAAGAGCTTTCCGGAGCCATGACCGAGAAGTTCATGGTTGGCAACTTGTAGCTCAAACGCTCTGTTGTCCCAAGCGTTATAGAGCTCAACGTCGTCAGGATGAATAAAGGTCAACTCCTCGTCTGTCACCATACATGGAGATGAGAAATTACTCGAACCATCCTAAAGTTGCGATACATACTTGGCGCTTTTGCCGCAAGAACATTCTATCGAGTTGCGAAAATGATTAGCTTTCCAGGACTGCAGCGACGAAAAGACAGCATGGCTTACAGCCAATGAAACATTTTTGAAACCAGTAGATTCCCTAATGTCGTAATAGTTCTAGAAGGCGATCAGAATCGAGATATATTCGCCACCAGTGTCAGACATGGCTGGCTTACAGGAATCTGTGAGAAAAAGTACATTGATTTTTGTTGTAGGTAGTAAATGAAATCAAGTAACTCACATTAATACCCGCAGGTATTCCTGAAATAACGAGATCAGAACGCAACTCGAAGCCGACAAGGTTTAAAGCACACCTCCGGTGGCAAAGGACACGACCTCCAAGGCAGTAAAATCGGGTTTTCGGAAAACATCTACTTCGAAGTCCTTGCCCCATGGTAATACCTTAATGAGGTTCGGAGCATCGTTCACCAGAGTTTCGTACTTCGCACTGAGTTTCTTGTTGACGATTGCAGTGAATCCTAATATCCCGCGAATCAGATACGGATGAACCTGGCGGCAGACAAAAAGTTTATCACCTTCCCACTCTGCGCGACCCCCGTATGGATCTACATATGTTTCGATGAACTGCAGAAAAGGTCGGCTATCCATCGATCCTGGACTTCAAAGCCACTTACGCCAATATATGATTCGACAACAGGACCGACATCTTTGACCCACCACTTTGACCCATCCTTGTGATATTGGATAGATCCAGTTGTGAATCTTCGGAGAGGTTAAAGGCCGTTCATAAATGATCGGTAAAACAGACATACGAACGGATGTACGCATCGATCATGTTAGTTTGGTTTTCATTCGCAGTGAACTTCTTTGCCTAGTCATCTTTGCATAAATGAATGTCATTCACGACGAACAACGTAGAAGCGTACATCTCTCAAAGCATCCACAACTTTGGTGAGGACATCAGAGAAATCGCCATATTGGACTTTCAGGTTAGCCTTATCTCCACTCTTGGTGTCGATTTCATGGATAGCCGCAGATTGCGAGGCATCAGCTGAAGCAACCAAAAGAGTGAAGTTGTTAGGTCCATTCTTAACAACCCTTCATGGTGATATATGTCAATCAGCAAAGATGAATCAAAACAACAAATGCCTAACCTGGTATTCAATACATCAACTCCTATTTTTTCGGCCGCAGCTTGGACAGCAGCGACTTCCTCGTCGTTGATGGACTCTCCGAGGTAGTAATTTGATACATGTCCGAGACTACGCTTTCCGATGAACAGAGTAGATTCAGGACTCGTAGCATAGATGTGTTCTTTCAACTAGAACACGTTAGAAAATTGTAAGTATCAGCAGGAACGACTGCCAAATAGCCAAGGTCTGCCAAACTTGCATTCTTCCACACAGGCACGGCTGCGTTGCTATTAGCAGACGTCGCGACAACAGCCTCGAACTTGTCGGATGAGACCCTTGGCACGAGCTTGGTAAACCCGAACGACTTGAAGTTCACAAGATTGCTTAAAACCTAGATAAACGGGTATAGGATCTGCTCATTCGAAAAGTCACACTTAAAAACAGAGATGACTACGCGCCTGAGTCGTGTATTGCAAAAGATCTTCCCATTCGGATGACGTGAGCCCTGCTGCAGTCTGTAAGGCACCGAGGTCAGCAAGGCCTCCTTTACCGTCACTGAACGTCAATATCAGAAGATCATAAAGCTCCTGTGCTTGAGGGGTCCACTGTCCTAATGCCTTTGTTTTAGGTATATCTGTGATTGGGACAGTGGGTATACTCGCCTTGGATGATCCTGGCTCCTGCCCAAGAGGCTAGTCCCAAATAGTGCGCGTACTTCTTCTCTTTGTCGCTGGAATGAATGGTCATTATGATTCTGTAAGTTTGTCCGAACATGGTCAGTTTTGTACCTCAATTGCTCAAAGGAAGTGGCGATATCAAGGCTACATAGAGGGGCAGCGCGATCGGCGAGGAATCGCTCCGCGTTAACAGCGGCGGTAGAGGCCATCTTGCGTATTTTTTGAGTGCGAAACTGATTTCTGATTAGGCTTGTCGATGTTTTTCGATAAGACTGATCGTGATGGAGAGCAGCAGGCTGTTTGAAGAGCTGGATTCGAATCCTATGACCGGCTCGAAACATCCAAAAGAGGGAATGAGAGACGGGGAGTCACGATCCTTCTCTATAGACGCGGCCTGCATGTGCGCCGTATGATAGGACCCCTGAATACCAGGCCAAATACTAGATCCCTTGAATGTCGAATTTCGGGTTTTCTGTCCGTACCAAATCTTAAGAAATCCGTCCGTTTTGGACACAACCTATGGGCTCAAAATTGCTCAAAATTTCCTCCAAATCGTCGGAATGTCTCTCAAACCTCTCAAAAGACAAATTTTGGGCTCGCTGCGTGCTGCAGAGGCGAGTTATGGTTCATGCAGGGCGGAAAAGGTGCTCATGAACTGTCCATATGTCCATCCTGGGATCTATCCTAGGCCAAAATCAAGCAATTTTTGCCCAATTTCTGTGCGTTTTTCCTCCATCCCAGGGGCTGTAAATCACCAAAATCTGTCCGGATCGGGATCTAGTAGCATTTGGCCTGATATTCGGGGGTCATCGTATGATCTCTTGCCATACCAAAATATCATATATGTATGTACTTATTTGAATTGGCAAGGCTTAATCGGATCCGTATCGTTTATCGGCGCAACAATTTGATCATTCTCCACCATCATATGTTTTGGCTTGCCCCGAGCGCCTAGCGCTCAGCCGGGAACTCCGGATATCTCCCAAGAGCTTACATCGCACTTCGTTTATTCATAGCATAGAACATGCGGTTCCTGTAAGTACTTAAGTACACTCAGTTAAATGCATGGGAATACTTTGAATACGCCAGTGAACTTTCGTAGCTCCAATCATGACTGGGACCGGCAGAACGGACAATACTATAGACGCAGAAAAAGCACATGGAATTCGGAAGTTAAAAGTACTTTACATAGTTATACTTCAATGTCACTCTTGTACATGAAAATACTGAGATAGTGGAGAGGCTTTCCATTCTACAAAGCGTAGATCTTCTGCAACGCGTAACGTTCAAATGGGTACAATCAAGACAGACGAAGTAGTCGATTTTTGGAAGGAAATAGCTCAGCTTGGCCACACATCACGAAGACGACAAGTCCTGTAGATAGTCCATGCTATATGTAGAATCATGAGAAATTGAAGACCAATAAGGAAGATATGGGAAGGGAGTGATTAGGACAATAAAGGACTAGCACCAAAAGTTAGCAAGTTCTTGAAAAAACATGCCCTTTGCACAACCAGCAGTGTCGCAATTTCGCATGAGCTACTTCCTATGTAAGTTTTCAGCCTCTTGGATGAGACGCCCGCAAGTGAGGTATGTCAATGTCATGCCAGATCTTCAATGGTCTTCAAAAACAATCAAGAGCGAGACAAGCGCAAGATATGAATTTGTGGCAGTTGTCTGAAAGATTCCATTCCGTATATCATATAACGAAAAGGTTAGTTGAAAGATTTACTGCGGTCACGGTCGGTCACATCTTGTCACCAGCGTCAAAAACCCGCTTCGGGCGGTAGCGGCGTTCTAACGCAAGTTTTGGGGTGCACCATCTTCCGTCCCTCTTGGCTGCGCACTCGAGCTGCCATAAAGCAAGCTTTCCTTACCTCCGAACCCTACGGTGTTTTCAACCTATCATCGCATATCTGTGTTAAAACGGGAAGAACAAAACTCCACACCAGCCTGACCACATGCTGCCATCATGGCTTCTTATTAGTTTGGTGACACACATCGGCCCCTGTTGGGGCTATATACGAATCAGCGCACAAATGTCAATCCATGCGAACGATCTGGACAAAATGCCGATAGGTCATATAATATTGGCGCTCTTTCACCTTTGCCGCGTTTGCGCCCTTTCTTTGCACCCGTTCATCTGCAGCGCTCAGCCATGCTCCCTCTTCTGGTGCTGGTGGTCCTCAACGCCCTGCTCGTGTCCGCCCTCTCACCAACGCGGACGGTCAACAAAAGGCAGAGCGCGCCGCCGAACCAGTTCGTTACAACAGACGGAGGCTCATTCATAGTGAATGGAAGGTCTGCACATCACTTTGTAATGCGCTCCCTCTGCATCCTTAGCTTGCCCACACAGCGTATTAACCTTCGTTGGGACCAACGCGTATTGGCTTCCGACACTCAATAGCGACGATGACATTGATTTTACGTTGGGAAATATGTCGGCTGCTGGGATTAAGGTCGTCAGAACATGGGCATTCAATGGTGAGTAGCGTTTCAGGTGAAAATATATAGTAGTAATCTTTTACATGTCAGACGTGGAAACTATACCAGAAAACGGCACATGGTTCCAGTTGATTGCCAACGGCACCACTACTATCAATGATGGTCCCAATGGTTTGCAGAAACTCGACACTGTCATTCGATTGGCCGAAAAACACAACATGTTCGTTCTGCTTTCTCTGACGAACAACTGGAACCCGAGACCCCTCTTCGATAACATGACCATTAATGCTTCTGGCACCCCTATTGAAGCCCGAGATGTTACTCCAGGGACTAATAATACACTTCCTCGGAACACTCTTAGTAACGATTACGGTCAGTGTTTCTTCCTCTCTTCCTCTGATAAGTACTTCAAGTCCTAATATCTATGTTCTGCTAATGCCACTAGGCGGCATGGACATGTATGTCCGTGAATTTGCTAATAATTCAACGATGCACGACGAGTTTTACACAAATCCGACCATCCTATCCCACTTCATGAATTATACAGCTACCATCGTGTCACGCTACGCGAACAACACGTCGGTCTTTTCATGGTAATTTCTGCTATCTATAATGATGTCAATAGAGAGATTGACAAACGCTTATTCGTACAGGGAGGTTGCTAATGATCCCAGGTATTTTTGATTCGGACATCAGTATCATATGATATTCAATACGGATTTGCCAGATGTAACTCGTCCTTGCCTGCCTCAACCGTATGCAATACAAACACTGTAACGCACTTCCACGATGTAATTTCCCAGCATATCAAGACCTTTGATCCGAATCATCTCGTCTCTTCTGGGTATGAATGTTTCTATTTTATATGTAATTTAGCTGATATGACTGCCCAGAAATCAAGGATTTTTGTGTGCAGATTGCCCGAAGCTCTTTCCGCGAGTCGTTCCACCTCCACCTCAAGCATCGCCTCTTGCCAATGTCAAGCGTCGAAGTGCAAAGCCCATGACAAAAAAAAGAATTTTGGCTGAGCGTAGAGCAGCTTTGAATAAGGCAAGGAGTTATCAGCGACGCCACGCGTCTCCTACAGGAGGTCTTCGAATTAGGGGGAGATGGATGGCTACTGGTGCGTGCTTTCCCACCGAAGGTTCACCGATCTAAACGGCTAATATTCCACTCAGAAACCAAGCGGCAGGATGCTGAAGATCAGGGGGTAGGCTCAGCATTCGATGGATCATCTGGAGTCGACAGTGAAGATATCATCAACGTCCCCAATATTAATTTTGGTACATTCCAACTGTTCCCTGATCAGGACAACTATGGCTTCATTTCCGACCCGTCATTGCCTGCTTTCAACAATACGGTGAATGCAGGGTTAGACTGGATTCGCAGGCATGCTGAAATTGGCACACTGTATGTCGTGCTCCAACTTTCGGGACGTGTGTCTGAGTTTCTCTCTCAGATTTAACAAGCCCATAACTCTCACGGGCTTTGGTCTTGTGACGCAATCGAATTCACCCGCCTTCGTTCCATTCAACACATCAGTGGCACCATTTGGTCCTGACCCAAGTAAGTTTTTCCTTGTTATAATTTTCATCACGATGTCTGATAGATTGATGAAGCCGATACACAAGCCACGCAGACTTTCGGAGTAACGGATGAACAACGAGACGATGCATATGCGCAATGGTTGAAAGCTGGGTTCACTGCCGGCCTGCAAGGCATGGTTCAATATCAGGCATGGTATTTCTTTGCGATATGTTACGTTCAACGTTAACGATTATACTGGTAATCTAGTGGACTCAAGCTAATCTTACGACTGTCGACGGCACGAACATCAGCCCTACAGTCACTGACACAGGTCTCAGTCCAGTAGTTACTGAACCCGGATTCTCCCCCAATGATGGTTATTCCTTGCAAGGCGTCTCGTGCGTAGCAACGAGTTGCTTACCCTCTCACATAAACTGACCAATTACTGCAGCGATAGCCAGGCTCAAGCCGTCAATGTCATTCAACAAGCCGCTCAGTCGATTGGTCCTGATCCTAACACTTGAAATTAGGAATTGAAACAAATACAGACATTTGTTGTAACAACAGAAACTATATAGTGACCGTTCTTCATGTTGTAGGATTCCTTTCCCTCACCCTAGCCGTACCACGAACACTGAATGCTCCATTATTAATGCCTGCTTTTATTATTATTTCGATCCATGTTCGCCGACTTCATCTGCCTACATCTTACATGAACTCTTACGGATTTTATTGGACTGGTCAAAACACTTTATAAATCTCTGACAGACGAAGGTCGCCGCTTTACGGGCGCTCAAACATTGAACCCCCTTATACTAATTGAGTCACAAGCACGTGAAGTGACGTGATACAGAATTGACCGCGGCGGGTCCTGCGCGTCTTCAAGAAATTCTTCAAGCTTTTGGCCCTTTCCAGCTGCATAAATTCAACCTGCTTCATATGCACATAAATTCGACCACGTTATATACACCTCGTCTACAATAAACTCGCTATCCGACTTCCTATACAGCCGCATATCAGAAAGCAAGTTGACTCAACCAAAATTCAGTACTCAACTTCATACCGTACTGTAACGAACGAATAACGAACG
Source organism: Pholiota conissans (assembly GCA_015484465.1). Classification (NCBI taxonomy): domain Eukaryota; kingdom Fungi; phylum Basidiomycota; class Agaricomycetes; order Agaricales; family Strophariaceae; genus Pholiota; species Pholiota conissans. Next base: position 17,504 of record MU155161.1, read on the forward strand.
AAATTACCAACCTTACACCCCTTTTCTTCTATATTACTGGCAACTTAAGAAATTAAAACGACACTCCAGCAATATTCATCTATCGCTCCAATAATGAAATTCTTCATTGACAACTTACCTGTGAGTTCAATCGTTGCATTTAGCCACGAGCATCGTGTTCATACGATGTAGATTATATTTCCTTACGATAGAATCTACCCTGGTAAGTCTACGAAATATTATATATGCACTATAGTCTCAATGCTTTAATTGTAGAACAATATGCATACATGTGTGATCTCAAAAGAACACTGGACGCGACTGTAATTCTCCCTACATCTCGTCTCCTAGATTTTCAGTTGAGAAGTCGGTCCCTAGGGTCACTGTGTCCTGGAAATGCCTTCAGGAACTGGAAAAACTGTATCTTTATTATCTCTCATTGTATCATACCAACAGGCGAGTGGTTTGTCTGGACTGCCATCCACATAACTGACTGGCTTCTTCAAGTTCTTCCCAACGAAACGGAAGTTAATATATTGTTCACGTACTGTCCCAGAGATTGAAAAGGCTCTTACCGAGTTGAAGCGTTTGATGGAATACCGGATGCAATGTGCTGAAACAGACCACGAGAGGGAGCGGGAGAAGAATTTTATGGGCCTGGGCCTTACTAGTCGGAAAAACCTTTGTATCAATCCTGAAGTGAGTCAAGCTATCAATCCAAAGTGCTTGACTCAAAAATTTTCATTACAAGGTAGCCAAAGAAAAGAAAGGCAAAGTCGTCGATGCTCGCTGTCGAGATCTGACAAATTCAGCTGCCTGTGAGAAGGGTAGGGCAAATCCCGGATCCGTTGAGTTGTGTGGTTGGCATGAGGTATACCGACCCGTTTTGTCATGGTCATTTGTTTATTGTTGCAGACTCTAGGGAAAATGGAACCCGGACATCTGATACCAAGCGGTATATGGACTCTTGCCGATATCTTGCAGTATGGACGCGACAAAGGAATCTGTCCTTACTTTGCTGTTCGACGAATGGTACATTTTTAAAATATCGATATCATTTGGAATGCTGAATTTAGACTTTCCAGATGCCTTTTGTCGACATCATCATCTACTCTTTCCACTATCTTCTTGATCCCAAAGTTGCAGAACAAGTTTCGAAAGAGATGTCAAAGGACGCCATCGTGGTGTTCGATGAGGCGCACAACATCGGTATGCAATCTTTTTCCTCTGGAAAGCCTGTATATCTCACTTCAGAGCCAGATAACGTTTGCATTGAATCCCTTAGCATTGACCTGACACGGCCAATGATGGATGCAGCTGGACGTAGTGTCACAAAATTAGCAGAGAAAATCGAAGAGTGTGTTTGTGTTTCTCTTTCTTTTTTAAGTGCTAGTGCATAATTAAATTCAAGGATCAAAACCACGGACGTGGCTAAACTACAGGATGAATATGCGAGACTGGTTGAAGGTCTGCAAGAGCCTATATCAGATCAGAACGACACGGATGCCTTTATGGGAAATCCATGTGCGTTATTTCTTTTTCCCTAAGAGCGACGAGTTGTTGAAAGTTCGATTTTATAGTATTACCTGACGACCTCATCCATGAAGCAATTCCTGGCAATATTCGGAAGGCGGAACATTTTGTTGCCTTCTTGAAGAGATTCGTAGAGTATATAAAGGCCCGTTATTTAATCGGACCTGATTTTATTCGTCTAATATAATAGTAAACAGACGCGGATGCGTGTCCTTCATGTTGTCGCCGAAACTCCGCTATCTTTCCTACAACATCTCAAGGATATAACTTACATCGAGAGAAGACCCTTGCGGTGAGTCATCTCCAGTAATATAGAACATCATATCCATTTACTTCTTTCTGTCAGGTTTTGCGCAGAACGATTGCAGTCTCTTATTCGAACATTGGAACTCACTCGCTTAGATGAATATTCTAGTCTTCAGAAGGTTGCGAGCTTTGCTACACTAGTTGCTACGTATGAAAAGGGTGTGTCAAATTTATCATATATTTCAAAGACTGTAGGCAGACCTTAACACAGGCTTCCTTTTGATTCTTGAACCCTTCGAAACGGACAACGCTACAGTCCCTAATCCTGTATTTCATTTCACGTGAGTTCTCATTCCTGCACAAGTTTACCTTTTAATCCCTCTGTAGATGTCTCGACCCGTCACTTGCTATCAAACCTGTGTTCGAACGTTTTAGCAGTGTAGTTATCACCTCCGGAACTATCTCCCCTCTGGACATGTACCCTAAGATGCTCCAATTTACTCCTGTTGTTCAAGAGACATATCCCATGACATTGACAAGAAATGCTTTTCTACCACTCGTTAGTAATTCGTTATTTTCCATCCACCGTCATTAATCAGTCTTTATGCTCGAAGGTAATCACTCGTGGAAGTGACCAAGTGGCTATTAGTTCGCGATTCGAAGTCAGGAATGATCCAGCGGTCGTGCGCAACTTTGGCAGTATTCTGATTGAGTACACGAAAATAGTACCAGATGGGATCGTAGCGTTCTTCCCTAGCTATCTTTACATGGAGTCCATTGTTGCGGCGTGGAATGATATGGTGAGTAGTAATGTTGGTTGATGCTCAGGAAATCTAATGATTCCTTCGCGCCAGGGAATTTTGAACGAAGTATGGAAACATAAATTGATTTTTGTTGAAACGCCAGACGCAAATGAAACCAGTATTGCCTTAGAGAATTATCGGAGGGTGGGTGTTGTTGAATCTGCATTATTCGCAAATAATGACACTCCAGTAGGCCTGTGATAATGGTCGTGGGGCCGTGCTTCTCTCCGTCGCTCGAGGGAAAGTCTCGGAAGGGATCGATTTTGACCACAATTATGGACGAGCGGTCATTATGTTTGGGCAAGTTGCTTCATTCTTAGATTAACTTATTTTCTGAGGACAATTCGCAGTGTGCCCTACCAGTACACTGAAAGTCGTATCTTGAAGGCTCGCCTTGAGTACCTTCGCGATGCCTATCGTATCAGGGAATCCGAGTTTTTAGGCTTTGATGCAATGCGGAATGCTGCCCAATGTGTTGGTCGTGTATTGAGAGGTAAAACCGACTGGGGGCTGATGATCTTTGCGGATAAAGTCAGTTGCAATTCTCCCAGCTTTGAAGTAAATTCTCTTACAACATGTGTAGCGTTTTGCAAGGGCGGACAAAAGGGCTAAACTTCCTCGTTGGATCAATCAATATATCACTGAAACTGCTTCTAATCTGTCAACGGATATGGCTATAACTCTTTCCAAACTTTTCATGCGCACAATATCGCAAAATCCCAACGAGAACCAAACCGGTATATCGTTGTGGACACTCGAAGACATCGAAAAGGTTCAGGCAAAACAGAAGGAACTTGCATTGGATGGAGAAAAACACGACGAAGATGATGACTATGGAAACGGTGGGATTAGCGACAACGCTCTGATGGACTTCGATTTGGATGTTTAAAGCTATCGTATATTTCTTGCGAACATTAGACCTACTTGCCCACTTCATCTTTGAGGGCACTGGTTACATACTCCAGCTGCCTGTTTCGTGTATGGCGGTTTAGACATGAGATGGGTGTACAGAGATGCGCTGCTTACTTGGTGAGTTACAATTCTCTCTGGTTTCTCGTAATATCTGCGGCATTGTGTGCTGGTGCAACCCGCCGGGTGTGTGGAACTATACTGGCAGTGCAGCGCTCCGCAATCAATGACGGTCTCGCTGGTGAGGGTTAGATGACCACAAGCAGACGATTTGACGAATCGGAGCTGTCTATGACACATGCCTAACACAATTAGGTTATGTATGCAAGGATGAGTGGTTGTCCAGGCTCACTGTTCTCGTCGGCGGAGGTAGGAGGAGGGCCGTGGTGGATCGTAAATCGTGCTTATTTTGAGTTCAATCGGGATGCACTGTAAAGTCTATCAGAGATCAACGTCCTATAATGTGCCTGTGGATACATACCTTCGTCTCGAGCAGTAGCACAAGTCTGAAAAAAGGAGCGTTTCCCTTGAAAGTGCAACAGTAGCATTTCCCTCAGCAATCGAGGTTCTTATAAAGGCTGCTTCCTCCTACAACCTCATATTCCCGAGCCAATCCGCACTGGTTTGCATTCCATACAGAGCGGCTGGCCCGCGATAATATCCATGGGTTCGATGATGGAACAAATACAGACTCACAGTTTACGCAAATCATCCAATCCACTGGTACAGAAACGCTGATCTATATCCATATAGCTTATGTATAGACCGATAAACCAATCACTGGCAGCGCAGATCTGCATTCACGTAGGCTTCGGTTATATTGAAAACAACACATCACTTCGCCTTTGATAATTAGTCCAAAAGAACGGCTACGGCGATATTGTTATCAGCTGAAAGTGGTGAAAGCTATCCGACCCCTTGGTCAACGCAGTAGAGTTCATGCTCTTCGCAATTTGAAGTGGATGATATCAGAATCTCGGCCGCCCCGTCCTCGCGCAGATCAGCTCAAACCTTGATCAACCAACGGTCTTTACAGTCATGCGAAGGTAGGAATTCGAGACTTTGTGTGTGGTCAATTACACCAACTTGAACCTTTCAAGTATTTCCTAGCGTGCGGGAAATAGCAGCAAAATGTGGACTGTATAGTATATACTATCTTCAACTTATCCAGTCAGGCACAGAATAAAAAGCACACACTGTAGACCAACCTGGCCCAAATGTTGGCTAAATGTCATCTTGAAAGTCCACGATTAAATCTCCGATTTGAGAGGCTCCTTGGTCTCTGTGTCGAACGCTGACATTGGACCCTTATCACAACTGCCGCGATCTAAGATTTATCAATCCAATACAAAGGCGAAATGACTTACCGGGATACATGAGTGAACGTCTTTACTTGTGTTTATCAATTCCATAATATACTTATTCCGTGGACAGAAAAAGGATGATCATGACAAGAATAGGGTGTTCTTTTCTAGAATACCTATTGTAAGTCTCCATGTCCGCAATGAATGTAAGCAAACATCCTCAATGATGAAATGAACAAAATCATACTGCCCATAATATACACTTTAAAAACGGGATTCGTGTACAAGAGAAGAGATTCGCCTGCCCAAGGCTTCTCGCCAGTTTGTGAGAAGGGTTGCAGGTCACCAAACCTCATCTGCTGTCAGAGGAATGAAAAGCAGACAAGCATAAACGGTTGATCCCGCCACACGATAATATCTCAAGAGTGCAACAAAAACATTTTCATTACGTTGATTTAGGCTGTAGATTATTAGCAGACATATCTTCCTCCAATATCTCCGTCATAGTCCGAATAGGTTCGCCTTTAATGACTTTTTTAACCTCTTCTAGGTTGAGTGTTTCATGGTCAACAAGGGCGTGCGCGAGCTGAAAAAGGTGATTAACCAGAATAAAAAGGGGTAGATACTTCATGACACGAACCAGGTGTAGCTCGTCAACTTTGTCGGAAAGAAGTATTTTGGCCCGAGTTTCGCCGCCCCTCACAAGTCTGTATCAGAAATAAGCCATGATTAGTCAATATATTCCGTTATATGAGCGAAAACTGAACGACAAAGTGGCAGAGCCGCATGATAGGACAGGACCTACTTTGTGACTTCTTCCTCTATCTCTTCCCTTCTTCTTGGACTTATCGACTCATCTCGATCGTCATGGAACACGGGGCCTAGTTTAGAAAATCCCCAATTCTGCAAAACAAAGTATGATGATGATGATGATGATGATGATGATGATGATGATGTATCGACGGCGGGGGGTTACATCGCTGGACTAACCTTGACCATCGCCTGGGCAGTCCTTGTTGCTTTGCGGATATCAGAACTAGCCCCACTTGTAACGTTATCAGATCCGTAGACTAGATGGGCATCACAAAGGAGTTAGAAGTCGGCGATGGCCTTCTATGAACAAAGATGGCACGCACTCAGCTCTTCGGCTACGCGGCCTCCCATGCACACGTCGATTTCTGCCAAATATTCTTTGAAAGTGACAGAAGTTCGGTCATTCTCAGGAAGCTGCGAGGTCTTGAGAAATTGAAAGTTGCTGTCAGCAAGGTATATCCGAGAAACATGAAGCGAAACCTACATAGCCCAGAGCATGCCCTCGAGGGACACATGTAACCTTATGCAATGGCATTGCTCCATCAGTATAGAGTGCAACAAGAGCATGGCCACCCTTGGAAAAAAAAATTAGCGAAAAATGTCAAACAAACAAACTTCCTACCTCATGGTACGCAGTTGCGAGTTTTGCTTTCTCATCAAGGTATTGACTCTTTCTTTCGGCTCCCATGAGGATCCGATCCTATGGAAAAGTCAGAGTGCATGATGTTATTGAAAACAGCGCTATGAACTTCATACCCTTGCCCATTCAAAGTGTTCCAAACCGACTTCTTTCGCGTGTAGTTTGGATGCTTGGATGGCTGCTTGGCTTTAATAGTACACGTCAGTACTGGAGCTGAAGAATGATTCTTTTCATCAACTTACTTGACCATGTTCTGTAGATCTGCTCCTGAGAATCCGGGCGTCCCCCGAGCCAGGACCTTAGCGTCGATATCTGTAGACATGTCATGTGGTAAATAAATCCTCGCCGAAAGAAAGGAAAAGGCGTGTTAATACCTTTTGAAACTATCACTCCTTGCATGTGGTGCTGGAGAATCTGTACACGGCCCCGGACGTCCGGGAGAGGTACGGCAATGATCCTGTCAAATCGACCTGGTCGAACCAGTGCCCTTGAAAGAAGTCAGATGCTGCGATTGCTGAACATACGGTAACGCACTGGTCCAAACTTTCTGGAAAGTTGGTAGCTGCGATGACAATGACTCCTTCAGCCTGTTGGAACCCATCCATCTCAACTAGAAGCTGGTTAAGGGTTTGTTTCATATATTGCTGGTCGCGATTACTGCGTTTACCACCAACAGCATCAAGCTCGTCGATGAAGATGATAGCAGGCTCCTTCTTACGAGCCGCCGAGAAAAGCTCGCGAACGCGTTTTGCGCCAACTCCCACAAACATTTCTTCGAAGTCCGAGCTGTAAAACATCAGCCAAAATCGTCTGATGATTTCACAATAACTGACCCGGAAGCAAAGAAAAACGGTACACCCGCCTCTCCAGCAACGGCACGAGCTAACAAGGTTTTCCCAGTTCCAGGAGGTCTGCTCAGGTCAAAGTGAGTTATTTGTAATCATATCAAATGCTTCGGTTGCATACCCTGTCAAAAGAACACCTTTTGGGAGTTTTCCTCCAAGAGATGCAAATGCAGTTGGATCCTTCAAGAATGCAACGACGTCTTGCAGTTCCTAAGGATCGCACAATATTTAACCATACGCGAGATGCATAGAACTATCACTCACCTCTTTTGCTTCGTCCACACCGTGGACATCACTGAACGTAACAGATTTTCCTTCGCTGGGCTGGAACTGCGACTGGCGAGGGCCGGCTTTCATAAATCCTGTATTCTCAAAGAATACAGACAATATAACCAGGAAAACTATTCATCACAATTGGATGAGTCCTTGTATAGAGAAGAGTGACTCACAGAAGGAGGATACAGTGACCAGAACTAAAAAACGAACAAGACGAGGAATCCAAGAACCTTTCTCTGTAGACAATCTTGACATAGATGCGAAGATCGAAATATACGATGACTTACGTTCAACAATCGACACTTGGATAGGCTGAGCTTGGCCAGCATTCCCACTCAAAGGCGACTTCAAGCCTTCCAACGGAGAAGTTGGAGAAGTCGTGGAACCATCCGCTTTGGAGATGACTTGTTGTGCAATCACTTGGCTAGGCGTAGCCGTTGGCTGAGTCGACGCAACCGGTCCAGATATCTCAGGATTGGCAGAAGTATCGGCTTCTACTTGAGAGGGTTGGGTTGTATTATCAGTTTCGGGCAACGGGGCTCGGCCCGTCTGAGCAGCCACCACAGAGGTCCCATGTACTGCCAGTAGTTCGTCCCGTTTCTTCGCAGCCACTGGAATCGCAGAACTGTTTCCGGTATGAGAAAGACACGTAAGATATATTTTGAATGCTTCTGTTGACTGCAAAAGTGGGGACGAAGGGTCCTATCACGACAGAGAGAATGAGACCACAGATGCGAACAGGCTTAGATAACTCACAAATTCACACATCCTTTCCCAACGGTTTACGACTAATTCATAGGATGAGGTAAGCTTGGTCTCGAGAAGTGCTTCAAACAAAGCCAGTTGTTTTGCGACATCGTGAGGATAAACGTTGGCCTCGGCCTCTAAGCGCGAAATGTGTGCAACAGTATGGGGTGAAGGAGTGCCCTCTGATTTGGAGCGTCCGAATATAGAACCAAGTGAAAGAGCACGAAAGTTGCCTGGAGTGGTAGGTGAAAATGTATTAGCGACGTGAATGGGCCTTGAGGATCGAAGTGTCCGAGAAGTTGAGACCGAAAAGAGCCGTGCCAAAAGGAAAGGTTTAGGCGCAATGGTTCGAGCAGCGGAGACGCGTATTATCCCCTGCAACTGATGGAAAATGTTAGAAAGAAACGGAACGAATGTCTGTGAGACTTACGAGGGAATGCGTATACATTCCAGCGTGCTAGGAGGATGGAGACTAAGAATCCAATTCGCTATAGTAGAGTATTCAAAGAAAAGTAACGGGCTGTGCCGCTGCCAGCCGTGGTGCACGTCACTGAATCATGTGACTCACAACCCTCTTGCATTCAATCTTTTTAAATTTTGAAACTCACATACAGTCATGTCCTCCTCCCCTTCATGTCCGACATTCAGAAAGGCACGTCACCTTCCAAAGTAGAGGCCATATCCTGACCATTTCTACCCCATACAGCGACCGTTTCTCTCGTCCTTCTTGTGGAAAGCTGTGCAGCGGCCTTGAAAGGATTGTCTGAAGCACACGATATCGGAGATTATCCAACATCTGACTTCGGGACCCTGCGCACTGATTTTGTCACGATCTTGTCCATAATATATGCAGCAACCACCAAGGTAGCACTTTCTCTCAAGCCTTCATCCCCTCAGCATAAAGCATCGCTTGTCCCGCTCAAAGATCTCACAAACAATGTTGCGGCTCTTGTGCACTCGATCCGACTCATGCGCGTCAAAGAAGGTGCCACCATTGTCCAAGAATACGAGAAGGTCGCTCGGGGTGTCATTGTTGCCGTTCAAGCTCTTGGTATGACACTCAACTCATCATCAGCAACAAGCACAGGTACTACCGAAGAATATCTCGTGAGGACTGGTGAAATTCATGAACTCATCGACAATGCGAAGAAGTCCGGAGGCTTGTCCATCAACAATCGTGATGCAGTTTGCAGAATATTTTTGCGCGATCAGGACTCGTTATTGGACGCCGCTGAAGAGATCCAAGAGATGTGCAAACCTAGTGCAGATAATTCGGATGAGCATGTGGATGATTTCGACGATGGATGGTCGGAACTGGGGATCTCGTCGAGTCAGAAACCATCTCAAGTCGAGCTAATGACAATGGAAAAGGTACGATTTCAGTGATGTATCTCTTTCTTCAGATGATTTAGGTAGTATTAGGTACAAACATTGGTCAAAATAGCATTGCTCCTTCATAAACGCATTGCCAGAGACATCTTATCGTCAGATGCACGTTCCAAAGGCAACCTCGCCCTTGATAAACTTGGATCTTTCTCCGGAAAACTGTTGGCTGCCTTCGACGATCTCATTTCATCGATGTATGCTCCCCAGCAAGCATCAAATATCAAGCTCCATCTAGGATCGTTCCAGCGCGTTATCAAACTTATTCAACCCATAATAGTGCTGCCTCCGAACAAATCATTGGATGAAGAATTTGAGAGCCTGTCGATCTCTAGTCAATCCCGCGATAAAAACGATGTCTGGTTTGCTACCTGTTTTGAGCAGATCGACAATGCTGTCTCAAGAATTTCGAATTCTCTGGAAGACACGCCACCTATCGATTGCCCATAGCACTCGAGGATATCAAACTTTGTTACCGCGTCGCCGTATCACAGGGTGTCATGAGTATCTCTCTGGTACTTTCTTCATTCTTCTGAAAGCATTACTCATAAGTACACATTCTTCTAGTTTCATTGACATCCCGAAATAATAAATGGCTGATGACAAACGCACAAGAGTTTTTGAATGTCTACATATGTGCCGAATTTATGATTTCTGAATCATTTGAAGGCACTGGCAATACAATGCCTTTTTTTCGACCGCCTTAAATTATTGAATTTTTGCTAGTCTCAAGGAACAACAAGCTCTTCAGTGACGATTTCTTGCGGACATCACCTATTTGGTTGTTCCATTCATCACCCCTTGAATCTCTTGCTTTGCTATTACTGGACTCGCGGAACTTACTTGACGATCTTCTGCAATCTTCTGAGCAATTTTTTGGCTGTACAGCATGTCACTATGCCTTTTGCTTATTCCCTTGGTGACCAACCTCTGTTGATATCTGACAAATCATTACATTTATAACTAGTCCCAGGAAATATCCATCTGGCCCGTAAGCACATGACCTTGCCATGAACACAAGTGAAAGGAAATGCTACTGAACAAGAAAGCAGGAGGAAGAGAGCAAAAAGGCTGAATGTATACCTTTATGCGGATGCCTAATTAGGAGAGGAACAGAGTCATTTGGTGTTCGTTGAAACATGGGGTGACTCAAAGGGAGAGTTTGCAAAGTATACAGATATGCGACTATTTTTCAATCAAAGCAGACAATTAGTATATAGACGAAACACAAAGAGACCAATGCAGAGGTGCGATCCTTCCTTCACTATAAAACAGTTCCACAAGAAAGAACCATCAGCTAACTTCCCCTTCTTCCCTTCCTTCCATCGGGGCTGACAGCCACTGCTCTCTTGGCTGCCTCCTTTCCTTTTCGTATTCCTCCCTCCATTTGGCACCTAAAAAGTTTGGCCATAGAGCAGAACTCCTCGCTGTTCGCAATTTGTCTTCAAATTGAGAGATTTTATCGTACTGAGCCTGCAAATCGAAGGTATGCCGCTATCATGATCGTCGGCAAGAAGAATTGACAACAATGAAACCGTGAGTCCACAAACCGTTTCTGCCTCTCTTCTGGCTTTGAATTCATCTCTCATTCGATTCAACTCTTTGCGTCGCTCTTCTTCCTTTGTACGACGTGGTGTACCACCTTCGCCAGCCTGGAAGGCAAAAAAGGTCAGTAAATGTAGGAGAGAAACGGAGTCATAGGCACATACCATCTTCAGAAATATTTCCTGATAGACAGATTTGTTAGAAAGGTCGACATCTGTCTTGTTGATCATGGTCTTGCGAATTCCATCATGGTTCAGTTTGTTATTGAGGCCTAGTTCCAACGGGAGTTTGCTTGTGGAAGATGTGGCTGATACGGGAGTGTTGATACTAGAGCTGGTCGGGAGTTTCGTTTTCTTGATGGTCGGTAGCTTCGGTTTCTTGGAAATGGTGGTGGGAGCAGGAGATTCTTGTTTTGAAGTGGCAGGACTGGTGCTGGCGACATTCTCTCTAATTGATTCCTCTACAACATCAATGAGAGCTTCCTCATGCTTTGGGAAAAGTTTCGTCTTCTTCTTGGCGGACACAGCGCCAGCTTTCTTATCAGTGCCAGACTGTCCCGTTTCGCTCGGTTCTGCCTTGGCTTTCCGCTTCCCGGTAGACGATTTGGTAGACGACGTTTTCCCCTTTCCCTTCGAAAACTTGTTTGGTTTCTCGTCTGGTGTGTAATAATCCTCGTCATCTTCGTCCTCCACGACTACGTCCAGCGGCATGTCCATATAGTCGTCTTCGTCCTCTGTTTCGGAAACAACAACATTTCGTTTCTGAACTCTCTTCCTAGCAACGGGCAGAGCAGGAGCACGAGATTTTCCCTTAGGCTTTGTCGCCTTGGGTTGCAAAGTTGTTGTTCTTTCGACCGAGCTTTCCGAATGGTGGTGGTCGACATCTTTCGTCGCCTCGTTGGCGTCGTTCATAATCATATCAACATCGTTATCGGAAGGAAGAACAAAATTTTCATCGTTTGGCGTGGATCCAACGGTACTCCGTTTAGACCGTCCACCAGCAACAGTCCGCGCAACCTTGCGATCTGGCTCTGGGCTATCGTCCTCGGCTTCTATATACCTCTTTGGTCTCTTGCGATTGCGCTGCGGCTTGACGAGAGTTAAATCCTGAAGGCGAAATGATGAGCTCCGTAGCAAAATCGCGTGCTAGAGAGAGTAGTACCTCCATGAGTTCGTTGGCAGACGGTGGTGGTAGTGGTTGGATGGGTGGGATCTTTATTGTTAGCGACATTTCTGGTTGACCAATCAAATGATCAGGGTCGAAGGCAAGGACGTTATGTTACGTAATCATGCCGGCTCGCGCTTTCCGAGCCCACTCGTCACAGTGATGCCAGGCTTACTCTCCCATTGTACTTATCTCTTTAAGAGTACGAAAATCACTCTAGTGCTCATGTCCACAAAGAGTCTGTCAATATCGACTTGGATTGACACCATCTGCAAGTTCATGAACTTGTCCTGAACTCCTAGAGCGCCTATTCTAACGACTCGTACTTATGTACCGGATACACGTATATATGAGCGGAAGAAAGAGAGAGAACTCAAAGTTGACACTGCAACCCTATCAGTGGACATGCGATAATTGATACTTGGTCTACTAAAACCCAAGAAACAGAGTTCCAGTATAAGTCCCAGAAGAAATGTACCAGCATTTAATGAACATGATGCGAATGACCCGCAAGATTTTATCTGTGTGGTGGGGGCTGGCTTTCTTCTACCGGCGATGCATACTCAGGCGGTGACTCCGAGACGCGGTCAACAACCCTTGCAGCCGAAGTATCTTCGGCTGTGTCCTGCCTTCCCCTCGAAACATTCTCGATATCCACAATCCGTTGCCGTAGGGCTATGTTTTCGACTTCAAGGATACGTTGGCGTAAAGCCTGAATTTCGACCATAGTATCTTGCTGAGACGTGCTGGGTCCTGGAGAATTCGTAGTTACACTATCTTGGCGGTTTTGGCTTTCTGGTGGGTAGAGATTAGATAGTTTGGCAGGTAGTGGATTTGGGCTTGATGCATCAGAGGAGCCCGCAAGCATCGCGGCACCAAAGGCTGAAGGTTGAGGCATGACTATACTTGTGGGGGATCGTATATCCGAGAAGGGGTCTGCAAGGAGTATTGGACCTGTTCTCCTTCGACGCCTCCTCCAACGGAGCAATAAAAAAAGCAACGAAAGCACTACTATCAACCCCCCCACAACACTTCCTACAACGATAGCAACAACTCTAGCTCTCGAGTTTCGGCTGGGCGATCCCTCAGCAAAAGCTGGGCTAGTGTCGGTGGGGAAATCAGCAGAATGGGAACTCGTGCTCGGAAGTACGATTGGCGTCCCTCCTTGTCCTTGGATAGTACCCGGCAATGTGGTTTGGGTTACAGTTATGATTGATTGAGAATTTTCGGTAGGAGATCCAGGCAACTGTAGAGGAGGCACAGAGCCAACCGTGACGGGTATAAACGTGGGACTGGGTGAGATCACAATAACAACTGTCCCAGGAGGCGAAAATGTTAAAGATGAAGTGACTGTCACAGTTGACAGCGGGTTTGGAGGTGCAGTGGTTGAAGCAGGTGCGGTCGTCGTCCTCGATGCTTGACGCCTCACGTTGAAGTCAGGACGCTTCTGCCATCCGCGCGGGTGGGTACGGGCTCTAACCTGCTCTGGACTGACCAGATAAGGCTCGCGTGGACGTTTCTGGCGCCTAAGTACGAAGGCTTGAACTCCAGAGGTTGATAAGTCTGAACCAGTTATCTGACTATCTGGCATCGCCCACTTTCGACCAGGAGCTACTGCCATTGGTCATCGATGACCACTGAGGACAAGGAGCAGTCGAAAGTCAGGGATCAGATGACGGTCATCCTGGAGGCAGAGAAGCTGATGTAGGTAAAATTGGTCAGGTATTACTGTTGGAGGTGTGCAAAAAAGCACTTACTGATAACAGAAGCATGATTCAACACGCTGCAATCAAAATGGCAGAACCAAGTAGTCCCGTAGCCCGCAAAGTGTGTGAGAGAAAAGATGATCCACACCAGCGATGAACAAGAATACTTCATTTGAAGTATATTGTTCCATCACAACAGGCTGATATAACTAACTCCCCATTCTCAGATAGAAGAAGAATCAGAACGTCCATCAATGTGATGTTTACATGGCGGGCACCCTCCAGTGCGGTGCGAAATAGATAGAAAAAAGATAGCCTGGACCGCCTCAGCTCGCGGACAGTACACGAAAGCATAGAAGTCCAGCTTCAAGAAGACCTCCAGCAATAGTCTTTAGGGATGATAGGAGGATCAATGACTTCAAGCGTTAAGGAAAGGCAGAAATGAAGACGACCCTCTGCCACTACAGGACCCCAAAAACTTTGACGGCGCTACTTCAATCAATATCAATATATAATACTTAGAAAGGATATCATCCCACGGGGTCAAAGACGCGCTCTGATTGGCTCGCGGGGGGGGGGGGGGGGAGACAAATGCGCTGGCTCCTTCTTGCGTCGCTCGCTCTGACTCTCAAATTCATGGGCAGACATAATAAATTACTCTGTTGTAATATGATAATGCTGGTGCTAATGCAGGCTGCTGCGCCAATGATGACTTACTGGCACTCTTTTACTCGCATCCTCCCCTCACACTTAATTTATACGTAGGCACATACTCACGGGCGCACATATTAGAATACTTTGACAGACTCTGATAATTTACGAACAGATCAGTGGTGTGCCATGCGCCTCAGTTGCAGAAAGAAGACGATTTTCGGCGGCATACACCACGGGCACGACTCCTATTCGCATCTTACATCTTTTTACTCATATCTACGGTTCATTGATTGAGATATAATACACTGGTACGGTGAAGCCTGAATTCTGTATCAGGGGACTGGTACTGGTGCAACAAGCACGGGACCAACGCTCGTTATACATAATCATATATCCCTCTTTACCAAATGCGACCGCCTTGAACTGGAGACTTCCCTTCCATACCATACGCTGTGATACGACTTTGCTTAACTAATATGCGCTCTGATTAAGTATCTCGACTGATCTATCACACTGAGAAACAAGCTGATGATCGTAGTACCCTCCATGAATGATCAGAAGAAACTTGCAGGAATTTTGCCTGCTGTATGCGTTTGGAGGCAGTTCGAGGGAGCCCAAACGTGAAGGAAATACTAATTCAATGCTTAGCGGAAAGGCATGAAGACGGGTACAGAGGCACACATTTAAAGTTACCCAGCAACGGGGCGTGGATCTTTTACCGGGGTCATGGAGCGGGGTGGTTTTGAGGTAGCGGGGAAGTAGCGTGCACTTTGTGAGTGGGAGCGTGCACGAGCGGGATAGTAGCGTGCAACTTGAAATTGATTATTAGTACAAGAACTGATGGCGTGAACATCCCGTAAACTTACTGGTAGTCTGAGCTGCATGCTCAAGTCAAATCTGATCAGTCTTTAAGCGCAATTTTTGAATTTTAATGTCACTCTCTGCGCTTGCCATTATCAAGGTACACATAGCATATGATGTCGAAATCAAAAGGCTCTGTAGATGTTTTATATATGTATATTATGTTGAATATAGAACAGATCAAGATTAGTATACATATTTATGTTTCTTACTGCTACTGTCGCAGAAGGCGACGCTGAGGCGCAAGTCCAATTCTCACGGGTCTAGCAATTGAGGCGCATCGGTTTAAATACGTCGCAAAGATAATCACAGTGAAAAGATTGCTGATAATGTTTATCATGACATGCAGGCATCGGATTTAATACTATAAATGAATGCGCAAGAGTCTAATGATGTGGAATACAGTAGTGTGGATGTAGCGGGGAAGAGCGGGGACTTGGAATACTGGAGCGTGGAAGGTGCGGAGTAGCGGGGATGGTAGCGGGGTGGGTAGCGGGGTGGTTAGCGGGCAAGTAGCGTGGTGTAGCGGGTACAATAAAAAACATTCTGCTCTGTATGCGTAAAACATGGCCACTTTAATGAAAAAGGCTAGACAAATTGAACACCATTCCTTGTGTGCTATACAGGCGACTGCGTCGTATTGGAGGTAAATTCTAAGTGCCAATTTGTTGAATAAAATAGTGAGAGGTAGCGTGGAGGAGCGGGGTGCTGCCGGGGTAGCGTGCACGCTACCATCCCGCTCCACCCCGCTACCCCGGAAAAATCTCCAGCCCCCCAGCAACGATGCTACTAGGCGGAACCATGCGATTAAATCGCCTCGCCACTATGTAGCAAGTACTCAACCAGCTAGGCCGACGGTTGACATAACTTGATCTCACCAGGGTGGCCGGTAGTGACGATATTTCTTTCCAAGGGGAATAAGCGCCCGTTGGAAGGTTGATTATTGTCACATCCTCATTCTAAAGCGCCCGTCGCGTCTTTTTCTTTATCAGGCGGGCCCCCAGACATTCCTTTTTCAGTATCTATCCTTCTCGATCAGTCATCCTAATTCCTTTTGTCAACCACATCCTTATATATAGCATTCTTTTGTATCCTTATTCTCGACTTAATTTATTCTATCACATTTTACTTCTTCGTTTGCGCTCGTTTAGTTTTAATTCGGGCGCTAAGCTTAACAATTATGGATCGACAAAAAACAATCCACACATAAGATATAGATGCATGTTGTCTCGACGAGAACTGGAGTCTTCACCTACAGTTATTAATTCTGATTCCAGGTTTCAATGGTAATAAATCTCCGTTTACAACAAAAACAAGTAATACATTTTTTGTCCAATTTCCGCTATATATACTATATACACAATGCCAATCTATGCTGCCTCTGCTGGGACCTCTTTGTAGAATTTGATAAGATCAAGAACATCATCTTTGCTCCCGAGAAACACAGAGCACCGCTCATGGATGTTGGTGGGAACGATGTCCAAAATACGTTTAGTACCCGTAGTCGCGATACCTCCGGCCTTTTCATTTCAAACGACTCAGGTTTGGTATAGAGGGCGAGTGGTACAGATTGCTCACCTGTTCCGTCAAGAAAGCCATGGGAAATGCCTCATAAAGAAGCCTCAATTTCCCGCTCTTGCTCTTCTTATCGTTCGGGTATCCGAAGATGCCACCATAGAGCAGAGTCCGGTGAACGTCGGCTACCATTGATCCGATGTACCGAGCGCTATAAGGCGATTTGGGCGGAGCGGGATACTTGATGGACTTCAAGTACGCGTTGACTGGGGCGTGGAAATACATGGAGTTCCCTTCGTTGAACGAATAGATCTTTCCGCGGTTGGGAATGATGATCTGCAGCAGCCGAGGTCAATAAAAAAAAACAGTCGAGGTAAAGAATCATAATGCTAACATACATTAGGATGAGTGAGGATAAATTCACCCAACGACGCGTCAAGGGTATAACCGTTCACGCCTGAACCGGTGGACAGAACGAGATTTGCGGAGGATCCATACCTAGCATACGTTCATCGGTAAATTTGCGCAGGATAAGATATCTAGGGTATCTCACATGGTATATCCGGCGGCGACCATCTCACTTCCGGGGCGAAGGACATCCTCAACAGAGCCAGACGAATCTGGCCGCTGGAAACAGGACATTAACACACTCTCTCGCGTTCACACCTAATGGCTGAAGTGGAAAGCGAAAGCACACGACATACCACTTGATAAATTCCAAAGATCGTACCAATATTCACACCAGCATCGATATTACTGCTGCCATCGAGGGGATCGAATACGACACAATATTTGCCCCTGTGTTTTTCCTCGATGATAATCGCGTCTTCGAGTTCTTCTGAGACAAGCACCGCACACTTTCCGGAAGCACGTAGGGCGTTGACCATGATGTCATTAGAGAGAACGTCGAGCTTCTTCTGTTCCTCTCCTTGCACGTTTGTCTCGCCTGCAAGCCCAACCCTAGCAACATTGAAGATTTAGATTTGGGTAAAACAACAATCTTGGGCAGATCTTACAAGTTAATCAAACGAGCCTTTCGGACGTTAGTCGCGATGAACTTGGAAGTTACTTGGATGGCGGTCAGAAGCAAAGTCAAATCTCCAGTTGCAGCAGAGCCCAGGCGGATTTGGTCGCTCAAGACATGGCTAGATGACGATCAGATGCATTGCCATAGAATTATCGAAGTAGTTGTGCACACCGAGTGAGGGTGATCAAATCAGTACTGGGGGTTTCTTCTGAGGACATTGTGAGGCAGCGATATGGATTTGAAGAAAGTTGAGATAGATAAAGAGGCGGATAGAACCGGACAATGGGGAAGGATAGATGAGATACTCTGGAATTTGAATCTTCGCGAGCGGCAGCGGCTCAAGGGCGTTCCGTGGGGCATCCGGAACGACATGATATCACGTGGGAATCTAATCTAGATCTAGCCGCCATTCGTGGGGCCCCGCCATTCGCCTTGAAGCGTGCTCTATTACTTAGCTGCTTGGAATACTTATACACTAGCTACATCTATCGTTTCCTTTTATTCCCAGAGGCCGCAGCGAGTTCCCGTGCCTTCCTGATACGCAGAGGCTCCGGGAACGCGTCACTGTCCTCGTCTTCTTCGCGCAAACCAACATGTCCATCTTTGTGACCATGAATGGCCCTCTCTTCAACGCTGACTCCTCGAATGCCGCTGGTGTTGGGACCAATACTTTCCATTCCCCCAATCTCCTGCCCAGATCCAGACTCCTCGCCCTCTTCATCCTCCTCATCTTCATAGCCGCGAGATTGTGCTTGTGCAATCGCAGCTGCGATCTCAGCGCTGATGCTAGCTACTCGAACCTCCAGTGGTTCATCTGAGATTCCCGTGCGCGGTAATATTGAATTTCCCCCAGCCTGAAATAGAGCGGAGATCGTCCTAACCGACTCGGCGAGCTCCTGCTCGTCTTCATCCTCGTCCTCATCTGCGACCTTTCTTTTTTTCCCCTTGAAATTATACTTGCTGTACAACATATAAGCAAATTTCCCTTTCTTAAATGTAGGCGTTTTACTTACACATTTGGGTCCGGCTCCCAATTTGGGTCATGTGTCCGCATATGCGTAGTCAAGGTTGTTCTGCGGGTAAATGTCTTCTCGCAGCTGGGATCCTCACACTTGTAAGGGCGCTTCCCTGTGTGGGTTCGCCGATGCCGGGCTAAACTGCTGGAATCACCAAACGTCTTCCCACACCCAGGATATTCACAACAGTGAGGCTTCTCCCCAGTATGCACTCGTGAATGTACATGAAGGGCTGACCGCTAGACCATAGAGTTTGTCAATGATGAAAGCTGAATTGGGAGACTCAACGCGAAATACCTGAATGAAAGTCTTGCCGCACCCATCATGCGCGCATACAAATGGTCGTTCGCCGGTATGTATTCTCCGATGACGAGCTAGATCACTCCGACGGGTAAACGATTTTTGGCAGTGTTCTTCTTCGCATGTATGTGTGCTCTGGCCTCGCTCTTTGTTGGGCGTCTTCTTCCCTCGTTTGTTAGAAGCGTCAGCGGCAGGGGCTGAAGTAGCATAAGAAGTCGAGGCAATAGGTTGGGCAATTCCAGTACGATCCGTAGGGGGTAAAATGGGAATCTGTTGCGTCGGGGCTACGGGAATGTCTGTTTCGTGAGCATGTGAGATAACAGGCGGTGAGTCAGGCGGTGATAGGTCATGTTGGTGGTCGTGGGTGGGGTCAGGATCGAATTGGGCAGAGAATTGGTTGAGTATATCGTCGAGGTTTGGAAAAACACCACCTCCGACAGAAGGCAAACCATTGGAAGGAGGTGGAGCGTCGTCAGGTCGGTGAGGCGATGGTGAATGGTGGATGCCGTTGTCTTGGTTTGAGAAGTCCTCTCTTTCTGTCGTGCCTTCTTCATCTGGGAAGAGATAATCGGATTCCTCTGACCGATTGGTTCCATTGGCTCTTTGCTGTTGGCTCGACGTGCCATTGGATGTCTCACCAGAGGTGAGCGAATGGAAAGCAGGAGCGGTTCTAGTTGTCTTTTGCTCGTGTGAGGAACGAGAATCGCGTTGAACTTCCGGACGCACAATGAGACCTTGAGCATGTACGGCTTGTAGTACAGCAGCGAGGCCAGACAACCCTAGCCCGAGCCCGCCAATATTCTCCGAACCTCCATCTAATTGCTCATCCGTCGCGCCATTTCCAAGGTCAATATTAGCCTGTCGCTGCTGTGCGGCCGCATTTAGCAAGGCTGCAGAGGCTGCAGATGCGTTTTGGTTGAGAAGACTGGCGATTTCGCGCTCAAGCATTTCCACCGAATAAGAATTAGAAGCTGATAGGTGGTGCGTGGAGTGCTCGGCAACTGGATAGTTATCGTGCAGAGACGAGAGCAAGCTCGTGCTTGAGCCAAACTGTGAAGGCGCGGATTGGTGGTGAGAGTCTGTTGCATTCACATCATGGGAGGCCTCGTCGTCGATAGTATCGTCGTGGACGACGTCAGACAGATTGAGAACGTGTTCTTCGCTGTCCATTCCTGAACACGGGTGATATGGCCGAACAAGGAGAGTATAGAAGTTTGCAATAAAACTACAGAGGTAGATTATCGCGCGAGAGGTAGAAACGAAGCGCAAGTGGAAAGGATGGGAGGGGTGACAAAGGAAAAGATGAGAATTAGGCCGTCGTTGAATGTTTGATCAAGTCCGGACCCTACCACCTGCCATTTTTGGATTGGCATAGTAAATACCCCTTCCACGACTATTCCTCCTCCTCATTGGGTTTCCATTTGTATACCCACGACTAGAACTACCAAGAAGTGGCAGCAGACTTGACAACAGTGCTCTCGGCCAATTGCTTACGTAACGCATTATCTATGAGCCTGTACAATACTGCGCCCTCGGTATTCACTGCTTGACCACATACCCCCACATACTATCTGACCTCAGTTCTTGAGGCCTCTTAGTTCCCTCATATTCGCTCTGTCGATATGTCGAGCTATGTGCCGACGAAGATAGATTTGACACCTCGTCGTCACCATGGGTATTCCGTCGTTTTGTTCATCTTTGGAACGCTTTTCCCCCCACTAGGTAAAATTCGTTAAATTTTATCTAATACTCAATTCTCTGATATGCTTTGCTTCAGCTGTGGCTGCGAGATTTGGAATTGGAAAGGATTTCTGGCTTAATCTTCTCCTCACAGTTTGTGGATATATACCCGGTGCGTGGTGTTCGCTCTGCTTGCGATAACCTCCCTAATCGGACTTTCGCAGGCCACGTTCACAATTTTTACATTCAAGTAAATTCCCATCCTACAGAAACCTGATTCTCAAATACTCATCTCTACTATAGAACATACGAAATAACAAGAACCACGCCCGCACTCCTAAATGGATACAGCGTTATGGCCTTGTCGATACCAGTGAGATCAAACGCAAGGAGCGCAAGAACCAATGGGCTCAACGATACAATGACAGACTACCTCACTCTGCCCTAGAAGGCCAGCCATACGAAGAAGGACAGGAGCCAGGGCCCAGAGATGACGTTTCAGTAGAAAGTGGCGGAAGTGGAAGACCGAAAAGACAGCCTAATGGAGACCTTTGGCGCCCGGAAGATGAAAGTTACTATAACCCCGATAAAGCTTCTGTGGCATCCTCCGGAGGAAGATGGCACTATCCCGCCAACTTTGAAGATGTTGAACCACTCCCCACAAAGAAGTCGAAGAAAAAGAAGAAAGACAGATGGGAACGGACGCAAGACGCATATTCCATGTCGACCGAGGATGGATCCCACAAGAAGAAGAAGAAGAAGCGGAGGTCAACAGACGCGAGCAGCACAGCGGCGCGCGACGACTCTACAGAGTTCCCAGAAGATGCAGAGGGTGGATTGTACGGCCCTGATCGACCAACTGCGGCAGAGACCAACGGCCCGAAGAAAGATACGACGGGAGACGATGTTGTCTTCAATCATGAGTTCTGATTATGAGCTTGAGCAGGCTCTCAAGCTCTGTTTCGTCCTGCTTTCGTATCGCCATCCGAAGTACCGGTCATTACCTTCCCTCTATTCCTTTTACATATTTTTATAGGGGACTTTGTATCGCTATGTCTTTTATTCTAATCTATATGAAGTTCCAGATCTATGGAGCTGGACTCACGCGTGCTCTCCCTGGATTCAAAAGAGCAAAGACGATGAGGTCGTGGATTGCATCATCGTTATAATGGCCTTGTCGCCTCCTACAGATTCGAATCATCTACATATACGTTCCTTGATCTGCTATACGTGTTTAGCCATTCAGTCCTGGCCTAACATATTTCTTCTGCCAGGTCATCGCCGCGCTCCGGACCGCCTGCTGTGAATGCCGCACTCTATACAAACTCAATGAGCACGCTTTATCGCCATCAAGTTCCAAAGTTAGGCCACTCTTTCTTGACTGCGTCGAAATACAGTGCATACGATACCCCGCGTATAAAGTCTCACCTTCGCCAGTCGGCAGTATCTTTAATATTCGAATGCTTTAAATGAGCCATGTAACCTCATTTTTGGCAAGGATGCAGCGTCACCGAAGGTCTCCAACAACGATCGACACCTTGGCATCTTGGGTTATCGTTCTCAAGAGCTTGTGCGACTCGATTTACTTCTAGAGTACTCTTTCGACAGCTGCGCTTCACATACTTGTTAACTGGCGAAATGGAGCACATGGCAGGCAGCCGCTCCTTCCCAGGGTGCTTCTCGTCCACACCTGTGTTGAGTATAAGTAAAAGTCCCTGGCGTCGGATTCATGGCCTAAGGCCTTAACCTTCCTTCTTCTTTTTGCTGTAACGATGCGATTCCAAGCATTTGGATCCTCTCTCTTATGTGCTTTATATGCTGGCCTTGCAGTTGCGACTGTGCTGGTTGACTTTCAAGTAGCCCAGCCCCCTCCGATACCAAAGAATACGAAACAATGCACAATCCAGATCTTGCAGTACGTCCGTTACCAGTTGCAACCCTGTGTGCTTCATGTAGAAGTTGACATTCTTACCTATTCTTTGCAGACGCGATTTCGCATTTTCATTTGGAATGTACGCAATCACTATGTCCTATAAATAACCCACTCATCGTGCACTAACATACAGGTCCGAAGTGGTACAATTTCAGTAAGATATCGTTGCTATGCATTTAAGATGTTTACCTATCAACGCACTCGGAAGACCACCAACAGACTGTGGGCCCGTTGGTTCATGGGCCGCTATCACTCTGAACTTCACAGTTACCAGCAATGGTACCCAATTTGATCGTCTGGGAATATTCACTTTCCAAAACGTAGAAAGTGAGCATCTTCCTTACAATGCCCTTTGATGAGAATTTCATCGATCCCATTTTTTGAGTCTGGCGAACGTCTACCCCGGAACCTACGCGAGGCGACGGTATCATTTGGACGTATGTCAAGGACGTGACGCGGTACACTCCCTTGTTTGCCAAACCAGGTATATTCATCCTGCAGCTCGATAATTTGATAGAAACTGGTTTGGATGGTATATACTCCAGTAAGCTCTGTCTTCTTGTGAGCTCTTTTGGGGGATCATGGTTACTGACTTTCGATCCACCCTATAAGCGGTATTGCACGCCACCTTCCATGCATCATCTCTCGTACATCCCCCTACTCCGAAGGCCGATTTAATTGTTCCTATATCGAGCCTCGCGAATGATACAGGGAATGACGTCTCTGTCCCTCCTACCTTTTCGGTATGTCCACCGTGAAGACTTTTTGCAAAGTTTCTTTGATATGAACCGCCAGCAGCTGAATGTTACTCTGCCTCAAAACACGGTCAAGATATTTGCGGAACTATATGCATCTGGAAATGGACAGGAAGAATTCTGGGTAACGCTCCAGTCATCATATCATTCTTTGTGCTCAATCGAAAGCTTGTATCATAGTATTTCAACACCGCCAACGAATTTCTCCCTGATCTTCCGGGATTTCTTGGTCAAGGGCCCTTCCGCGAAGTCAGGTTATTGGTAGATGGAAAGGTGGCTGGTGTTGCATATCCATACGCCACTATTTTCACTGGAGGAATTGTGCCTACGGCCTGGAGGTAAGCGCGAAGATGGTCAAGATATAAGAAACACTAAATCCATCATTTTCAGGCCTATAACATCCTACGGTGCTCTCGACTTACCCACTTATTTCATTGATATCACTCCTTTCGTCCCACTCCTCACGGATGGCAAGCCGCACGCATTTTCTCTCGATGTGACATCCGCAGAAGACGACCATACCATCCTCCAGAATTGGTTTCTTTCGGCGGCTCTTCAAGTATTCCTCGACAAATCTCTCAAACCCACCACAGGAAAAATGACTCTCTATTCTGCGGATCCTTTTTCGAAAACCTCTACGACTGGCTCTGCGGGTGGTGGCGATGTTAATATTACAGTGGCTGCCACGAGAAAAATCCACATTGAATCGACTATTGTCAGCGGAAGTGGCCAAGTCAACCACGTTGTATTCACACAGGATTTACGGTATAACAATGTTCAAAACATCTTGAATAATACCTTAATCCAGGTAAGTATGCACCCTCTCCGGAGAGTCGCCGAATCTCACTTTCAGGATCTAGAACGTTCTTCAAACGTCTTCAGGCTCTGTTTCCTCTACCCACAACGGCGTCTCAGTCGTCGTCGATAAGTTTTCCTACCCGTTAGGAATCAATATTACCAATTTTGACCCAAGTGGAAATAGTTGTATGTGGCGCATTTCTGTTGGATTCCTTCAATGTGAACTGATGTCGACTGCTAGTTATGAGCACCTTCGATCATTCGTATAACCGTGACCTTTTGCCATTACCGATAGTCCTTCGGTCGCAAATTGTAGAGCGACAAAAGGCCTGTAAGTGATTCTATTATTATCACGGTGTAGGACATGCCTGAATGCGGTTTACAAAAGCTGGTTTCTTCTTTATTAACCCCAATGGAAATACCGGAAATGGTACCAGCAATAATCAATTTAGCTATATCGATGCAGCTGGCAATACCTTCTTCAGAACCGTCAACGCTGCTCTCAACAACATTACCTTCGATCAGCAATCCGGTACACTTGCTCCTACATCTACGCCTCACTTCCCCTTCGCCAAAATTACAGGGTCACAAGGCAAACCTCGTTTGCCTAACGGCCGCGTTATTCCAGATGTATGATATTCTTCGTCCTCTGTATAAAGTTATTCTCGTATAAATATATATGTCAAATTTCGTCATTGCAGAAGTTCGAGTCCTCTAAACAAGAACAGATTGTTGAAATCTCTTTGGTCCCCGAGAACAAGTCAATATTGGTTGTCTCATCAAGGCCAATCCCCTACAACCCTAACGGGCGGAAGTATAGGGACAGCTTGGCGTGCTGGATTTCAGTGTTGAAGATTTCCGAGTTCCATACAGAACAGATTGTTGAAATCTAATGGGTCCGTCGTCGTTCAGAACAGACCGACAACTCTGCCAGTCTCCTTGTCAAGGCCAACCTCCCAGAAACCTGACAGAGGGATGGACATTAGCTCTCACATAATGGTGCGATTGAAATAACTACCTGGGCGTGTACCGAGACCTGGCATGGTCTGCATTTCACCAAGGATAGGATAGAGGAATCCGGCACCCGCGGATAGTCTGACGGCGCGAATAGGAAGAGTAAACCCTGATGGAACGTTCTTGAGTTTAGGATCATGCGAGAACGAGTATTGTGTCTTGGCCATGCAAACTAAACAGCAATCAGAACGTCAATAATAGGTTATATATATGAGGATGACGTACTGGGCAAGTTCCTGAATCCTTGACGAGTGTATGTCTCAATTTGCTGACGAGCCAAGTCGCTCAGCTCAATTCCATCAGCTCCGTAGATCTCTCTACCGATGACATCAATTTTTTCTGCAATGGGGAGGTTGACGTCGTATAAGAACTTGAAATTGGATTCGCCTTCGCAGATAGCAATGACAGCTTCGGCCAAGTCGCGAGCTCCAGCACCTCCCTTAGCCCAGTGGTTGCTCACAACGGCACCGTCGGCGCCGGCAGAGAGCGCCTCTTCGCGGACAAGAGCCAACTCGGCGTCGGTGTCAGATCTATATTCGGGCAGTGTTCAGTAGATAGACAGCGCATTCGTGGAGAAGTCACTTACGCAAATTGGTTGATAGCAACGATAACTTTGACGCCAAACTTGCGGCAGTTCTCGATGTGCTTCTTCAAATTCTTGCAACCTTCCCTTAATGTGACGAGATCTTCCTTTGTATACGTGTCGTGCAAAGGCTTTCCAGGGGTGACATCGGGAGCCCCGCCGTGCATCTTCAAAGCTCGGGTAGTGGCGACAATGATAGTTGCATCAGGTTTGAGTCCACTGACACGGCATTTGATATTGCAGAACTTTTCCATTCCCATATCCGCACCGAAACCACCCTCGGTCAGGACATAGCCAACGCGGTCTGTAGAATCGCCTTCCTCAGTGCCAGCAAGCTTAAGAGCAACCCTATCGGCAATAATAGAAGAGTTTCCGTGGGCGATATTAGCGAAGGGACCGGCATGTACGAAGACAGGAGTTCCCTGCAACATGGGTTTAGTAATTTGTGTCACGACGAAGCCTCCAGCGACTTACCTCTAAAGTTTGCATCAAGTTAGGCTTTATAGCGTCCTTGAGAAGAACGGCAAGGGCACCAGAAACACCAATATCATCAGCAGTAATAGGGTCTCCTTGTTTGCTGGTGGCAACTACCATGGCACCCAAGCGCTCAGTCATATCTTGCAGACCGGTTGTCAAAGCAAGGATGGCCATACATTCACTGGCAACGGAGATATCGAAGCCAGTCACACGCTCATGGCCTCCTTCAGTGGGGTTCTGGCCGATGGTGATCTTGCGCAGGAAGCGATCGTTCGTGTCTAATACACGATTCCAGGTAATGGTGTCAATGTCGACATCCAGACGAGCAAAACGGGCGATTTCTTCCGGGGTCAAAGAGTTGGGATCCGTTTTATCAATACCGAGTTTATGTAGGCGCTTGAACATCAAGGGAGCAAATTCACGCTTTCCTTTCTTCAACGGTACTAGGCGACTGTAGAGAGCCTGGCAAACAAGGTAAGAACGATACATTACGGATGGTAAATTGAGTCCACTGACCTTGTCGCTTTGAGTTGCCTCGTGATAGATGCGTGCATCCAAAGCGGCAGCTAAATTACTACTTTCAGGCATGAATTGATGAGAAACCAAAGACGGACATACCAAGCAAGTTGTTGGCGGCAGTGACAGCATGGATATCACCCGTAAGATGGAGATTGAACTAGAATGCAAGGTTTGAGTATAAGCATTGTCGAAAGCATTATGATAAACACCTCGTCCATAGGAATAACTTGACTATACCCTCCTCCAGCTGCGCCTCCCTTGATTCCAAAAGTTGGTCCTTGACTTGGTTGACGGACACACGCAAAAGATGGACGGCCAAGCTCAGCTCCAAGAGCCTGGGCTAAACCAATAGTTGTGGTAGATTTTCCCTCACCCAAAGGCGTGGGGGTAATGCTTTGAAGATTTCAGACCAAGTTATTTCAAGGGATGGGCCGACTTGGGAGTACTTACCCGGACACAACAATGTATTTGCCGTCTTTGCGATGAGCCAAACGTTCAAGAATGCTGAGGTCCACTTTAGCTTTGTACTTCCCGTAATTCTCAAGCTCATTGGCCTGGATTCCAATTTCGTGAGCGACTTCCGCAATTGGTTTCGGCGTCTGCGCGAGGGAAATTTCGATATCGCTGGGAACTTTCTCAAGGATGGTCAATGGCAAAGGCTTGAGCTTGAGGTTTCTAGACTCCTCCCATTGACGAGATGCAGCTTGCAGTGTGTTTTCCATGAGCATGGCAACAGTCATGGGACCGACACCTCCGGGAACAGGGGTAATATACGATGCGA
Source organism: Pholiota conissans (assembly GCA_015484465.1). Lineage (NCBI taxonomy): Eukaryota > Fungi > Basidiomycota > Agaricomycetes > Agaricales > Strophariaceae > Pholiota > Pholiota conissans. The sequence continues at coordinate 45,310 of MU155161.1, forward strand.
CCTTGACTGCGCTAGCAAAATCGACGTCACCAACGAGTCGTTGTCCAGATTTCTTGGTAGCGTCTGCATGGCACCATGAGTTGGCAACCGAAGACGCGCCATGGATTCTAAGAACTCACCAGGAATGTAATTGATTCCTACATCGATGACTACAGCACCTGGTTTTAGCCATGATCCTTTGATAAACTCCGGTTTTCCAATTGCAGCTACGACGATATCAGCGGTTTTAAGCTATTGATGTCACGATTCAGACACGTCGAGACAAGAATAGCTAGATCTACGCACGATATCAGGAATGTTCTTGGTTCGGCTGTGGCATTGAGTGACTGTGGCATCGGCATTTCTCAGCAAAGACGCGACGGGGCTACCAACGATATCACTACGACCAAGGACGACGGCAGAAGCCCCTGAGACCGATACGTTTGCGGATTTCAGGAGGCGCATAACGGCAGCAGGAGTGCAAGGAGCGAAGAGGGGGTCAGATGCGCGTGAAGAAAGGTGTCCGATATTATAGGCATGGAATCTAAAAGAGTACAAGATCAGTAATGGCCCCACGTATTGAAACTTTCATCTCACCCGTCGACATCTTTGTGAGGACTGACGGCTTCAGTAACCACGCGTTCGCCAGCAGAGGTGATATGGTCTCCCAGAGGCAGTTGGACAAGAATTCCACTGACGCTATCGTCTGCATTCAGATCCTCAACGATCTTGACGATTTGCTCAGTCGAGGATTCGACAGGGAGTGAGACATGACGATATTTGATTCCGACTTGTTCAGCAGCCTTGGCTTTCATACGCACATAGGTGGTTGAATCAGGGCGCTCGCCGACCTGTACGATAACGAGTTCGGGCTGGAAGCGGGGAAATTTAGCTTGCCTGGACTTGATCCTCTGCGCGACATCCTCGCGGATAGATCTGAAAAACAGACGAGTCAGATGAGGTTGGGTGTAACGTCACACCAGGAAGAACACGTACGCGGCCAGGGCAGTCCCGTCAATGAGCTTGGCTTGTGATGCGTCTGAGGCCATTGTACGCAGATGGTGGGGAGATAAGATGCGACGGAAAGCTGCAGTCGCGAACATCCACGGTCCTTTAACACGGGTCCGGAGAGCCGTATGGGCTATGCCGAAAAATTGATGGTCCGGGTGGGGGAAAAGAACAAGGATGTGGGAGGCACCTGGTAGGAAAGGAAAGAAGCCCGCACTTTAGCACATCCACAGTGGGCGATAAATAGTGGGAAGACGGAGATGTACGTGAGTCGACCACGCTCTGCGTCCTGCACCGTCACGCAAAAAATTGTCCGACCTCGCCACCGTCCGGCCCGTATCTTCCCACGCACGCATGCTGACAAATATGCCAGGCTAATTTTTGTCCTTTACACCTCGTCACCACCATCTATACGCCCGACAAGCGCCGACCGCCACCATGAGCTTCGCTGCGTCCTCCCTCAACACTTTCCGTTCGTGTACCGCCGCATTGTCCTCAAGGTCTCTCACGCGTCCCGCCGCTGCCCGATATCCAACTCGTCTCTCGCGGCTCGGTGTCAGGTGCTATTCAGAGGAGAAAAAGGTCCCTTTGGAGGAGCCGAAGGAAGGTGCCGGCACAGAGCCCAAGGCTGAATGTGCAGAGGTTGAGGCCAAGTTGAAGGCGAAAGAGGCTGAGGTGGCGGATCTAACGGTAGCTCTTCTTTTTCAATTCAACAGCTGCGAATGTCTGATGAGGACTTCAGGGTCGATTACGTTACTTGCAGGCAGACTTCCTCAACCTACAGCGCAATGCTGCACGAGAAAAGGAACAAACGCGCGACTTTGCCATCACAAAATTTGCTGGTGATCTGCTGGAGACAGTAGATGTCTTAACGATAGCTCTCAAAAGCATCCCACAACGGGCTTTGAAAAACCACGAGACAGCCATCGCCGACCCTTCCACTTCCGCGCCCCCCTCCTCCACACCCGAACCCCCACTATCCAAAGACCACGCGACATATCTACAAGAACTTCACACTGGAGTAGAAATGACCCAACGGTTACTTCTTCAAACTCTGTTCAAGTACCACGTCAAACCCTTTGATCCCACTGGCGACGTGTTTGATCCCAATCACCACGAAGCTCTCTACCAGGCGCCAGTTCCTGGCAAAGAGCCAGGAACTGTCATTGATTGTCAGAAGATTGGCTACAAAATCAAGGATCGGGTACTACGCGCTGCTCAGGTGGGAGTTGCTCAGGACACATCATAGCGGCGCTGTTCTGCATCCTTCCTAGCATTGCATAAGCGTGGCGATAGAGTTCTGCCAACCCTTCAAAATTATATACCACATACATACTTTAATCCTTCGACAATCCCAACTCTTCCCCACTACCCTTATGACTCGCATGATTATACATCTAATATTATAGTTCTGCCGTTACCGTATTTCTACAGCGAACCGCTCTTTAAGCCGCGTAACAACCTGGCTTTGGACATGGTTGACTTCTTCATTGGAAAGGGACCTAGAGCTATGTTCAGCGCTGTAAATGATAGCGTCATGGAGAGACTCACCTGTCCATAGAACGGTAGTTTATGCGATAGCACAAACTTGTGCGCTTGGTTTTCGGGTGAACGAAGTGATCAATCTAGGTACATCATCAAGCGTCAATCATTTTCCAATAATTGTGAGGAAATACCCTCTTAACATCCTCAACCAAGTCGCCAGCCGTGTCACGGACCACATCACAAAAATCATTCTCGTGGAGTGCGCAATTAGGCGACAACCAAAAGCTTACGTCCTTGAAGCATGAAGGGTGCTTCGAATAGGGCTGAAAAACGTTGATTTTGCCTTGTTCAAACTGAGAAAGGAAGCGGCTATCCTCAGACCAGAAAAGACGGATGTCAGGGATGGAGTACAGGACCATAGCAATACGTTCCAATCCAAGGCCGAAAGCCCAACCAATTTTATTCGGAACACCTACATAGAGTATCAGCACTGAAAGATTGAAGTACCGCACGAAGGACTTACTAGCCGTATTAAGCGTCGCCTGTCGAACTACACCACAACCCAAAATTTCCAGCCATTTTCCTTGAAAGAAGACCTCCACCTCAAAGCTCGGACTCGTAAATGGGAAGTAAGCCTCGATCCACCGAACGCGCAGAGGACGATCCTTGCTAATACCGGCTACGCCACCAAAAATCTTTAGCATAAGGTTGTTGAGGGAAAGTTTCAGATTTTTCGCCACGAGCTCGGAGAACACAGGGTCATGGTCAAACTGCACAGGGTTTGTAGGGGAGATGTGAGGAACATCTTCAATGACAATGTTCGCCGAAGCAAGGACTTTTGAGAGACGCTCATTATCCTCCTCAACCTCTTTCAACCCATTTCCGTCCGCGTCGAATATTCGGGCGCCTTCCACCTGGTGAAATATAGGATAATGGGACGCATCGATTTCGTCGCGTCGGTAGACGTCCGCAGTGAGCAACCATTTCGTTTCGCCCTTACGGAACATCTCGACTTCGTGTGCAGACGTATGTGTACGGAGCATCATGTCCCTATTTGCATAGTAGCTGTCCGTCACCGCGCGCCCAGGATGGTCAAGAGGAAATGAAAGCTCGTCGAAATTCTTGAAAGGCGTAACGAGCGGAGAGACCGACGACGCGTGCGTAAAGTCGGGATAGGCAGATTCGATCAGTTCACGGAGGGTGCTCAGAGGATGTGAATGTTTGAGATGTAGTTGGGAGGCCGTTTTTGAAATAATAGCAGGTGTGATGTTAGAGAAATCATCAGTAGGAAAGCGTTGGCCAAGAATTTCAATATGAATTTTGGGGGGGACGTTGAACTGTCGAGAGGAAAAGAGTCGGTGTCGCAAGGACAATTGTGAGAGGAATAGAGGTGGCACACATGCCTTTCGCCTGGAGAGAGCGACCGACGACATTGAATTGAAAGCACGCACAAGCTTTCGGAACCCCAGACTCCTGGCTTACATAACAAAATTTGCCCGACGCATCCATGTAAGAAAGCGTGAATCCCTATGGATTTATTCGTTTGGACAATCTAACTACTGTATGTACACTATACTAGCTACGATATCCATCTGCGTCAAAGGTCGTGAATAATTCCATCAAAAAAGTAAAGTACATCCGCCCTGACGGAGAATGGTATGAAATAATTGGGCGAAATGTGGGGTAAAGTGTAACAGTCCGAGGCCAGCAAGAAGAAAAGGAAAAGATATGAAAAGCAAAAGCGTAATAAAACAAGAATAAACCTAAAAACACTATTTACCAGTTGCCGAACCATCTAGTGGGAATTCGTGGGGGTCCACGAACAACAGTCCTCGGTTTTTGGTGATCCCGCTCCTCAGTGACAACTTCCACCGCCGTTGTACGAGGGCTTGAAGGCGTGGAGGACTGACTAGCAGCTTCAGGCGTGGGAAATGCAACAAGCCGAGTGTTGGCGGGAGGAGGAACAGTGACAGTCTGGGTTTGGACAATAGTTTTTGTTTGGGTTTCATAGGATACTTCTGAAACGATCATTGGGGGTAATTCTTGATACTGTGGACAATATTCAGTCAGCAAGCCTATCCATTATTGAACAATGAGGGGAGGGAATTAACTGTCAATCAATTGCAGTAAAACGCCATCACGTGGCCAAGCCACGATCGAGTACTCGATCATAATCGCTGTTCACGAAATACGATCATGGCGCGTTTTATATGCAACTAATCGACAGCTTGCAGCTAAGGACAAGGGGGACGAGATGGAAGCACCGTGGTCCCCCAAGCCCGGACTGAGGAGGGCAGGGAAGGGGCGCGAGGGATGGATACGGACTGGAAACATCGTCGTGGGAGACCCCCCTCGTCTCAAAGCTCGGAGCGGCGCGGGGAAGGTGGCGGTACCTTGGGTTTTCTCTTGGGTACGGGCTCGTAAGCATATTCATCCTCGACAGTTTGAGGATCTGCATTTCCAAGGGCACTGTACGATACCCATTAGTCCTGCTCACAAGGAAAAGCAATGGAATGAAATTACATCAGTTGTTCCATGATCCAGCCTTCACGACGAGAAGCGTCATGTTCCCGACGGTTGACGTTTTCTTCGCGTTTGCTGATATCGCGTTCTCTCTCGGCAATCTTGAGCTCGCGGTCGAGAAGTTCCTCTGCCCGAGGACCACCCCAGTTGGGAGGAGCCAAAGAGTCTTCCTTTACTATTTCCTTGATGATAGTTTGAACGGGGGGGATATCGGTGACGGTGATGGTGGTGGACACGCATGCAGGACAGAGGATGGGAGATGGGGACGGGACAACGCCTCCCGGGGCGCCAGCGAGGAGCTCAGCTTCACGACGGGCAACTTCAGCCTCACGGACAGCAACGGCACTCTCGCGAGCTATCAGGGCCTGTGTCCTCTTGGGGGTAAGATAACTAAGAACGCCTGAAGTGGATTCGCCAGACGTAGACGAATTGGACGGTAGAGACAGCATGACAGCAAGGACAGCTAAAACAAGAGATAAAACGAGCAATAATGTGGTGGAAGAGATAGTTCGATGGTGGTGCGACGACGATCGCTCGCGCTCGCGGTCGCTGCGATGACGACGTTCTTCATGGTGAGAGGAAGAGGGTTGAGCCATCCTTACAATCCTTTCTACAGAAGAATCAATTCAGTACATGAATGAGCGACGGGGATCAAAAAAAAACCAACCGCTAATAGAAGCACTAGGCGACAAGGATGGAACAGTGGAGGGGCGGAGTATCGACGTGATGGTGAAGGTTGGTTGTAGCTAAAGGAGGGAGCCGTTTCTGCGATAGATGTGATAGATGTTCGTGATAGAGAGTAGGGTGACGCTAGGAGAACGGAAAAAAGGCTGGGATGAATGGTGGTTGAGAGCAAGGTGCCCGCTGCAGATTCAAATCCTTTTTCCCATTTTCATTGTTCAACCAACACGTGTAGAGCACACGTGCCCGTCATTGTGACAGCAGGAATACTCGGCCCGGACTAATATTTCTTCTGACATCCACTTTCCAAATCCTCTTCATGTTCTAAGAAAACTGCCATGAAATTTGCACAGCAAGTGCTTTTCAACGTTCATCATTATGTCACCTTTTGACTCCTTCCTTTGCAGATATCTGCGTGATACCCAGGTATTCCTCAAAATTTGTAGAGTTAATGAACTTGGAACTCAGGATAAGCGCTTCACTTAGACACCTGAATGGAAAAAGGCATACATGTGCGCCACCATATTGTCGTTGTAGATTATACGCTAACTTATTTCTTTGCAGAGACTACCGGGGACTGAAGAAGCGAATAACGGCAATCAGAAAAGCTCAACATGGCCTAAGCTTTCATGTCTCCAGTGACTCTCCCGACGATCTACCATCGCCACCAGATGCACCTCAACCGTCTGACGTTGACTCAGAGGAATTTGAGAGGTCAGTTGACCTAGCCCTTGAGCGCGTCACATCCGGGGGAAAGGAAAGTGGTCGTGGAGACGCCCCCAGCGCAAGTGGAAATCCCAAATCTATTGCTTCAGGAGGAAGACGATCAATTGGTATGTCGAGCTTCAAGCCGACTCGAGGGAAAAGTTTCTCGAGTATGAGTACGTTCGATATTTCTTCTCATTTTTTTTATCTCTATTAACTCGCCCCTGAAGTATCCAATGCTGCTTCGACTGGGTCACCGAGGCTTGACGGACATCCCTTTGCGGCACTTCCTCTGCACGAGCTTCTAACACAGCTATCACCTCATGAAGTCTCATTTTTTACCCTACTCGATGCGCAACTGGATAAAGTCGAGTCATTCTATCTTGCACGAGAGAAGGAAATGTTAGCTCGGGGACGTACACTGCAGCTCCAGCTCGACGAACTCAGTGATCACCGAAAGTTATTTCTTGTCGGTGTTTTTATTATTATTATCTTCAACGGTAACCTAATCCACCCAAAGGAGGCACATACTCAAGAACCCTGGAGCGTGGCAATTTTGGCCACCATTCGGAATATGGTTGGCCTCTACCCTCCACTCAAGATACCGAAGAAGTGGCATATAATAAATAAAACTGATACCAAAATTTCTGCTGAATCCAATCTTTTACAAGCAAAATCCAACGATGCTGTAGTCGAGGCGGCACAGTCAACATCAACCTCTGCTCTACGTTTTCTCCCTACTATGCGTTCGATTGGCAAAAGAAAGGATTCAGAGCAAATGAATCTGGGTGATAATACTCACGAAGATGAGGTGTTAGGGGATGACGACGATCCTAGAGTCACCAACTTGTCGATGTCTGCTGATCCTGATAGTTATTTGTACGCGAAGAGGAGGCTCAAGAAGGCCGTAATTGAACATTACAGGTAAGTAAGCTTCCGAGATAATTCTGTTCTTAACTGTGCCAATTCTAGTTATTCAGGGGTCTTGAGATGTTGCATAATTATCGTGTGCGTTCATCACTGAGCCACAATCATATTTAGTTTCATCTAAAGGAACATACATAGGTTCTCAATATCACGGGCTTTCGAAAGGCGTTGAAGAAGTTTGAAAAAGTGACAAAGGTAAAGGGGAAAAAGCAGTTTGAGTATCGTCATCATTAAGCCCCAAAACTCAGATCCCGGTTCAACACCAGTACATGACCGAAAAAGTATACGTCGCTTCCTTCTCATTGCCCCGCACACTTTTAATCATCAACTTCTAGGTCGACAAAAGCGCATTTGCTTCAGACAAAGCCGTCCACCATATGATGACGCAAATGGAGGATATGTATGCCAAAGCATTTGGTATGTCTATTCTTCCTCTTTGCCAAATCTTGTTTATCATGTTTTCCACGTAGTTCGAGGTGACAAGAAAAAAGCACTCAAACGCCTCCGTGGAGGAGGAATTTCTAAAAATCATCATTTCAGTACCTTCCGCTCTGGTGTACTGCTGGGTCTTGCGATCCCTGCGTTGGTTAACGGGATTGTCAAAGGGAAGCTCATTCTTTACACTTGAACTGTCTGAGAATTGCTTATTTATGTAGTTCTGTTCTTCAGTATTTCAATCACACACACGGGAGGCAATTCCGCGGTGGGATGTCTTGCTGTACATCTATGGCTTGATCCTAGTACCCGTGCTCTTCACCCTTTTGGTAGGGCTGAATCTGGTTGTGTGGGCTAATGCACGGATCAATTATGTGTTCATTTTCGGTGGGTCGAAATCTGCGACCTTTTAATATGATTGGTCTTAGACTAATTTCATCGATGTCAATAGAAATTGACGTCCTCACTCAACTCGACCACCGAGAATACTTCGAAGTGCGTTGTGTAATTATTACGCCGACGAGTTTTATAACATTCTGTTCCTCTTGTGCAACCTGCAGACCCCTTCCATACTTCTCGCCGCTCTCTGTTATGCATTCTGGCTCTCCTTCTCCGATATCGGACCTCCGGTATTTTCGCCGACCACCTGGCCTCTTATCTGGCTGCTCTTCGCATTCGTCACCATTTTCAACCCGTTCCCGATTATGTTCAGGTCGTCGAGGTATTGGTTAATCAAGCACGTAGCGGAGTTGTTTATTTCCGGAACGAAACATGTCGAATTTACTGATTTCTGGATGGGGTAACTCCAACTTTTCCAATTAAGCTTCGATTGCTTTGCGACTGACATTGTTTTGGAAGTGACCAGTTCTGCAGCTTGGTTTTCACATTATCGAACATCTACTTTTTTGTCTGCGTCTATGTCGATAATTTCTCTCCCAATTGGGAAAATTGCAGTGTCACTTCAAAGGACTGGCCATTCGCCTTCGTTGGCGCCGCGTTACCGCTATTCATTCGTCTCGTGCAATCTATCAAGCGTTATAACGATTCAAAATTAATTACACATTTAATTAACGTGAGTTCCCTCTATTTTTTCCCTTATTTGCGCAGAATGAAACAGTGCTATATCAGGGAGGAAAATATGGAAGTGGTATCGTTAACTATCTGATTTTCTTCATGTGGCGTCACCACCGTAAGTCATTGTCTCCTAATACATATATCACCTAACCTGGTTGCAATCTGTAGAGGTCAATCATGGATCAATATTCACACTTTATCTTTTGACAAGTATTAATTATTCTCTTTACGCACTTTCATGGGTATGTATTTCACGCCCTGCACCATGTTGCCCCATTACTCAAGAAATGCTCGCTCTCAATGTACAGGATCTTCTCATGGACTGGTCTCTCTTACGCTTACATTCACCGCACGTTCTGTTACGTGCAGAGCTCGTGTATAATAATTACGTCCCAGTCAGTTCTATCTATGAAAGTTTGAATTTCACTGATTATCATGGTCAAGCTATATTACTTCGCGATTGTGAGACCACCTGCCATTGCTCTCGACTTTCAGATCATGCTCACTTTTTCAAATCAAGGTTTCCAACATCTTGATCAGATTTATCTGGATAATCTATATCCCAACAGCCGGTCCAAGTATGATGCTGCGTTCATTCATTGCTGGGTTGCTTGAAATGTTAAGGAGGTGGCAATGGAATTTTAGTAAGTATTTCGTTGTTTGTACGATGTTGCACCATCATTCTTAACGTAACACAAAAGTTCGACTGGAGAATGAACACCTCGGTAACATGGATCAATACCGTGTCACTCGAGAGGTTCCCCTGCCATATGCTGTTGACGAAAGAAGGAGAGATTACGATCAAGATGACGATGATGATGACCATCATCTGAAACTCAAGCGATAGGACGGTTGTTCGTCGTGGACAATGAATTTGTCATGACATTTTTGATTCGAAGTATTGGTGATACCTTTATTTGAGTAAAAGTTGCATAGAAAGAGCATCCTCGCCATCACCATCTATAGAAGTAGGCATTGTGATCAATGAGCAATCACCTTCTGGATGTAAATTCAACGAGACTCACAATATTTTTTTTCCACCTTAGCAACCTCAAAGCCTAATGTGTCGCGGTACAATGCAATAGCGGCCTTATTGGACTTTCGAACATGTAGTGAGACGTACGATGCTTTATATATCGATAACATGGCTTCCTCTGTTGATGAAAATTAGTTGTTTGGGATGCCTGATGTCGAGCAAGGAACATACGTGATAGCAGCATCAATTTCTTTGCTAGTCCTAGGCGGCGATATGACCGTAGCACTGATATCGAGTTGACATGGCCGTGAATTACTTGGTCTTTGTCATCTTCTGAGGGTTCGTCACTGGAGGGGAGACCATTTAGACACATGTTTTACAATTGTGGGATTGCCAAATGAAACTGTACATCTTTGCAAGGACATAGCCGACAATGCGACCTTTGTGGTCTTCAGCAACAAAGGAGATCTGAGGCCAGGTCATTGAGTGGTATAGCCCTGAAAATTATGAAGATATATCAATATTTGAGGCAGCTATTATGAGAAAGCGTATGTACACACAGAACCTCATCATGTAGTTCTCTGGTAGATTTTGGAGGTTGCAAGCCTGCATACCCATAAGATCTTCCACCTGACAGTAGTAAGCGTTATCAAAATGGAGATCATATTAAAACAGAAAGAAAAAGAAAGTGGTTTCGTTCAGAACTAGGCGCTTGCCGCCTCTCCACGTTGTAAACTGGACTAAGGAAAGGAAAGCGCGAGGACGCTGACCTGATAGTGTTCATATTGCCATGGCAAGAACAAGACGGAAACAATAACCAACCTTTGCTAGCCGGACGTTCATGACGAAGTTAACTGGAATCGAGCTTGAGGTTGTTTGAGAAGAGAGCTTCAATGATCTTTTCGACCTTCGCTATTACTTAGTATTACTATTAGTGCACTTTCAGTGTATCAGACACGTGATCCTATTGTACTTGATGTGTCCCTGCACATTTGAACGTTTCTTGCTTCCATCGCCAACATTAGGCCACTTTACACGCGTTTCCTCCATCATGGCCCTTCGTCGGTTTGCCCAGCAGAATAATGCCACTGCGTCTCCTAGGACCCCCGACACTCATGCTTCAGCGTCTCCTCTGCCCACGCCTTCAACACCTAGGACTCGTCTTTCTTACGGACATCGTTCTCCAGCTGATACGCCTTCGATATCGTCATCTGTTCCATTTGACTGGGAAGCTGCTCGATCAAGAGCGCCGCCACCATATGCCACTCCTATAAAGGGAAGGAAAAGTGTAGGCACGGGGACGCCGTCAAAGCAAATTCGGAAAGCTGTCATCCGGAAGAAAAACCTTTTTGAAAGGTCAATAACATTTTAATTGTACATGCAATTGAAAACTAACGCGTTTTTGTGCAGGATCAAGAATTTTCCGTCTGCCATTGCGTTCGAAATCGCATTGTTTCCTCACAATGTACCTCTTCCTACGCCAAAAACAAGCGCGCGTATCCTAGGAGGCATCATTCACCTTCTACATTTCCTTATACTTGCAAATCGTGACTCAGAAGAGGGCTGGGACCGGATATCAGGAGTTCGACGAACTGCGTGGTTTGACTGGGTGAGTATTGGACGATTATCAAATTTCTTCGTTGGCTCATTGTGAATTTATACAGACTACACCTATCACATTAGTATTGATATTCTCTTCAGTATTAAACACATACTACATGTGTACGCAGACTAAAAACTACAAATTTCACCGCCGGTCCGAGCCAATCGCGTCGCCGCACGCGAAATTTGTCACCACCACCCTAGACTTAGATCCATTAGAACTGCCAACCACCGCGCAGCGTATTCGATCAAACCTTTGGTACGCCTTATCATATTCATGGAGATTTCTCTTCGGCATGCGACCTCCAAAGCGACCACTTCCACCTAAAGAGAAAACATCCAGGACATTGGAAATGGACATCTGGGATCCAAAGGAAATGGAATTGGAACTGTTCAGTATCTATTCTCCAGCGCATGCCCTGCTTTGGCTCGCCATGGGGTCGTCAAACTGGCTCATCTCCGTGTTGATTATGGGGTTAGTAGGCATCCAGGTGAAATTTCTTCCTTCGTCCAAGTTAATTACGTTCCTAATGAACCCTAGCTAAATACTCTAACGCATTCGTATACCCAGCTGCTGAAAGACAAGCAAGTATTATCAGCGGAAACCATGAAAGAATATAACGACATCGTGAGCCTTCCCCTCTTTCTTGTCATGGTGACTCTGAAGCTTGTTTTCTAAGTTTGTGAATCCTCGGTTGAATCCTATTCGTCATGATGTTGCAGTCATGACTCACCAGTCGGAGGTGGTGAACGTTTGGGAAGATTAAGAACCCAAATGTTAATCTATTCATTCTACTAGCAGACAAGTTATCTTCTACGGATCGAAATTTACAACATATGCTCAATTAGTTGAAGTTTACGTTTGGTACAAAGTGGCTATCACGCTCGCATGTCCGGGCTTCAATTGTCGAGTCTAAAGAATTTATGTAAAGATAGTAACATTCCGTATACAGACGCTATATCTAAGTTGGCAAGGTCCTTAAAACTTTTGAATCGACTCTGAGGTTGATTTCCATCTCATGATTCATTTAGAAGAAAAATAGTTCAATTGTAAAAACACCAATCAATGGTAACGTCTGACGCTTAAAAAATAATTGCCCATATCGAGAGTCGAACTCGAGACCCTTGCATGGTCAGATATCCTCATAAGTACAATGCTCTACCAGCTGAGCTATACGGGCAGATAACTTATAATTAGTATATAGTTAGATCATTAGAGAGAATTAAATCCTAACTTAATAACTTATTCCTGACCGAACTATTGAGGTGAAACAGAGTAAACGATTGCTCTCCCGGTCAAATAAGAAACATGATACTATATCTGGTTTAACCATAGTTGATAGTCAAAGGTGTCGTATGAAGGGACTTTAGCGTGTCGCGGCCCAGCGCGGAGCAATAGTGGTAGTATATGGGTATGCAGAAGGCAGAGGGCTGTAATCCTCTGTCTCGAAATAGCCTCCTGCAGACAGATGGATGAATCTTGTGCCAACTCGTTTACTCTGTTCGGCCGAGTGCGTTATCCAAATCAAAGCTTTCAATGTGGAATTCGCAGCGTGGATTCTGTCCAGTATGTATTCCTCCACAAGCAACGAGGTTTCTGCATCCAACGCAGATGTCGGTTCTATCCAAGACGGAAAGAAACGAGAGGAAGTATCCAATCAGAGCCTTTCATCATTAAAATAACAGAACATACTTACCGTCCAGGAGTAAGATTTCGGCAGTGTTGATGGCTAAGGCTGCAGCAATCAAAATCCTTTGCCCTTCACCTCCACTTAACTTCATCCAATCGCGGGTCCAAAGCTCTGAGGGGATACCCCATGCTTTTCCTATGCTAATAGCGCGCTTGTTGACATCTTCAGGCGTATCCTTGCCCTTGTCCCGCATTAGCGACTGCTGCGCTCTGAGACTCTTGACTGCGATCAAAAAATCTGAAGGAGAACCGGGGAGGAGAGACGGGCGCTGTGGGACATACATGATACGGGTCCTGTAAGCAGGTATACCTAGCAAGAAGTTGCCATAACATTAGGATTTGAGCTCTCCGTGAGGGTATTGTGACATGAATCATTAAGGAAGGCGTACCGTATTGAAGGGGTGTGCTGCATTGGAGAGATTCTGAGTCATCGTGTAAGAGGTTGAAAACAACGCGAAACGTTGCACCTTCCTCTATAGTTGACATCCCCGGAATGGGCGACTAAATTTGCGATGCATTTCAACAAGGTAGATTTCCCTGAACCACTTCTTCCTTGTAACACAAGTACGTCGCCTGTAATTTTTCCAAAGAACGTTGGTTGGTCAAGTAACCAAAGAGCTTGAGAGGTAATCCCAAACACGAATCACAAAACACACCTTCATTTATCTTGAAAGCCACATTAGAGAAGATATTCGATCCTTTCTCCAATGAGCAGGTGATGTCTTTCAATTCGAGGATCGACTTCGGCATAGCGGTTCTCGGATGTCGTTAGCAAGTATCCAGCGTCGACAACGATTCAACCGCGTTGATAGCTGCTTGCAACTTGGCCAGGAAGAATTGACAAACCTCGCCATGTTACGATTGTTCACATCAACTTCAAGCTCACATGTGCATGCTTGTTATTTATATCAAGCACGTTTGTGCTGACCTCATACATATAAGTACAAGACGTATCGCGAGGGTGTGACCAGAGATTGCGGGGGAAGGTTCATACGTATGTATCAAAGGATACAAAGTCAACTCAAGAAACCTGGTGCTGTTTTCCGAAAGCATGAGTGTTGATTATGTCAAACAACCACATGTAAAGCAGAAGATAGTCTACGATAAATTAGAATGAGTGGATGGAGGACCGCACTTAAAGTTGAGGACTTTGTTGTTGAGCGGCTAGTGCCGCCATCTCCTCTGGCGATAGCGAGCTGCTCTCGATCATGATACCAACACCAACTTTAGCTTGATTCTATTGAGAGATGCCTTTTCAGCATCGTTTCGGAAATGACGAAGCGGGACTTACCTTGAAGTGGTCAATCTCCCCTGATACGAGGAAGGCGAAAGCAGGCACAAATCGTTGTTCGAGCAATGCTGATACTTTTCCAGTTGAATCGACCTGGGCCCTAAATTGGGCAGCGCGGAAGTCATACCGAGCACCCAATGTCGCAATGGCATCCCGGCGGGTAGGGGCGTTGATGACTTGCAGGTCAGCAGCAACCTCAACCTTTTCGCTAAGCTTTTGCCAGTAAGTGGCCTGAAGGACACCCTGAGGTTGAACTTGAGCTGTAGCGATCCAGGTTTTATCTGTGCTGGTAACCTTGGCGAGGTAGGAGTTTGCCAAGTCACTACCTTGAGCGGCACGCTGGTAGAGGGACTCCACACCCAGTGCCAAATTTTTTGTGATTGATTGGAGATAACTGCCAATGTAGACGCCACTGCCGTCTGCGGGTGAGGGGTTGACGGCTTTGAAGTTGAGATGGTAGTCCGTTCCAATAAAATCATGCTCCAACTGAATCATATTATGGCCGGCTTGTTGGGAAAGCTAACGAGGTTGCGTTGGAGAATGATCCTTTCTATCGAACTGACAATACTTACTTGAGCCTGGGCCTTGAAAATGTTGTTTGCGGTCCAACCGTGGTTGAAACGCGCGTTTACGCTTCCTTCATGATCCATTGTACCTTGGAGGAAAAGCTGGTCGAATTAGCACATAGTTACAGACAGACAGGCAAGAAAAATACATTTTCCCGAGCAAATGTAACTCCTAAGCTGTATGACGCGGGCTGTACTGACGATCCGAGAACAAACGAGTGCGTCAGTTGGAACAGCGGGTCAAATGAAAGGTTTTTGGTCAAGTCGGCACGCGCTCCATCGAAGATGTAGTTGGTGAGGTGGGTAGCTATATAACAGTTGAGATGGGAGTCAAAGTCAGGTAAACACAAAGATGCATACCCTTCACTTCCTTCTGAGTGTTTTCAACTGAACCGGGATATGGCAGTCCGAGATCTTGTCTCCAACGCGTAAAACGGTCGTAAGCATTGAAGAAGGGAGAAACGGGATTAAAATATGAAGGTACTATAGGAGTGGAGTGCACATTAGGAGAAGGCAGCGTGTCCTTATCGAATACAGAGTGAGAGGCCATAAGTGCGAGAGAGAATAACTGCAACGGTGGCAAGGACGAAAATTGTGCCAAACATGGCCAAATCGAATATGGTAACATCACGTCACTGCTACATCTCCAACTCTCATCTAGTTACAGCGGGAATAGCATATCTTTTGCGTCCTTTTCTGTATGCATGCGACGGATCGCATATACGGCATCCGTAAATGTAGCAAATCGACACAGCCTACATAACGGGCCATCTCTGGCTCATTTATTTCGCGTTTCTACTAGCCCCCGATCCTGCCGCGGTCCCCGCTTGTCCGAGTGCGCTCAGATTCAAAATTTGCCTGATCGTCAAGTCGAAATCACAGATAAATCTATGGATTCCTGCGCAGTTTTCGAATGTACTCTTAAAAGCTCTTTTAAACCCTCTTCATCGCTACGCTTTCTCAATTTCGCGCTATGGGTACTACTCACATCATCCCTCCGCTACAGATGTCCCCTAGGCGCATCATCTTTCTGGTCGTTGTTTTTGTAGTAAGCCTACTATATGGCGCCGCTACTCCTTTTCAGGACTCAGTCGCATTTCTAGATAGGCCTGCATTATCTCTTCACAGTCGTATTCAAGGCATATACCCCCTTACCAAACCTCGCGGACCTAGGCGACCATCTCGGACTCTCAAAAATATATGGCAATTCTACAAGTACCCAAGATAAATCTAGTCACCTCTCAAGAGTCTCAGATACTACACCCAGTCTTATCTCTAGAGCCAATGCCACATTTGTGTTTCTGTGCAGAAACAGTGATATCAATGGAGCCATATCAAGTATTCAACAGATGGAGGACCGCTTCAATAAAAGACATGGTTATCCGTGGGTATTGCTTAACGAGGAGCCATTTACAGACGAATTTAAGAAGTGAGCATTGTTCTCCCTGTCGTCTGCTTGACTGACCCTTCTTCAGACGAGTTAGTGTCCTCACCGAGGCACCCATTCATTTTGGACAAATACCGGCTGAACAGTGGCATCAACCCAAGTGGATTGATGAAGGAAAGGCTACCGATGGACGACTGCGGATGATGTCTCAGGGTATAATTTATGCTGGTAAGCCGTGTGCGCGGTAGTCGATCTTCCGCAGTCCGTTCACCTGCGTATTATTCCAGGCAGCGTCCCGTGAGTATCACTGTGACTCCGAAGAGTCGGTATACTGAATAGACTGGGCATCTACGTCTATCCGCTCTTAGTTACAGGAATATGTGCCGTTTCAACTCTGGGGTATGTACTCTATTTTAACCTAATTATTGTCGGACAGTGTTCTGATTTTTCTTTTTATAGTTCTTTTTCAAGCACGAACTTTTGCAACCTTTTAGGTACTACTGGAGGTGCGCACCGCCTAACATCTTCACTGTGATAAACTCTGACAATCAACAGAGTCGAGTGAGTTCAAACTGTCATTCACCTTCAGACCAACTGCTGAAGGGTCTGGTCCATAGACCGGACGTGAAATTCTTTTGCGATGTGAATTATGATCCGTTTAAATTTATGCAAATGAACGATAAAATATACGGTCAGTTCTATATTCTTCCTTCTCGTCCAGCTGACGTTGATACCTCCTTTCAGGCTTTACAATCTCGTTAGTTGAGTGGGAGGCCACGATACCTACGTTGTGGAACACTGTTAAAGGCAAGTGTGTAGACTCTTTCCAGTCGTAATGATCTTGATTTTGGTCCAGAATTCATCACCAATCATCCTGAATATATCAGTCCAGACAACGCCATGAGATATCTGTCAGATAATGGTGGCGAAACTTATAATCTCTGTCATTGTACGTTCAAATCACATTGTGTATCCCTTCATGCTCAATGATCCCAGTCTGGAGTAATTTTGAGATTTCAGACATGGACTTCTGGAGAGGCGAAGCATACCAAAAATTCTTCAATTTTCTGGAGTCGAAAGGTGGCTTTTACTACGAGGTTAGTCGCGATCATCCGCAATGGAATCTTATTTTTTTCAATCTGCTTCACCCTCAAATCACAGAGATGGGGAGATGCACCAGTACATAGCATCGCGGCTGCCTTGTTCGCGCGGAAAGATCAAATACACTTCTTCCGCGACATTGGCTATAGACACGACCCATTCCAGCACTGTCCTAATGGTAATGACTGGGCCAATGGACGGTGCTCCTGTGATCCTAATGATAGCTTTGGTACGTATAGATTCTAAGCCTTCCGTCTTGTGCTGACCGAGACTCTTTTAGACTACGCACAGAATTCATGTATCAGAAAATTTGACGCTTTGTTTTCAAATTAGGACTATACCAAATTCATTGTGCGTTCGAATAGTTCTTGTGCTTGCATTTCCGTTTCTCTGATGCAGAAACTAATCGCGATTGGGACCCTGAAGAAGAATCCTTATATCATGCCGCAGCCCGCTGGACCTGATCATGATGTAATGATGATACCAGTCAAAAATAGACATCTATGCCACTTTACAAAACGGAGTTTATTGCTTGTACATAGGGCATTGATCATAAGCATTTGAACGGACACATACTTGCGCTTTCATGATACCAGGAACTCGGGGAAATGTGCGGCGGCCGTGTGCGCGGACGCGCAGCAGTTTGAGTGTCATCAGGTTGTCACTTACATAATGAGGCTAGATGAAAAAGTGATCCTAAAGTGGCGGCAGTGCGACTACTCGTCTCTCCAACATTCCACGACTGCCATTCTCTTTCTCAGCGTAGCCGCCCGTCAGTCCTCAGGCGCTACCTGCTTTGCGTTTCTTCGGGTCCAATCAAGGCCCCCTACTTTCAGTCAATATGATGACTCCCATGCGATATGTTTTCTTGGTGCTGGCCATTCTAGTGCGTATCGCTCCACCATGCGTTGTATTTATCATTTGAACAGGAAACAGATTAGTTTGCATTATATTGTCAGTTTTTCCAACGAAGACTACGGTCGCGCAACATCTCTTGCCAAAATCAAGTCCAAAGTCGTCGGCTCGGCCACCGTCCCCCCCTACAAAGTCCCACTCTCTGAAGACTATCATTCTTCTACCAATGCATCTTCACCCCAGAATCGGAAAGCGAATGCAGCAATTGTCATGCTCGGTAGGTGACACTAATCTTTCAGAATGCGAATGTCTGACCGATATATCCCAGCACGAAATGGCGATCTAAACGGAGTCATAAGCAGCATGAAGCAGCTGGAGGACCGATTCAACAAGCAGTTTCACTACCCCTACGTATTCCTGAACGAGCAGCCTTTCGAGGATAATTTTAAGAAGTGTGTAATCTCCGTACTCCCACTACAGCTTTATACCAAGATATCTCCCAACTTTGTAGGCGCGTCACTGAACTAACTGATTCCAACGTCCAGTTTGGCCTCATTCCAAACGAACATTGGGTACAGCCCCCGCATATTGATGAAGTCAAAGCCACCGCTGCACGTGAGCAAATGGTCAAAGATAATGTCATCTATGGAGGTATGTGCCATCCATAAAATGCCTAAAAATGTTATTTTATGTTATTTCAATAGGTAGTGTCCCATATCGTAACATGTGTCGATTTAATTCTGGTGTGAGTTGCCCCTCCGCGCATATTGTTTGTTCCCGGAGAGTTGAACATTTCTTTCTCTAGTTCTTCTATCGTCACGAGCTCCTTCAGCCGTTCCAATACTACTGGAGGTGTGTTTCTCTTATATACAGCTCCATAGGACACATTGAGCTGAAGGGTCTTGCTCAGGGTGGAGTAAGCTTTCTTGTACTTGAACACATGAGCCTATTTTTTATTCGGCGTTTGCTCAGACCTGACGTCAAATTTTTCTGCGACCTTGATTACGACCCCTTCTTGATTATGCAAGATCAAAACAAGATGTATGGTATGCATTTATATCTCTTATGTGCTAGCGTTCGAAATTTGACCAATGTTCTAGGATTTACCGTTTCTCTCTATGAATATGAGGCGACCATTCCAACACTTTGGAAGACCGTTAGAGGTTTGTGGAGTTCCGACTATGCATCGATAGCTTGTCAATGTTTCTATCTTCAGAATTCATACAGGCACACCCAGACCTGGTAGAACCAGATAATGCCATGCAATTCATTTCTGATGACGGAGGCGAGACATACAATCGATGCCATTGTAAGTTCTCAAAGCCGTTGAATGTTATTGTATGTGATTAGTGTCTAGTCTGGAGTAACTTCGAAATCGGGAACTTGGACCTCTGGAGAGGTGAAGGGTATTCCAAATTTTTCGATTTCCTTGATGAAAAAGGTGGTTTCTACTATGAACGATGGGGTGACGCACCAGTCCACAGTATTGGAGCTGCTCTTTTTGCCAAGAAAGACCAAATCGTAAGTTTTTTCTGGGCGAAAGATTGATCCTGACTCACAAATAATCTTAGCATTTCTTCAATGATATCGGGTACCGACACGAGCCCTTTCAGCATTGCCCACAGGGAGAATCGCACAAGCGGGGGAAGTGTTGGTGTGATAGCACACAGAACTTCGGTATGTCGCTGAGTTGGCTGCGGTTAATGGCTTAGCTGATGTCAATTTGCGCCTCCAGATTACGAGTGGTACTCATGCCTGAACAGATACGACAAAATGTTTGCGTAATTGATACAGGTATACCCACTACATGCGCAACCGCAGGACTTTTAAAACACATTGTAGCTTAGTACATATTTGCCTCTACAACTCTTTAATTATTTGAACTCCCTAGCGGGGTAGATACTCTGGAATTGCCTGTCCTTGATGCATGATATGAAGTTCTTTGGCCAAGATGTCCACCACAGCACCAAGAAAAGATCCCCAGTGAAAATCAACTCTATCTATATCGTGGCTGAGCGATACTCAGCCAATTGTGCCTTGATTACCGTTGATTGCACTGCTTGAATGAGTGTTTTCGATTTCTATCGATTTCTATTGATTTGCAAAACTGTGCAGTGAATCCAACCCATTTAGGGATATTTCAATCAAATTCTAACACAGATTACAGTGCTTTGCATAAGTAATTGCCGTACGATTTCTCCAACACCAGCAACAGGCGTGATGGTGCCTTGCGGTATCATTCGGCTTCCAGTCGTACGTCTAGCGTTGCACTGTTTTGACCAGAGTTTTCTGGCTTAAAGCTCCAGAACCGGATACTCGCTGCTCGATAGTTAGAAAAACAGGCGTCTTGAAGAACGAAACCGTGCAGGAGGAGATGCTGGTTCGACGGCAGAGCGCTGCCGAGCCATCAAATACAGGAACAAACACGGCTTCCAACGAAATTCGACGAAATCTAGCGGCAATTATTTATGCAAAGCACTGTAGTACCAATCAAATAGCCACGAATCACTGTGCCTCGGTCAACAAGGAGCCGTTTTTTACTGGGAATGATCATTCGGGTACCGATCATTACAATATAGATTGTGAGTAGTATTGGTACTGCAATTGTCAGCCAGTTAACAAAATGTGGTCTTATAGAGTCATTCATGAGAGCATACCGAGTCGTAAAGTCTTGTCCAGTGGGATCCGAGAGAACTGTCAATAAGCCTATTGACATAGTCGCCAACCAAAGCGTGCGTAAGAGTTGACTGGAATCGTTCTCGAAGTTGGTTCGCAGTCTGAACCCCAGAGACTGCGAAACATGGTAACATGGAGTCTATGGAAAACTTAGGCATAAATCCACGGATAAATGGATAAAATCCACCTTTTTGCATGAGCTCGACTAACGCTGTCATAAGAAATACGCTTAATCACAAGCCAAAGAACATGAAGCACCAAAGACTTACTGATGATTCGATCACAATGTTTCCGTGCGGCTTCAAAACCTTCACGGAAAAGTTTCTTGAATTCGAGAAAAGCAGGTCCTGTAATGCCTCCCAAGACTTCGACATACTCAGGTGGAAACTTGAACGGGGCTGCTTCAAAACCAATATTTCCCGGAGTATTGCTCAATATAAATCCAAAGTCGATATGAATCAAATGACCGTCGCGGTCAATGAGGATGTTGCCATTATGTCGATCCTTCACCTGAAGTAGATAGGTGACTATTGAATAACCTGTTGGAAAGTAAATTTGTGTATCAGTAAATGCCAAGAGAGAGAAGACTACCTGCTAAAGATTTCGCAAAATTCTTCTGTGCTCTGGCAAACTTGGCAGAAGAGGGTTCACCATACGTCTACATGCCAGACGAAGCGATCAATACGATCATTGGATTTCATGATATGGAACACTAACAGATATGAAGTGGTCCATGAGTGTGACATGTCCAAGCCTGCCGCTGGCTAATCTTTTTGCGTACTCTGCCTTCTTGATTGAATGTATTGAGACAGCATCTGTGATGGTCTCAACAAGCCCCGACTGAGAGCCAGTGATTAGGATACGGAAACTGCGAAGACATATCAGTAGGGTTTCATAAGACAAGAGGGCAACATACTATTTCACCCAACATGAACATTTCTCTTCTGTCCAGATCTGCTGGAATTCACGAATAAGCTGGACCGCCAGCTGCTCTTGCCGCAGGTCGCCGCCGGTCTTGACGATCACAGAAACACATTCCCAATTAGCTGATAGAATTGGTCACGTTTATTTGACAGCGGCTATAACGAAGTGACATACCAAGATGTCCATATGGAGACCCATGTCGTATTCGACTCTGCAGGCGGAATTATCAGTACTACTTGATGATGCACAATTGACCGGATAGCTTACTTTCTTCGCAGCCCAAGATTCGCTGAAAACAACCGCTGAGGGGTCGACCTTGTTCAATTCACGGCGAATTATACCCTCGTCTTCAGCGGATTTACTGCTTCCACTGGCGACGCTTGTTCGAATCAAAGTATCGCTGTCGCTCCCTTTCATTCGCTCCATTCGCTCTTCTTCAAGAGAAAGCATCTCTTTCATGATGCGATCGCGGATGGCATGGGCTTCCGCTCGAGGAAGTTTCATGCGACTCGCCATTGGTTGAGGAACTTCACCGCTTGTTCCAGGACCACTTTGACGTCCTATAAGATACCTTTTTGAGGGGAATAATCGCAATGATGATATAAATTCACGCACCAGAACGGTCCAGTAAATTATCCGAGCGAGAGGCTCCGTTTAGTTTTGGCGTTGAAGGAACCTGTTCTCGGCCCTGATCTGCATTTAACTGGGCCAACATAATGGCTGCAGTGCGCATCCGTTCCGAATACTCGTCGAGGGAGATCATGTGGATGGGTTCGCTTTGGCCATGCGACATCTGTGAGTTTGATGGAGATATCGAGTTGGTTCTACTCATGGAGTAGGTAGAAAAATGTTGCCCACCGGGCATTCCTAGTCCTAGTCTTAGCTCATCGAAATGCTGAGATATATGGGGGGAGGAACGAGCCCACGTAGCCATGTCCAATTCCTTGTTTTTTGGAGTAGGTGGTAGGACGATAGAATCTTCGATATCTAGCACACGGGATCGAAGTGGCTGATCATCCCCATAAAGCTGTTCGACAAGGTCGATTTCTTCATCGTCATTCGTTAGAGCGGTGGAAGATGGCCCAGCCGTTGTAGGATCGGCACTTGGTGGTAGCAGAGACGTCGAAGCGCCACCTGAATCCGGCAGGGTGTCTTTCCAAAAATTACTCGATGAAAGACCAAAATTTGTCCAACCATCTCGTTGTTCTACTTTTTTCGTCACTAATTTGCGCAAAATATCCTTATTAGCTCGCTTTGATGAATCGAAGTCGAGATCGTCAGACAAAATTTCAATCAGTAGTAGATAGGGTGCTCGTTCGGCTGAGTTGAGAACAACGGCTTCGCCAGGAGGAATTCGTACTATGCGGTGATGAGGGGTAGGAAACTTTCTTCCAGCGGCACTGTCCACTGACGAACACCACATAGGCATACAAACCTTGCAAAATGTGAGAAATTGCATTTGAAAGAGCGGACATTCATACCTCGGCCGGAAGCTTATGATTTAGGGCTGTGAGCTCAGCCCGAAGCGCTGATACTCGAGCAGGCTTCGGAACAATAACAAGTCGATTGCAAATGTTTTCAAGGCTGAGCAAAAATTGAACCTTCTGCGATTTCAAAACCATAGAGCCAGTGAACGAAAAACAAACGAACCTCAGATATATAATAATGGCCTCTTAGAAGATGCATTTGAGCCTGATCGTCGTACTTTTCTAATATTAGGTTGGCTTTATTGGCCGCTGCGACGCGTGATGGTGTTCGTGCCGAGGGAAGAGACGGAGATGACTGGTAGGGTGTTCCGCTACTTTCAGAATCAAGTTGACCAAGAGGGTCAGATTCAGATAGTCTTGGTTTGCGAATGGTCTGGAGGTGGAGAGGAAGTGCGGGAAGAGTTTGGGCCCCTAAGGTACGTCTACGACCAAGAGACCTGATATTTGTTGATTCCACGATCTTTGGCGGAAGGGGGGACGGAAAGTCTTCATCTGGCCCCGAAGACATATCATGATCGTCTGTCTCGTCGGTTGGTGTGTAGCCAGAAGAGGCGCTATATAACTCTTCGTCATGTATTGGTTGAAACCCTCGAACGACAACACCTTCATCCTCAGCGCGTCCTTGCTCAATAGCGATCTGCCCTGTGATATCGACAAGCTGGGGCATTGCAGGTGCACTGGCCAGAAGGACACCGAGACCAACAAAAATAGGTTCCGCATGGTGATTGACCTTCCGACGACGCGTAAAGGCGGGGAGATTAAAACCGGAGTAAGGAGAGGACGATGGAAGAAGTTGATCTCCGAACACGATTTCATGGCACTTGTGCAAGACACGTTGGCATATTGCAAACGATTGAGAATCACGTTGCATAGAAAGATCACTCAAAGTGGCTTGCATAAACCATAGCGTCTATTTGTAGTTTCATAAGTACGGAAGAGAAGAACGGCAGATAAATTAGAAACTGACGATTAATGCAATGTGAGTAGACTTTTGCGCAATCTCAACAACAAAGCATTCCAATGCACGGGATTTCGACGGTCTAGTTACAAGAAGATGGCTAGAATATGTTGTCAAAGTCAAAATACGCGCTCCTGATTCGAGTAGACATTTCCGTTCACCATATAAAACCCCAGACATCGCGTAATTCGTTAATGTCAAGTTCTCTGAGCCTCCGAGTGAGATAGTAGGTAATTCCTATGTTGTCCGCATAAAAAAGAAGATACTTGAGGGCGACATGAACAGAAAAAAAAGAGGAGGAGAGGAACAGACGGAGGAGGAGGGCATGGGAGGACATGACATCTCCTGTTCAGAATCAAGGAGGAGCAGTCCACACGGCAACTAGTGCACATCATGTGATTTGCTGGCCTTCTCATTGACAAGTGACACGTCCTGCGTGCTCTCTCAACCCTCTAACACATCATGAAATTCCTCCTCTTTGCTAGCCTTTGTTCCCTTCTAGCTCTTCCGTCATCTTTTGCCGCTACTCCGCAAGAACAACTTGCTCTGCTGGCTGCAGCCGGAAATGGGGTCATCAAACTTAACACAGAAACATACGACTTGCTGACGTCTCCCAAACGCACATGGTCTGCGTCGATTCAGCTGACAGCGCTGGACCCCAGGCGTCGGTGCGGCCCCTGCAAGTTAAATAATCTTCTTCTGAACTCGGGGCATTTTCTGACATCTGTATTAAGAGAGTTCAATCCTGCCTGGCATGCGGTTGCCAGAGCCTGGCACAATGTTCCTGCAGCTACCAAAAATGAACATTTTTTTGCGATGCTAGATTTCGATGAAGGTCCAACAGTATTTCAGAAGGTGCGTGGCTTACGACTGGGCTGTCATTTGCTAATGTTATTTCCTTAGCTTGGCATTGCGTCTGCCCCCATTGTATTTAACTACCCCGCTGCGGATGGTCCTCGCAAGCCCAAAAACGGAAATCTTTCTCCTGTCAAATATGATTTTTCAGAGTATGCTCTTTAAGTTCCATGCACTCGATTCGCCTTCATTAAAATATTTCCGTCGCAGGGGCTTTGATGCGACGCCTCTAGCTTCCTTCCTTTCGAAATACACTCCAATCGACATTCCTTACAAAGACCCAATTGATTGGATGCGATGGATCACCATTTCTATTGCTGCTCTCGGCGCTGCGCTCCTTCTCCGTTTCATCTCACCCATCGTGCAAAATAAATGGTCTTGGGCAGTGGTAACCGTCATTACATCTCTTGTTATGACATCTGGTTACATGTTTACTCGCATCCGCAATGTCCCTTTCAATGGAGGTAATGGAAACTGGATTGCCGCAGGTTATCAGAATCAATTTGGTCAAGAAGTTCAAGTCGTGTCTTTTATCTGTGCGCGTTGGGATTAATATTTTCGATACAGAAATATTGACTCTATATTGGCTCTAGATGGTCTATTGTCATTCGCTTTTCTCATGTTAATCCTGGTTGTCCCTCTCCAATCATCGCCACAAAGACAGCGCCTGCAGGTCTATCTATGGACTGGTGTCATTATGATTATTTACTCGGTCTTGATATCCCTTTTCAGAGTCAAAAACAGGGGTGCGCACTCAATGAATTGTGTTGTATTACTTTACTCAAGATATCATCATTTTAGGATACCCTTTCAAATTGTTTTTGTAGAAAAACAAAAGGATACTTAGCAAGACAAAGTTCTGTATACATAGAAGCCGATAAATATTGAAAAAGACACGAAGTACTTCTATGGTAAATCATTAAAAAGGAATGAAATGCACATCAGACATCAATTACAGGATAACAATACGTAATAATTTGAAACAGTGAGTATTCCGATGAAAGGATATCATGCACTTCCACCTCCCTCCTGCTGGAACACATCCACGTAACGACTGCGGACATTACGCTTTGTAGCTTGCGATTTAGGTCGCACAGGAGGAGGTCCTGATGAGGGGTTCTGTCTAGTTCCTGTCGGTGTGCTGGGAGCAGATTCCATGGGAGGCGCAAGGTTGGACCTAACCCGCATAGGAGTTCTGCCTGGCTCAGCAAGATCTACTGCAGATGCAGGTCGCACTGGAGGCGCGTTTGCAGGAGGATGTAGCTTGGAAGCGCTCATGCCAGGCGATGCAGTTTGAGCTCTAGACGGAGGAGGGGGAGGTGCTGCGGATTTACTGGCTGCTTCGTCATTGGCCTTGAAAAACTCAGCTATGTTAATTCTTGAAAAGATGCCGAAAAACTGACCTTGCGATTGACCCATCGCTTCTGCTCCTTGTCGTAATAGAATGCAGATTCTTCTCCAAGACTGGCCTTGATGGGGGCAGGAGTCGATTCGCTTCGCTTGAACCACCTGCCTAACCAAGATGTGGAAGCTGTTCGTGGTTCTTCTACATAATATCAGTAAATTTGATGTTTGTTAAAGGATTAGCATACCAGTTTTCGCAGGTTCAGCTGACGGTTTGGACGCCTCCGCTTCAGCCTCATCTTTCGTGGAGCTAGACTCTTCCGCCTGTTTAGGCTTTGACTTTGAGTTTCCAAGGCCTAGATCATCGTCCTCATCTTCGTTGATAATTGGTGGAGCTGATGAGACATATTTTGCAGGTCCAACAGAGAACGTCTGACTATCCATGAGTGAAATGAAGCCATCATTGCTGGCCTGAACGGATGATTCATCCACCTTCATAAATGTTGCTGCCTTTGGAGTATTGCTCTCTTCGTTTGCGGCGTTCGATGATCCCCACCAAGACGTTTGAACAGGTGTCTCAAGCACGTCATTTCCGGTAGAGAACTCGTGTGTTTTCGGGGTATAAGGATCCAAACCACGGGTAAGATTATTCAAGGTGGATCCGACAGGGGAGGACTGAGAAGAGGATAGTGAATTTGAACTTCCTTGCGTCTGTATTGTTGGCCGCTGCAAGCTATAGCCCATGGCCGAGGAAGACCTTTCTACTTGAACTTGCTGTGAATAAGGTGTCGACGTGGCCATAGCTGATGATGTACGCTGAGGGGGTGCATTGTATCCCGCTGGGGGCTGTGGTTGCGGGGAGGACCTAGCCGATGGAGTATTGGAAGAGATAGTGCTGTAGTGGGCAAAAGGCCCAACAAAAGGTTGATCTATTGATTTGGAGTGATCTGATGCTGAAGTGGCGATTTCGCTTTGTCCTGTCACTATCTTAGTGAACGTTCCTTCGAGCCACCCTCCAAATGAATCCAAACTTGGTTTGGTCAACTTTCCTCCTATCCATGAACCGCCCTTTTCTCCTGGGAACACACCGGAAAGTCGTTGCTGAAGACCTTGCAATTGCTCCAGCAATGCAAAATTAGAGTACGATGATGTATGACTCAGCGAGGCATTGACGGCGTCACAATATCTGAAAGACAGTAAGCATAAAACGGTGAAGTTATGACGCCGAAAGCTTACTTATTTGCTAATTGTATTTGGCCTACCTCAGCGAGCTGAATGGCTCTGATGAACCGATAAGCTTGCAAGTGAGGAATACCGTGAAATGCTTCCTGCCCTTTCGAGACTGGAACAAGCGACATGGCGAATTCCAAGATCTCGGAAAATGTTAATGAATCAGGATGCTTCATCACATCCGCAGGATTTTTTGCCCCAATCAGAGTTAGTCTTGCGGATGGACTTCCAAGGCCACCAAACAACGAAGTTTGCGGCGAAAGTAGGTAACTGTCAACGATTTAAGTTTCATTTCAATACAAAAAACATGAAAGCATACCAAACATGTGCCGCCTCGACCCAATCATTGGCGATAAGTTGGTCACCAAGGGCTGTCAACGCTGATGACGCCTCGGGGGTCAACGGCGAGCTGATCATCATAGCCACTGTCTCTGCCCATGCTGTCAATGAGTCTACAGGAAGAAGCAGCAGATTTGACGTTTGCATTGCATTGAAGTTAGGCGTGCGTGGGGTCATCGCAGGCATTGTCGGTGGGTGGAAGTGTCCTCCTAGACCACGCTGCAGTAGAGTTAATGGTGCTAATTCTTCAACTAGAGGGAAATAAGAAATCCACAAGGATGTAAATGCCGGATTACTGCTCACTAGCTGCAGATCCCTGTCCCGAAA
Source organism: Pholiota conissans (assembly GCA_015484465.1). Classification (NCBI taxonomy): domain Eukaryota; kingdom Fungi; phylum Basidiomycota; class Agaricomycetes; order Agaricales; family Strophariaceae; genus Pholiota; species Pholiota conissans. The sequence continues at coordinate 73,735 of MU155161.1, forward strand.
ACAAGCTGTATGCAACCCTCAAACTTTCCCGGTTGCCCTTAGATGAATGAGGTAATTTCCCATTCACCCCCAGCGTGATGTCCGACTCTGCCTTCGCGGCTAATTCTGAGCGCAGGAAATCATGTACGACATCTTTCCACGATTCCTTATCAATGCTACTGGCAACAACCATGGCATGCGCCCATAGCTTCTGTTCCATCGCAAATTGATAGGCTTGACGGCGATCGCCTAGCAGAAGCAGCTCTTCGATCTTATCCAGCGCTGAGGGCCTTAGGGTAGTAACACTGATAGGCACTTCATCTAAAACTGGGACTTTGTATGACGCTATGTATGCGCTTCACCGTCAATTCGCAGAAGCTCTAGAATGAGAATAAGGTACACACAATGTAATGATACCGCATCTTGTATCACGGGTGCACCTTCCAGCCGTGGCACTAGCGTTGATCGCACAGCGGCTTCAGCTTGAGGGCTGTTGCAAATTATTAGTATTCTTGAACTGGTTGAATCCACAGAATCAAAACATACGTTCCCAAAAGACGTCCATTATTGTCGACCATGACATTCAAAAGTTTGACAAGAATGAGTTTATTTTCAGCCATTTGACCGTCAGAACCAGACAGATAGCCCAAGCCTTGTTGAATTTCGCTAATACGCCCAGAAAGGTAGTTTAATACCGACGCTTTCTTGGTCCTCGTTTGAGTTGCAGTGTTTGGTCGCACGAGACTGATTGATGCTGTTCCGGAGTCCACTAACAAAGGACCAGGATATGATGATTCCGTAGCTGTCAGCGATGATTCCGACAGAGTCTTATGCAAAATTCGGATCTTCAGCTCAGAAGTTGTCCTGGAAGAAAATGCGACATCGAATCCGGTATTCAAACCTGGCATGCCATGGAAACAAGTTATTAACTTTCCCCCGAATCCAAATGTCACTACAGGTGCACGCGCAGATGTTCTTGATAAAGGATCATTGGCACCAACGAGCGACGGAGATGGTGCATACTGCCCCACAGCGGGCTTCATCAAGAGCTCCTGGGGAGCGGTTCTTGTTTCAATCGGCTGCGATGCTTGGCGGTTTTGATTGTCGATAGATGAACTCATTGCCATATTGTATGGGTTTGGAGGGACCGTTATTCCGTCTAATTGTTTAGCAGCAATACCATAAGGAGGAGAATTCACAATGCTCGGTTTCATTTGTATGACTTTCTTTGCGTCAATTAAATGCCCACTGTGGGTTGACAGTGGAGAAGATGTCCTCGGAACATGACTGTTGGTATTTCGTACAGCATATAAATCCAAAGCATCCTTGTTCGCGCTCGAATCTTTCCTTGAAGTGACTGGGGCAGCAACTTGCGGGATATACGGGCTTTGTATCTTGCTAACCGAGCCGCTACTCAAAAAAGGCATTTTTGCGGGCTCCTTCGAACCTTCGATAGGGGGAGAATATGGCAGAGGTATTGAGGAAAGAGATGTGATGAGAAATTGTTTGGAATTTAGAGAGGGTTGTGAACCATTCGGTGTGGAGTTGTGAGGTAAAGGTGGAAGTGTCTCGTCCAAAATCTTTCCGGTGTCAGAAGATTCCTCCAAAATGCCCTCTAAGGCAGCTTCTTCTTGACTATTGTAAACGAAGGCTCGATCGGTAGGGTGTATTTCCGCTGTATGTTTATTCATCAGAAGACCTTCGCTCGGAGCAAAATTAGCCGGATTGTAGCCATATAAATCAGCAAAGGTTGCCGGTTCTGGTACAAAATGGCGCTCATCGCTACTATGATGGCCAACAATGACATTTGAGGTATGGCTGGGAGTGGACGAGCGTTGTGATTCTTGAGGTATGGTAAATTGATTATGATGAACATCTGTATCAAAAGGTGAGGCCTCTGGAGCGTGCGCAGAGTAATTTGTCGCATTCTGATACTGAGCGTAGGCCTGCTGCGCTGTAACTATTCCTTGGCGAGTGGCTCTTCGGGTTGGTAGAACAGTAGGAAAGGGTGGATCGTATGCATTGGAAACCTTGGGACGCGAGATTGTAGATTTTTGCACAGGTATAGCTAATGGGATTGAAGAATTAACATCAATTTGGGAAAAGGGTGAAGCCGGAGGAAGAGGTTGAGTTGGATGGTACGAAGTCACTGGGGGTTCATATAGCCGTGTCGCAGGAGTAGGAGCATACGTTCCGTGAATCGAGTTGGGAACAGAGTAAGAATGGGGTTCGAAGGGTTGATGTATTGGCTGACTTGTTGAAGGGTTCGAAGCAAGGGGTTCGTACGGTCTGTATTCTGCACGATTCGCAAAGGCTGGTAGGTCATATGCATCGTGATTGGCAGCTTCCTGCGAGTCGTGGTCACCATAGGCGGGCTCAACTACTGTGGGAGGCACAGGAATGTGAGCGGTAAGAGGCGGCGGCGTCGTGGCTGAAATTGTGTCTCCGTGGTCATAGGCAACGTGAGCTGCGTGTTGTGCTCCGGGGGGTGCTAAGCTATAGATAGCGTAAGGCGAGCGTGTGGTAGTTGGTGGTCTAACCGGCATGGGTGGGTCGTATGCATCGTAGCTTGAATGACTGATGAACGCAGTTGGATATGATGAAGGCGTGTAGGTATCGTACTTCACATTTGTTGGAGAAAGAGATTCTGTGAGCTGAGCTGAGCATAGTACTATGTAGAAGCCATTCAGAAACTTGTAAACCATAAGCAATAAAAAAAACGTACGAGGATATGTTGAACCCGACCCATTGCTCGCAACTTCATTCCATTGCCTTTGTTCACTGGACGGAGATGCGGTTGTAGAAACGTGAATCTGTGTCTCCGGTGGCTTAGAAGAGTATTCTACAAAATCGGAGTGATAGCTTTGGGTCCCAGATGGAAATTCATATGTATCGTTTTGCTGAGAATCCTCGCTGGAAAACAGGTCGTCTGTGGAAGGATGTGGAGATGTGCTTTCGGCGCCCAATGTTGCAAAAACGTCAGGTCCGGAGTATTCTGAGCCAAACAAAGTGGCAGCAGCTTCCTCGCTGGTCATAGTCCTTGGCAAGATGAAATATTAGAGCGCGGAATTGGGCGACGTATCGAAGAAGTGGACTCTATTTTATAAAGAAAGGGCCTGCGAATGCAGTCAGTTGCCGATATTTGGCTGAGCTTTACATCAATACGCCTGACAAGACACGTGGCCCATGTCTATTGATCCCGTCACACACTCGAGTCACGACTCCGAGACTCTTCTAGTAGTAAGTCGCATTATTCGCCTTTTTTTACGGTCACGGGTAAATGTGACGGTAAATGGCGGGAAACGCCGCGGCCAAGGTTTACGCGGCTTGCCCTCTGCGTAGCGTAGTAATACTACTGTACCATTATAAATTGTTCGGCCGTCACGCGTCACAAAGCAAGTGGATGTGGCCGAAATCAGTCATTTGTCCTAGGTCACACGTGGGTTGGCCGAAAGGGAAATTAGTCACATTTCCGGCCAAAATGCAGAAACTGGCTTAAAATAGTCTAAAATTGCCCCAAAGTGCTTAAATATCATATTTTGGGTCAAAACAATGCCCACGCGTCAAATTGTGCGCTCATCCTAGGCTGGGTCGTCGAGAAACAGCTTCCAAAAAATCTTCCTCCGGGACAGCTTTGGCCGAAAATTTTCGGCTGTCCTAGGTCACATTGAGGGTGGCCGAAAAAATAAATTCGGCCACCTTGTCCCATGCCACACCCCTGGCCGAACAATTTAAAATGGTACAGTAGTATAGGTACCTGTACTTATTGCGTACTTATTTATATGTTGTCTTCAACGACAGAGACCTTGCTTGGAGAGCAAAATTGACAATCTTACCCATTCAATTAGTAACCAGCTTACCTGTTGGTACCGTGGTCTGGTCAAACCGTGATAAACAGTAAACTAAAGCTACCTTAGCCAAATCGTAGTATAAAATCAATAAATTGCCTAACAGGCTACAGCTCGTCTAGAATATATCACCAGTGGCCTTACTGTAGAATAGTACTTGCAAAATTTGGGGATCAAAGACAAAAAATAATGGCGTACTGTAATTCGTAAAATTGTTTATAGTGAAACTTAAAACTTGAAACTTCCAGTAAAGAGGAACAAAGCAGAACAATCAGAATGCAAGAAGAGGAAGAAAGTTAGGAAGACAATTACTTATTCGAGTGACTATATATGTATGAGATGTGAGAAAACTCTTAAAAATTAAGTACTTAGAAAGAGGTGCAAGTGGAAATCATGAATGGCTTGCATTTCACAGCTCTGTATGGGTAGATGTTTCATCCAATCCAGAAAAGTCTGTGGTCAGCGATTGACTGGAATACTTGTCCATGAGACGCTCAACTTTGAAGAAAAATAAGCTTACAACATTGACTTCAGACAGATGAGAGGAGAAAGACTGACTGGATACTAGTGGTTTGCTATAATTCATTGTTGATCTTCGCAATTCAACAAGCAATGGCTTGACTTGGCTGAAGAAAGCCTCTCGTTGCTCGCCTTCAGAGAGTGTCAAAGCTCGTTGAAGGACATAATCTGCAGTAGATATTGTGGTAGTGTCTGTCAGCTTTTTTTTAGCAGTCAAATAAATATGTTACTGACTTGCATATTGGTCCTTGACCATTGTCAGAATCGGATTTTCTCCAGGCACACATGGAGTGGCAATCATAATCTCATTGATCAAGATAGAGCGACTCTCAGAGTCAGTGCACATAAGAGCCTTTTCACAAACATTCGAAGCATATTTGCGTTGCGCCAGTAGAACCAGTTTTCCGCGAATAGATGATAAAACAGTGGCTTTGTCGTGATTCTGCCCTTGTTCTAGGATGAATTGAATGACATAATTCTACATAATAGAATGTTAGTCTTTATAAATTCAAAAACAAAAACAATCTTACACCATATTGATCATTTATGAGGTCCATTGTACAGTTATTGATAGCGTTTAAGAGTGGGCGTGTATAATTTATAGGGAGGTATTCAAGGCATCGTTGCAAGACACGACAGCCATATGGATGAGTTGCTAAATCAGGAATGTTGGTACATATGACTGGGAGGAAATCAAGTCGTTCAGGAGGTACAGCCTCGACAAGCTTTTGAATCACCTGGCCATAAGGAAAATGTTATCAACACGCCAATTATCTGGATTAGTACACTGATGTTCCATGTCTTACATGATTTCCATGGGCATCTTTTATGCATTTCAAGATGTGTGGTTCCAATCGTCGAATTATTGATGACTGCTGTTCCTCCGATATTATTTGGAGTGCCTACAAGGTAAATAAGAAACTGTACTTTTGGTAAACAACGTAGCAAATCACACCTTTTGGACGACACGACAACCATATATGTGGATGGAAAGTTCATCGACTTGGTCTTCAATAGCTGCCGTTAAGATATTGATTTGTAATGGTGTCCCAAACTCAAAGAACTTCTGGATGACCTGTCAAATAATTCAGAAATGATATTTTGAAATCCACCATTATATAACCTACATAGTTCCCAAAGACATCTCTGACAAGGACCTCTATATTTCCAGGAACAATTTCGCTGAATACAGATTCCTTGTCCTCATTGGTAGCCTCTTCTAATGCTTGTTGAATGAAACGCGACCCATGCTGATCAACACAGAATTCGACGACATGCCCAAAGATATCCTGAAAGTGAGTATGTCATGTTGAAATCGGCTTCGGATATATTCTATATTGATATATACCTTTAGCTCCCAGCGTTTATCCCGAGTATTTCTGAATTGTTCCAGTAGAGGACTACGCGGTTGATGTGATAAGTTGTTGACCCTGCGAGCTAGTCGAATATTTCCGCTTGTCGGTATATTTTGCGCTGAATGCGACGATTGACGGATGCCACGCTGAGTCTGAGGAGCTGGGTTTGGGCCAATCGATTTTTTGGGCAAGAAAGTCCGTCGATGAAAATCATTATTTGGGGGTGTACTCTGTCATGTAATCAGATAAAGTCCAATATGATTTTGAAGTCCTTGCACACCTGGCTCTTATGATTTTTCATTCCAGCATCTGCGACGCGTGCAGGAATGACAGGAGTAAGCAGATTTTGAGGTGAAGTGAAGAAAAACTGCGGCGGTGAGACTGGAATGGGACCGTACTCGAAGGGATACCTGGGCTGATGAGGTCTTAAGTCTGCAATATGATTAGGTTGTGGTAGTTGATTATTCGGGTGATGTTGGATATCAAAAGCTGCGTGTCGTAAAGGTGAAGAAAGATGCATTCTTCCTTGGTGTGGTCGGTTTGAGTCAAAAACAAAAGAGTAATCAGAAAACGGTTCTAACGGCGGTATCGCAAAGTAGCTCGCGTATTCGGATGGCTGATAAGCATTATAAGGAAGCTGGCAAGGAAAGGATGGTTGCAGGCCATCTTCGATGGGCATGTCTTGGTAACGCTTCTGCGTCTCTTCGTGCATTGGGCCTGGCATCTGTGCATAGTCCATATGCCCATGAAGCATATGTGAGTCTGCGGGATATCCTCCCATATATGGATGCGGCCCCCTTGGCGGGGGTGGCAGAAATGGAAAGCGGTTATCGGGGAACCTTACAAAATGTTCTGGGGGACGATGGAACCAAGGAACATTGGCCATGGGTAGACCTCCGTTCTATTCAAAGAAATGGTTAGCTACATTGCAAAACATGAGAAGAGAACTGACCGGCATAATAGCTACTTGTCCGCTGACATGATACCCATTGCCTTGAAGCCGTTCCAATGCATACGGGGCAGGTAAATCCTACCATAAAAGTTCTTGTTACACGGCAGAACACATATGACAGGAAAAAATGTGAACATACAGAGTTATACTTCCTGCTCGCGGTAGGTGCAGTACTCCACCCATCTTCTGTTATCATCAAATTGGGATTATTGGGGCCCCTGTGAATGAAGTCATTGCTGCTTGTTGGTGATGGCCCGACGCCAGGAATAACGACCTAATTGTGAAGTTATTGCTACTCGATATATCAGAAAGAAAATTGACTCTTACGTCCCAATTATAAGCCACAGGAGAGTTATGCACCCCATCGCAAACAGTATCTGGGATGGAATTTCCCTGTCTTCGCTGAAACATGAAATCAGTACCGACTGTATATCTTTGCGAGACCATGGAACGAACTTCATTGGGTAGATCCGGTGTTTGGCTCCTCGATTGAGAACCAAGTTGTGGGGTCTTGCGGGGCGCAATAAGGCAAGTCATATCTCGACTGCAAAAAGTTAGATTCTCGATGTCGAAGAAGTGCAAGCAGTGTACATATGAAAGAGTGTTGAGGTAAAGTTATTGAACTTTGGGGAGTGCGGGGTAATCAACACTTTGAAGCTTTAGATACACGATGCGCCGCGGAAGCAAAATACGAATAACGCGAACTCACCAGCTTCCCCCTTCGCGAGTATATATGAAGCGCGTTGTATGGTAGAGTCGGTTGTGGTATTAAACAGAGAAAGGAAAACAGAAAAGAATCAACGGCGGTATGACCTTTGAACGTTCATCTACTCCTGAGCGCCCCCACCAAAGAATTGAGGAGAATAATGGATGCGGAATTCAATGACTATATCGGAGGCAATATTTTACAATATGTAAATTAGTGACACAAATAATCGTTATCCGCGTTTCAAAGGGATCAAATTGGCATAGCTCACCTTTGGTCATCCCGGACAATATCCCAATTTAGTTTCTCTAAGGTCCCCGCGCGCGACAAGTCCTCTGGTCCATTAGGTAGGACTAGCCTGCGTGGAGACACCGGCGCTTCTTTTGTGTGCTTCTTTACAACGCGTCGATCAAGTTGTTGTTTGCTTCGGAGTCCGGAGTTCAGCCGCACAAACCTCTATGAAGGACCGACCTCATCCACATATGTCGTATGCTGCAAAGTAATGAAAATCCGGCGAAATGTTAACTATGTATTTCTAATATAAGAAAGAAAGGAAATGCTATGCAAAATACAAACGATGCGCGACTCGATAACGATTGGAATCTGTATGCCCATCCCTTCATCGAGAGTTGAAAAACCAAGAAGCCCGCTTGGCTAGTGCCGAATAAATTATGGAAAAGGGTCATCAGTAATATAGGGTGATGTAAGTGCTAGGAACTACCCACCTGATCTGGAGCACACAATAAGGTTGAGAGTGGCAGATACCGTTCAGGAGTTGGATAAATATAAGAAGGTTGGAGTATGCTTACCCTTCTTCATTCTGGAGCCTTGCGAGGGGATTCGCAGAAGGTCCTGCAGTTGTAGATGTTATCGGACTGGATACATTGTTAGCACCGCCGCCGCCACGTAAGGGCTTAGCTATGCGGCCGAAGTTCAGGGTTGACGAAGTAACTGCTTTTTGTGCTATATGGTTTTTAGGTTTGGGCTGAAGGGTCAGAATATATGCATGGGAAAACTTGCCTCGCGCCTGATCCAAACGTTCCTTGACAGCTTGCAACTGTGTCTCGAATTTCTGGTTCTGAATGGACAGTCTGCGATCAGCATCTTGGAGTAGGGCCTCAAGATTTTGGATCCGCTCATTGCGAGCGAGGAGTTTCCTTTCTGCAATACCTGCTTCTTTTTTGAGGGCCGAGTTCTGATCGACAAGCTGAGCATATCGAGAATTCAGCATTGGAATGCACACCAGAGGCTCGTAAACGATTTACCTGCTTCTGTACCAAAGTGAGCTGTTCCAAATTTCGTTCCAGGAATGCCATCTTCTTCTGCTGGGCTTTGTTGTTGCTGTTGCGAATCACGTTGCTGTACTGTTCTTTCATCTCATCCAACTGTATTTCTAACTCAACAACCTGAAATGTACATGTTATTCACAATAATTGATCCAGAAACCCTGGGGCATACCTTCTCACAGCGGTTCTGTAGGTCGCGCATGAGCGACTTCTTCACGCCATCGAACTCAGCCAATTGGACGTTAATAGCTTTGCGAGTTCTCTCAAGATCTTGTGCACTTTCTGCGAGGTTCTTGCCCCCTTCAATGCCCGCAGATGTAACGGCAAACGCGCGCTGGAAGAATTTGAGCAAAACTGCAAAAAAGGAAGGTTCGCTAAGGTACCTTGAGTTCTTCATTCACACTCTTTAAACTATCGATAGAAGCGTTAAGGCTTCGAGTTTCGTTGTGTCTGACTTCAAGTTGTTGCCTTAGGTCTGCAACTTCACTCAATAGTGCATCTCGTTTAGCAGTGTATTGGATCTCCAATTTATTCTGGGAAGAATTTAAACTCGTGGAAGAAAACAGAAGCTGAAAGACTGACCTTGAGATCGGCAACCATGTCACCAGCATCCACATTATTGACTTCTTCGTCATGAATGGTTTTCTCTGTTTATGGCACAAGTCAGTTCCGTGAGGCTTGAACAACAGGGGACGTCGTCCATCATTCACCTAGTAATTCTTCATAGTCAGTTTCTAGAGTCGTAACCCGACTTTCTAACTCGTCCCTTCTTCGGCTGATCATTTCATTTTCTTCCTGAGTTTGTCGAAGTCTGTCGATCGTTTCCCTCAATAGAGTCTGGCCCTCCGAAAGCTGCCTCCGAATGCTGGTAATGTCTTCTGCAGTAAGAGTCTCAGCAGACTCCTGATCGATGTTATCTAATTTTGCAAGAATCAGACGTAATTGCTCGTCCTTCTCGGAGAATGCTCCCTGCTATTGTGTCAGAAAAAAAATGAGCGTTGGCGTGAACAAGTATTTAGCCAGTTTTGACGCACGCTATCGAACTTCGCCATCATCATTGCCATCTTCTCTTGCTTGCGCTTCTCCTTATCTTCAGCAGAGGCATCCTTTTGCGCACTCTTCAACTCCGCGATTTGCTTCCTGAGCTCTTCCAACTCTGCTTTGGCATCTGCATTCTGTTCTTTGAGGATATCTACGGTTATGATGCCCTCCTTGTTATCATAGTCTAACCGCTCCACTTGTAACCGCAATTCATTCAGTTGGCTGGACATAGCCTTGTTATCCTGAATATAAGGTCATTTAGTTGTTGCAAAGACATATACGAACATTCTTCAGACCTTGTTGACCGCGGTCTCCTGCTCCTTCAAGAATGCTAGTTCTTCCTTAAGTTCTTTCACAAGTTTCTCCGTTGCGGCAAGAACGGATTCTCTCTCTGCTAAAGTGTCGCTGAGCTCATTTTCGCGCTTCAAGAAATCTTCCCTCTCATCCTTGTCCAAGCCAATTACTGTTGGTGTCTGTGGCCGCGATTCGAGATCCGACCGGAGGCCCTCGATACTGGGGTTAACAGGAGTCATGCTGCGTGAGGTCGACGCAGGTGTGGAAGGCGTGGACGACGTCGGTGGCTTCTTCGCAGCGGCGGATGCAGTTGACACGGGGCCAGATTTTCCTGGAAGTGTCCAGTCGGATTCGTTGACCTGCTCACCGGATCGCCATCGAACCAACTCTGCTTCCAAGGAAGCAATATATTTCTGATATGAAGTGTTGGCCAGTTGAGCCTTTTGCAATAAGCCCTTGAGTTCAAGAGGCGACAATTCGGCATTGACACGAGCCGTGTTCTTGATGGATTTGGCACGGATACCGAATCGCAGTGTGGATAGCGTTTCCGCTTCATTGTAAGACGATGGTGAGCAATTGATGATCAGGGTAGTTCGCGAATTTCCTCCAAGAGATTCTTGGAGAATGCGGGTGAGTTTGGAGTCGCGATAGGGTATATGTTTCGCCTGCAAGATTAAATTAAGTGTATAAGCGTCATTCGACTTTTCCATACAGTCTCACCTTGCTATCAGTCAGAGCATTTATAACCATGCCAAGAGCCGACAGAGATTTGTTGATCTTCTTTGCTTCCTCGAGCGTCTGCCCAGAGGCTCCTGTCTTTCCAACCTTTTCTGAACCAGCCAGATCAACTAGGTATAGATTTCCCGTTTTCTGAGCACCCGTTTCCGTATTCCGTTGTTGAATAGTAATTAAGAAAATTGAATGAGATCGTGACGATTCAGCGTTCATATCTACAGACCCGCTTGAGTTTGTTCAATGCTTGGAAGGGAGAAGGCCTCACTGGTCGATGTAACAACTCTAGCAGCACCTCCCGTTCGCATGATCTCATAGACTTCGGCAGCGCTGCTCACGTAGTAGTCTGACAGATTCTTCACATAGACTCCTTTAGATTTCTCTTCGTGCACTTGAAGGTTGTCGTTTTGAGCTTATGGTAAGAGTGGTAAGTTTTTCTGATTGTAACTGAAGACTCTATAGATGACATACGAGCAAGCAAATCCCGAATCTTTTCGAGGTAAATTTCCATGTAAGAAACTTTCACTAGGTATTCGAGATGCGCGTCGCTTTCTACGATAGACTGGAAAATCTGTTCTGTAATACGAGGAATTATTCCCTTCAACTCATCCGAGTCAATATCTGCTCCCTGTAGGCACAAATAAGCCACGAACAATGAATGTTTACTGAATCTTACTTACCATCATAGTAAAGGTCTTTCCGCTACCAGTTTGGCCATATGCGAAGACAGTACCGTTATAGCCATCGAGAACATCTAAAATATGCACGAATGAGTTCAATAATCAATAGACTAGTGGCATACTGATATGTACCTTTAACGATGCTGATTTTCAGAGAGTCAATCAAGAAGATTACGCGACACAAACAGTAAAGACGCACTCCTTTACACCATAATCAAAGACTTCATGCTGCTTAGTTCCCATGGGGAATACTCGGTCAAAAGTAAATCCATCTTTCTCTGGGCCTGAGCTGACTTGCGCCGACTTGAGGTATGTGGTCTGCAGATTGTCGTCAAAGGAGACTACTATATCCCCACCTTCGCGCAGCTCGATCGCGTTCACTGGCCGAAACCTAGTATATCCCGATGAATTCAACATAGCATTGAAGAGATTCATATGCAGTCTTACCGACATACAACCTTGATGTTGGTTGAACTTGCCATGGCGGTCGACGATCGTACGCGGTCGCAACAGCGAGCTTGATGTCAATGGGTTGTATCGAACTAGGGATTTAACCCAAGAAACGGTCCTGTCGTAAGCGTATTACTGGTGTGGAAAGGCTATATGCACGTCCAAACTGGCATTAACACGTTGAGGCGTGTCGGTGTGCGTTATGGTGAGCTCAATTAGAAACGCTGAGGCTTTCGTAACGAACAGAAGTCACTCGTCTCAATGTTTGCACTTGTTACAATCGCTACACCCAGCCGGCTGTAATTTTACGTTACCTATTAGTATGTTTTGCCTCAGTACATTGTCTTCGCAGTGTTATATCTTTTGTCATCAACAAGTTGTCTCAATCTCAGCTACTTCCATAACGCATACTGTAACTCGGAATTTTGGATTTAGCACACTGGGCGGAGTGAAGCGGACCCCAATATTTGATTGATGCCTTGATCGCCGCCGCTAAACCCAGCGTATTATCTCGCTGGCTGGCCTCGACGCCCGACCTCTCGCATCACCAAAACCTCGACTCCGCTTGACTCCGCCTGGTGCGCTATTTTTTAAGATTCCGGTCTATCGTTATGAAAGTGGCTGTAAAATCAACTTTTTCATACAAGTACTTACCTATATGTCATGTTCCAAAGTCCTTGATCCAGCGAATGTCACAAGAACAAGATACATATAAGATACCAGGAATGAAGGGGGGGGGCAAAGCTTGTGTAACTTGAACTTCACCCTCTGAAGTAAAACGGTGACCACTGGCATATTACGTTATTTTGGGAAACAGACCTCTGCAAACCACAAGATGGGCAATGGCGTGTCGACAGCAACTCTTACCACTTGCATCAATATGAAGTCAAGAATAGCCATTTTCCTATTCTTCCTCGTCGCTGTCCTCTACGGAAGCTGCAGCTGGAACAGGTCTGCTGGAAGAGGCAACTGGACGGCGGGGAACATGTTCTTCTCGCTGCGCAGCATCCGCAGCATCGATCCACTCAGAGTAAATGTCGATGGCTTCAGTAAGATCTGCATAAATTCAATACAACGTTGTAACAAGTCGGAGAATGGGCCTACGGTTGACTTTGCTCTGGTACCGCTGGTCACACACTCTGCACACCAGTTGTGCCACCCCTTCCTTTCTATCCAACCTAACAGTCACTGATTTATCATGATGGCAGAATAGGCATGTAAAAGTCGTGTCTAGAGATGACAATCAGCCTTGTTATATGCAAAGATGAGACAATTGAAAGAACTCTTACCAAGGGGTACTTTTTGTCTCGAAGGACCCGGTTTCCTCGAGGATTTCTTGCGCTTTCCCATCAAACCCTTGTTGGCTAAGTCAGGATAGAGCTTAAAATGTACGATCCCGAACTGACTTGATACAAGAATAGTGTGGTTAGAAGGAAGGCCGCGAGTACACTTCACGGATTACTTACAAGTTACGAAGTCATATTTGATCTCTCCTTTTGGATATATGTCGAAGTGTCACGCGTCACGGTAATCGCCATCACGTGGTCGGGCGCGTTGTTGAAAGTGAGAACAATGGCTTAATACGGCTTATGCCGTGTGTACATTACTGGGACGAACCAAATTAGCGCATATATCTATCTCATTGCTCCTCTGCTTCCTACTATGGCGACTCGTCGCCCAGCATCCTCCCGCGCAAGGGTCAATAACAATACTAATCCTATGCCGCCTCCGCAGCAACCCCAGCGCCCCAAGTCCGTGATGTCTAGACCACCTTCTGCTACCCAACGTGCTACGGAGGATCTCGACTCTACCAATGCAGTCGGAAATTCGAAGCCACATAGAAACGGGGACGATACGGAAACTCACATCCAAGTCATTCTTCGCTGTCGAGGACGCTCTGAACGCGAAATGCATGCCAATTCTCCAAGCATAGTGACCATAGAAAGTGCAAAGACCAAAGAGCTCACCATAGAAACGTCTACTCCTGCTTCTAGCCTTGGAATCGTAAACCTACCTCCTACTCGGACTTATCCTTTCGACCTTGTTTTCGGTCCAGAAGCAACTCAAAGCATGATTTATCACGACGTTGTAGGGCCTATGTTAAAGGAGGTCATACTGGGCTATAACTGCACACTTTTTGCTTATGGGCAGACTGGAACTGGAAAAACGTGAGTGTTTAATTTAATAAACGAATGTTTCTGATGCTCTGATTAATAGATATACCATGCAGGGCGACTTATGTCCGACACCAATGGGCAATCCTTCCACACACGCTGGTATCATTCCACGTGTTCTCTTCCGACTATTCCATGAACTCGAAAAGAATTACACCGATTTCGTGGTGAAGGTCTCCTTTATCGAACTTTACAATGAAGAACTACGCGACTTGTTAGCTTCGGAACTTTCTGCCCCCACAACATTGACTCAACCAATGGGAATGGCGGCGAAGGATGCAAAGAATTCAGATGGAGGCCTCAAGATATTCGATGATGCGAACAAACGAGGTGTCTTCATACAAGGCCTTGAGGAAATAGCCGTCAAAGATTCCAAACACGCCCTCGCCCTTTTGAATAAAGGCAGCGAACGTCGACAGATTGCTGCCACCAAGTTCAATGACCATTCAAGTCGCTCACATTCTGTGTTCTCGCTGACTGTCCACATCAAAGAAACAAATAGCATGGGAGACGATTTACTCAAAGTTGGCAAACTGAATCTTGTGGACTTGGCCGGCTCTGAAAACATTGGTCGCTCAGGGGCTGAAAACAAGAGGGCAAGAGAGGCGGGCATGATTAATCAGAGTCTATTGACCCTTGGACGAGTAATTAATGCATTAGTGGACAAGGCGTCCCATGTTCCCTATCGGTGAGTGTTTGTGCATTTCTCACTACATGCTTCCGCTCATAGCTGCCTCTCTAGAGAATCCAAATTGACGCGACTCCTGCAGGACTCTTTAGGTGGCCGAACGAAGACATGCATCATTGCGACGATATCACCGGCACGATCGAACCTTGAAGAGACTTTGTCGACGCTCGATTATGCCCTCCGCGCAAAATCTATTCGCAATAAGCCTGAATTGAATCAACGTATGACGCGGAATTCTCTCCTCAAGGACTATATTGCGGAAATCGAGCTTCTTAAAGCCGACCTTCTTGCGGCGCGAGAGAAGAATGGGATCTACTTTTCGGAGGAAACTTGGAATCAACTCACCGCCGAACACGAGCTTAAAGCGACAGAATTAGTGGAAGCAAAGAAGCAAGTGGAGATCATCGAAAATCAAATGAGGAATGTCCGTGACGAGTACGACCAAAGCATAGCGCTCCTCAAGTGCAGAGAAGAAGAAATCCGTCTCACAAAAGAAAAACTCGAAGAAACACAGCACACTCTTAGCCAAAGAGAACTCGAGCTTCAGCGCACCACTGAGGCATATGAACAAGAAGTAGTGGTTCGTCAAGCACATCAACTCACTGAAAAAAGCCTCAACGATATCGCCATTGGCCTCAAGAATGTTGTAGCCCAAGGTCTCAATGATATCACTGGCCTTTTTGAAAAGCTGGGTAAGCTACCATGGCATTACCACAAGATTTCACCCTCATTGATTTTTTTACCCTAGATCGCAAGCAGAAGGTGCTAATGACCAATAATCGTGTTGTCTCGGAAAACGAGAAACGTATTCAATCTGTTGCGGAAATCCTTTCAGTGAAACTTTCCGAATTCAGTCGATTGTCTTCGCAAGGACACGCCACCTTCCAGAACCAAACAAAGAAATACTACACCACTGAGCAACAATCCTTATCAAACCATGTAAAAATGATCAGTACCCACTTCGATAAAGCTTGCAAATTGTTTCGGCAAATCCAGGAGAGTGTAACTCTTGAAGATAAATCCCTTGACCATCTCAAACACTCCATAGAAAGCGCGTACACCTCTTTCCATGAAGAGACCTCTTCATGGGGAAACGACCTGCAGAAAGTGTCTAACGAACTTTGCACTGAATCTGCCGCCTTAAGCAATAAACAGATTTCTCTTCTGGAAGAGTCGTCGTCCATTCTTGCCTCGTTGATGGATGGTCTCGCGCAACAGGTTCATTCCTACCTTCGAAACGAAAAGGAGGCACTGTCAGAAGTACATACTCTCACGGAGAAGATGATGATGCAGGAAATGGCTCATTTGAAGCACCAGAATGAGCTATTAGCGCAGATGCTCGCCAACGAACGAAAACAAGGAGAAAAGGCGAAAGCTGAGATATTACAACGTGTCTCTGGAATGCTGGGCGAATTCATGCAAAAGCGCGACGATCATCTCAAGGAATCCATTGGAAATCTGCAACAGAGCAACAAAGAGGTGGAGGATATCCTGGCTTCAGTGCATCATCAGCAGACAAAGGTGCATGAAAGCTTAATGCTGGAGCATGGGCAAATGCAAACTCGGTTGAGCGATCTCGGAGACCAAGGTCGACAAATAAAGGCTGCCAGTGATCAGGTATGCAATGGTCTTCCCGTCGCTCAATAATTTGTAGATTGACATAGTTTTAGGCAATCGAAAATACCAGAGAAGTTGTACAAGGCAGCTTTGAGCACATACGTGACCATGTTGCCAAATCTATCTCGACTCATTCAAAGCGGGTTCATGAGCAAGCGCAAGTCTTGCAACGGTCATCCGGTGGTGGTGAGCCATTTATTGGCTTTGTTCTCCCAGCAAATTGTTGATTATATATTTTTCAGCTTTTGAAGAACATTCGCGAGCTAAGCGAGCCAGGTTGGATGCCACTAGCTCTGTTTACACAGGCATTGCGGACCAACAAGCGTCGCAACAGACACTGCTCACATCAACTTCGAAACGAATTGAAACATACACTAATCAAACAATCTCATGGGTGAGTTATATGCCTACCGTAAACACGCTTATTCTTAAATCAAAGCCTGTTAGGTTGAAGCGGAAGAGCAGAACACGAAGAGCTATAACGTTAACGCCACCAAGAACCTCGAATCAATTGCATGCGCGACACGTCTTCTAGCGGAGAAAGGCTTAAACGATGACATTCCAAGCGGAACCACGCCTAGCAAACGCAAGTGGCAATATACTGGCGAATGGACATTAACAAAGAGTCGAGATGACCTTCTACAAGATTGGAAAGACTCAAGTACGCTTAACGAAGACAAGTTTCCTTCAGAACACCCAACAATAGCAAATAACGACACCGTTGTTGCATCTAGTCGCCTGAGTGATGTAGACCCAGACACCAAATACCGTAGATCAGCGTCGTCAATGTCGGAGAACGCAGGTTCCACATCAGACACTCTTGCAGCTACGAAAAGTCAACACACCAAACGAGATATGCCCGTCGCAGAGCCTTTACTCGACTCCAGAAGGCGGAATATTGTTCGGGCATCTTCCCGTCGTCTACGATAGGGACGTCTATAGTGTTCTCTACTGGATCGTTTTTGTTCTGTTTGTTTTTATTTCCGTGTTATTACTTAGCTAAGTGGATGTGTTAAGTATATATTATGTTTGTATTATGTAATGACCTTGAAATGGAATCATTTCACAGCTACAGTCTCTAGAACGCCTCATACAGTATCGTACTACTCTACTTCATCAGACTTTACAATGGCAGCAGGGCTCCGAAGTAATGATCAGATGCTATCTAAACCCTCAGACTGACTTACATTTTTACTTGTAGCCGTCATTCTCTTATCGTTTGTTCTTGCTGTTGGCTTCTTGTTGATCATCCTCTCGTGCGCATTATGGCAGAATTGGTTGCCATTACTTGTCGGTGCGTTCCAACACCACTGTTTTTAAACGAGTTCGTTTACAGGTTGCACCTACAGCATTGACATTCGTGTTAGCACCTCTTCCAAACGCTCTCTTTTCTCACTGCGGAGGCGACGAGTTATCCTCGGGCTATGAAGGCTCAGCACCAGTTGACCTAGGGCGCTTTATTACTGCCATATTCGTTGTGACTGGATTCTCACTTCCAATTGTACTTGCGCATTCGCATGTAATCGACGCCAAGGCGTGTGCAATGTCAATCGCTGGAGGAGGGTGCGTCAGTTTCTCACCACGCAAGCATTGTTCCACTAACAGGTTTCCAGATTGGTGTATGCTACGATATTGGCATATTCTGCCGCCTTCAAGCAGGAAGAATCTGATTACGACTGACGATATCAATATACAATAATGATGCAGGCAGTGTAGATGAAGATATATTTCAAGAGACAATCCTGGTCTCTTTGCTTGTGTTCTATGTATGTACTAAGGTGGTCTATGTATTCTCTTTCACTACAGCAGTTATGTGTGTTCTGGAAACTTGATTATCGGATTCCAAGGAGCCGAAGCTTCGAGCCTTGACTAGTATCTCAAAACGACCGCAAGCCAGGAAACAGAGAGAAGACACAATCTCCCGAGAGTCCCCACTCTCGAGGCGGCCAACAGGGAGGTCCACAAGGACTCCTTCATGAACTAGGTGCTCCGAGGGATTTACTTCGTAATCTAAAGTGAAAACAATAGGATATGCTGCGCATTTTGCTTAGATGCAATATCGTGGCAATACGAGAAAGACATACGCATCAAATTAGTGATCCTTGCCCGAAGTTGCAAAAATTCATTTGCATTGGGGTAATATCGTGTTCCATTCAGGGTACGGCCGTCATCCTGGTCGGAATCTATGGATAATGAGATATGGGCGACTTCGAGGCGAAATGCTTCGAGCATATGCAGTGTCATCCTTTGGTTTCTAAAGGAGAGTTCTCCTGATCGCGTGCCACCAGTCTGTTCGCAAAATTAGCCAAGAAACCACTTGAACTCTACTAAATTACACACCTCGTGCCAACGGCCACTAATAGATTTGAACAATTCCTCGCGATACCAAAATAATTCGCGCTGCAACTGTTGCTCGCGCTGAGAAAGACTTGACTGCGCAACAACAAATTGCCTATCGGACAGTGTTGGAATGGGAATTGCAAGAGATACTTCGCTCAGTAGAACTTTCTTGATTGGAATAACAAGTCTAGAGAATAACATGACTAATGTGAGACGCAGAATAGGTGCCCTGCTCACCTTGAGACGGAGCCCGGTGGGATGGTAGTTGTAGATGACGTTGAGGACTCCCCATCTTGCATACGCAGCAGACTTACATCAAAAGGAGAGCCGTACGTATTGCGGACTTCGATTGAGAACAAGCACCAGCTTGCATCATGTTCAAGTCGAAGGTCTTTCAGCCGATCGTTCCTTTGATTCAGCTGGCTTCGTCTTTCACATTCCGGGTACGAAGGAAATTGTAGAAGATCCATTCCGGTGCATTCGAGCATGTGGTATACCGTAACCATTAGTGGATAAGATACTTGGCGAACATAAAATGCGTCAGGGCTTTCAAGATCGGGATCCTCAGCGTGTGCATAAGATATATGGATTGTTCCATTAGTACTGATGGATAAAATGTCAATATCCGATTTGTGGTAACTTTTGAAGAATGGAGACATACCATCCAACCTTACCAAAGCATCCAAGAGTCACAGTCAAGTTCTGGCTTGGAGCAATGGACTTGTTTTCTTCACAATCCCATGAAAAAACAGGATTGTGTAAGAGTCTATATTCGGTCTCGTACGTATCGAACACAGAGAGATTACCCTCAGTCAGAGCCTTTTGGGCAGGTTCAATCGTTGAATCTTCAAAAGCAAAGTGAAGAAAATCCACAGGGATATTGGAAACGTTCTCCAGAGTAAGCCGTATTGTTGATCTATGATGCAGCCATAAGTAAATCCGTCGCAGAGATAAACGAGAAATGTACTTCTCGCCATCATATAACATAAGCGCTCCATGAGTGACAGAAGTACGCCGTATTCGAAGAAGGGGTTGGTCTCGAATTACTTTGCATTCCAAAAACCGGAAAGGGGATTCTGGACCTTGTGTGCTTGTACGTCTCGCCGGCATGTTCCACAGATATCGACCAAGGCCAACACTTTTCGAGCGCCCACTTTCTGATAAAATGGCGCGTCGTTTGCGCGAGAGACGTTCTTCTTCTTCCGCAGTATAAAGTGGAAGGATGTATTCCCGGGCTTGACCTCCCGGAGCTTGTACTATACAGCCACGAATTGTCAATGTCCCTGACCCCGCTGGGCTTCCACAAAGAACTACTTGATGAAGGCTATTTGCTGGGATGACAATATGAAGAGGTTTTGAGTCGAATCGAACCCCAGATGTACTACAAAATACGATCAACAATGGCATCCTATTAGGAGTTTAGTTGTACCTTAGTGAAAGTTCGTGCAGTTCTAATTCAAATATATAGGGATTTTGCAGTGTGATTACAAATTCGAGCACTTCGTTTTGCACTACAATTGTTTGACCCTTGTAATACGTCAATAAATTTTCAACATGCTGGTGTATATCGAAAATGACATACTTTACCTCTGGCTTTTCTGGGGTTGTATAAGAAAGGATCCGCGATTCCTTGAATAAGTGGCTTCAGATCGTTAACCTTATGCTGAATCGACCGTGGTTTTTCCATTGGTATTCGGATAGATGGCAATCTATATATTCTTAGTGATTCGTCCATGCAGCAAATGACATCACAATGAGCTCACGGGGCAATAGAAATGCTAACAATAGGTCTGCCCGACCAGTACTCCACTACTCTTGAATCCCCTCGTCTCCGAGCTGTTATCAATGCCCGTGAAGCTGTTGAATAAAGATGATATTGATCGCTTGGTGATAAGACGCCTTGAAGAGACTTCAGGGATGAGAGGGCAAATTGCGCAACAGTCGGGAAATCTATGAAGATTCCGTCAATACTTGAAGAGTCAAAACACAATTTATTAAACGGAAATAACGACTGACCAGGCAAAGCTTCTGCGACGGCAACGGCTTCTCGAACGACGCCTACTTGGAGCTCTGGCCAACCAGAGGATTCACGGAGCTCTTCTTCGGTATCTTCATCGTAGTCAGTCAATGTCAAGGTTTGGCTGTGTGTATCCGGGCAAGTATCGCTGACGAGTCCTACAAGTTCCAGGTTTATACCAAGGATCCTGCAAATATACTTCAATAAATTGAGCACTCCCTCATTTCCCGCTGCACTTTCACTAAGCCGGATGCCAAGAGCACCCCAATTTGAACCTTGGCCAGTGTTTTGAATGCCTAATCCTGACGTTGGTGGTACACCTGAAGGATGGGAAAAGCCATCTTCTTCTCTGCCACAAACGATGAGATCCATGACGCATCCAAGGACTTCGCGGAGAATATAGGCCTCTTTACGGCGGTAGCCTAGGCATGCATAGAAGCTAGCTGTAGCCTCTAAAATTGATATTCTCTCTCTTTGACCTAAATGCAATAACCAAGGTCCATGAATCTGTGTCAAAACGGCTGAGATTGAGGAGCGCGTGATTCCGGTAACAGAACTAAGTCGCTCTAAATTCAACCAATTGTCCTTGTCATCTGAAGTCAGTGTCGGTGGGATATAAGGCTTAGGTCCGGACTGAAGCATCGTCGTGAAGGCGAGGGGTCCCCATCCTTTTGATGACCAGACGGCGAACAAAAGGCGCGTTTGACGAAGAACGCACTCGCAGTACAGAAGGGTAAGCAAAGAATGGATTTGTTCTCCGTCCGGTGCTGGCGTCTTTGCATAAAGAATTATAGCTTGCTGAAGCTTGTCACTGACTTCCGTCCAAGGTTCCTTTATAGAGGTAGCCGAACTGTTCTATTCAATATTATTATGTTAGATTCCAAGTCTTTGTCATAGAGATCACATACCAATCCCTGAGTAACCGACCATGCCTCGAGGATCGCAGCAGTTGCCAAACCTTCTAAGGTGCATGCATACCAAAGGTAATCCGGAGTACTTCTGAAAATCTGCAATGCTTCATTATACCTAGTTATAAGGTAAGACGAGGGTATGAGAACAGTGACAGTCCACCTACCATATCACAGCATCTTCTAAACGGCCTGCCAACAGAAAAAAGTCGCCCAGCATCTTGAAATGACGAGCATGTGAAGAACTTGTTCCAATGGTGCTCAGCCTCTTTTTCTGGACTTGAACGGCCAAAGTACCTTGACGAGCATTGGGAACGTTGGTGGAAGTGTTGCGCTTGAGCGCAGGAGCGGCGCTAAGAGTAAATGAGTTTCTGGAAACGTCAGGCTGACTTGTGAATGAGGTGATGGTCGGAGGAGGGTCACTTCTTGCTAATGAACTCAGTGGAGATGGGAGTTCAGAAAGAGGAGGTAGGCTGGGCATAAGAGATGCGTTGAGATATTCATTGCCCAGAGGGTTCTCTGAGGCTTGAACCTAGATTGATACATGAATGAGGGTTACATCTCAAGCAAGAAATACGTACCAGCGTTTCGAATTCTGCGAGAATCTGGGAGCATAGATCTCCTAACAGAGTGCCAACGTGCAACTTTCTGTTCTTTATTCGAGGCACAACAATTAAGCCTGGCAAAGTGTCTCCACAATTTGGATTTTCCGTTCCTTCAGTTTCCTCGAATAGCCAACAATTTTTCACAAGAGGATATATACCACCACCAGGAAATATATCGTTCAAGGATGTATTGAATTGCGAATATAATGGTGTCAGTGAACCAGACTGTGAACCAGTTGCGACGCCAATGACTGCCAGAGGAAAGTGAGATGGTCGAAGGAGAGATAACGCATAGTGAGATCGCGGAGGTGGGTGTGTTGGAAAACTGAGATGCAGATTTCCTGTAGCTAATGGATTTGGTAGAAAACGCGCAGCTGCTTACAGAGACATGAGTATTTCATAGGGCGAGACATGGCGTTCACTCACCTTTCCCATCCTTGGTCTCAGTGGGTATCTCCCCGAGCTTCAAACTCTCGTAACTTCGAATTTCTTCCGCATAGACATCAAAAGACGCTTGAGGTATTAAACCGACGGGAATAAGAAGAATTTGGACATGTGCGAGCGACGCAAAGGCATGCGTATCCATAAACTAACTAGAAGGTCGAAATTTTGAGCAATTGCAAAGCTCCAATACCAATCAGGGGCAATTCCTGACGACCTCTGGGTCAGTTGAATGGTGCTAATAGTAATTGCGAGCCGATCATACAGTCACATGAAACTCATCATAACAGCCACGTCCACCTAATTGACCTGGCTCTTGCCTGTCTTATTTAAACACTCATCGTAACATCGAAGACCACTTAAATCATGGTATATACTCTAATACTGTCTGATCCACTATGCTGATAAGAGCTCCTCAGGGAAGTGATAAAGTTTTGGGTGGAGCTATGTTGCTGGCATCATCTGTCATCTTCACATATTACACAATTTGGGCATTACTCCTCGTAAGGGCTCAATAGACATTTATCTCTAGAAGGATTTTACTTAACAAATTCTAGCCGTTCTTCGACAGTTCCAACCAAATACAAGCATGGTTCCCGGCTAGGGAATGGGCTGTGCGAATACCTGCGTTTGTTCTCGTCGTCGGCCTCTCAGTAATTGGAGCCTTCCTCGGGTTAACAATCGCCACAGAAAATAGGAAGAAGGCGCAGCAGGCTCGATTGCGGACTGCTTGAAAATGAAAATGAAAATGAAAGACAAAGCTCAGGAGCAAATAAATAAGTGGCTATAGGTACACGTTCCTCATCAATTCAACAATTCTTTCATACGCAAAGATGTCAATATACTACACGGGGGTTGCTCTGCTTTCTTTTCTCGACCTATCCGCAGGAACTCGTCCGCTGGTCTCTATGATCCTTATTTTTTCAGCAGCTACAAGTTCTTTCGCAATCTGACCCAAAAGTGCACTAGTGTCAATATGGACAGGCTGCTCTGTCATGCTTCGTAAAGCTCTATTGATCTAAAAATGAAAGGGTATGAAGATTGTGTTCTAGATAGTAGCAAAGAGCAACCTGCCTTGTTCAATGAAGACTCGCCGTGGTTAAGAATTCGGAGGCGGTTCAGGATCGCAATATGGGCAGATGTGTCAAGAGAAAGCGATGTACTCAACGATCGCAGGTAAAGCAGAAGGTCGGCTACAGATGTAGATGCCAAAGAAATAACAGCCTAGAAGCAGAGAATGAACCGTCTGTAGTAACGCAAGAACCGAATAACTTACAGGATTCAATCCAACTCGTGCTTCAGTTTCCAAGACATTCAAAAGCCCTTCGAATGGCGGCCATAGCTGATTCCAAATTCCAGTGACCACCGTCTCTCCGTTGTGGATAATTGTAGAGATGGAATGTCCGAGCATCAGCCACAATCGCAATGCAATGTGCGCTTGGTTTATGTCTGTCGTTGCCATGGCCGCGGAAGAAAGTCCCGACGAGACATATTGTCGTAACATCGTAGAGTAAACGCTAGTAAAGCTATGGAAGTTGTCGTAGATCATAGTTTGCCAATCGTCGTCCATATTCTGCAAAGTTATCAGAAGCAAGATGTTCCAAGACCGTAGAGTGAGAGGATATCTTGGAGATTTCTATGGTAAAGGCGTCAGAATTCGATAATGATTTGGAAAAACAGATATTATGGCGTACATCCATCAAGGGCTCAGTGAATCTCTGGAAGTGAGTTGGATCTCGATTGATCTCCTCAAGTATTATTTTACCAGTTGCAATGATAGCTTGAAAATCGTTGTCAATGCTTTCTTCATTCCAGGGATGATTTTGGAGAAAATTATAGGCATCGTCAACCATGTTGCTAAAAGTTTGCTTTTGAGTTCGCGTTGAAGATAGAATCATTGACTTTTCTGCGAACAACAAGCTCTATTTGCATGATAAGTGACGTGAAATGCCTTCGTTTATAGCTATGTCAGAATCATACCTCGACGAGGGACTTTATCATAAGCGGAAGGATTTTTGTTTTCATTCGAAATCCATCTAGAAGAATATCAAAAAGAACGTTGATCAGATCGACAGATCCTGATTTTCCCTGTCCCTTGTTCTTGCTTGATACGACAGCCTTGATCAGTTGCTGTAAAGAAGATTCGCTGGCCCCCAGCCTGTTTAAAGCTACCCGAAGAACAACTTCGACATGTGGTAGTAGGTCCTAGTGTATATCAAAAAAAACAACATTACTCTCATGATAAGAAGACAGGTACCTTTGAATTCTTTCTGTTGTTCTGGATCAGGATGGCGGATATAGATATAAGAGGCGAAGGGTCCAAGCCTTCCATGCTGCCATCCGACATCCGACGAGCCAAAAATGAAAGATGTTGCCCGCAGTCTGGAAGGTAGAGGTGCGAAATTAGTGAAACAAATGAGCAATAGGAAGTAAACCTTACACGCCATCAAACTTTGACTATAACCCTGGAAATAGACCACTTGGATAAAATTCAACACATTTTGCAGTACCATTTGGAAAGACTGCGAGTCACAATCAACCGCACGATTAAGAGTATCTCGAAGCAAAGAATCGCATATGGAATTTGGTGTGACGGTTTTCAAGTCTTTGCCTTGGACATTGTAGAAGACCTGGCGCAAAACATTGAAAAAGGAAGGTTGCAGCGGTCGCTGTGATCATGATAAGGATTACCATGTTCACAATGACATTTCATGTATCTTACCCTCAAGAGGCTGAGAAGTAATCCACTGCTACAGAACCTAAGTGGCAATTTAGCGTCAAGTGACTGACCGAGATGCAGCAATACACACAGTTGAAGAGTGTTTCTTATGAGTAATTTGCCATGTACAATCAGAGAATCCTGGCTGTTTTGGGATTGAAATGCAACTTCCGATGCCACAAGCTCGAGAATAATACTGCATGACAAAAATAAGCGTGAATTATTATTATTTGCACTAGAGTGTGAATTGACATACGAGATTGTCGGTCCTAGGAATGTGTGCCATTTTGTTATGGAGGCTTGCGCGATAGAAAGGGATAGTTGTCGGAGCTCATAACTTAGATCTTGCGACAAAAGTTCCGAAGATCGTAGGATAGCTCGGCCGAGTGGAGATTGTAGGTGACGGAAAATAGGGTCGTCGAAGTCATACTTATGAACAATGATATACAGTGTTTCCAGAAGACATTTGAGAGTCAAAACTGGCAAGGAAGATAGTTTTGGCAAGGTCCCCATTATATAGAGAACGATGTCGATAAATACCGAACCAACGAGCATGGTTTCCATGTCATCTTCATGGTTGCTAGTTATGCCAAGGGCTGATTGATGCACCTTCAGATAATGTGGTGAATCGACAACATGTGTCAACTCTTCTATGCATGGAAAAGCAACATCCGAGACCTGTGTGATCTCACTAAATTGTAATCTGAGAGACTGCAGGCTTTGAGTTTGTATGACTGAAATATTTTTAAATCCCACGATTTGCACAAGTTGAATCTTCAGTTTCGTCAAGGAAAAGCTGTCAATTTCAATGCCATCTCCAATCATTTGCAAACCAAGGAAGATAATGGAGGCCTTCAAACATCATTAGCATGTGTGGTGTTGATACGTATATTGAACACACCCGTAGAGGCTCCATCTCAGGATCTGCGGTGGACACACGATAATCAGGCGATGGCAGAGCAATAGTAGTCTAAAACTCATTGTAGTCATTCAGAACAAAGAACAAAGAACAAAGAAAATGATTATAGATTTGACCTACATTTTCGCTGGGCAGTAAATGATTATGAAGCCCTTTCGGGTCGTAGTCATACTCCGTGAGGGTCTCTATCATACAGTTCCAAGACAGCACTGAATAATGAACATAAATCTAATGAATGTAACAATTAGAACGGAATATCACCTTTCCATGTTGTGAAGTGGGCATGAAGCTGTATCAAAAATGCAATCAGTCGAATACGTTCTGTAATTGGGGCTTTTGATAAAAATTCGCTCCAGCACTGAGAGATCGTATCGAAATGAACAGGCAACAGTGCCGTGCAGGAGGATTTGACAGCCAATCGAACTTCCTCCTGTGAAATAGTTGAGAAAAAGAATGTACCATTTAGGTTTACTTACACTCGGATCTGCCCATAATGCAGAAAAGTAACTGTTGAAAATCTGGATGACGCTTGAACGCCACTGTCTGCCATCCACGTTGAAGGCTGGACTTGTGACATCCGAAATCATTCGGAACAGGCGAGTGATGCTTGATAGCCTGGACAAATTAGTTCATACAAC
This sequence comes from Pholiota conissans, assembly GCA_015484465.1. Taxonomy (NCBI): domain Eukaryota; kingdom Fungi; phylum Basidiomycota; class Agaricomycetes; order Agaricales; family Strophariaceae; genus Pholiota; species Pholiota conissans. Next base: position 100,643 of record MU155161.1, read on the forward strand.
ATTGCGAGTTTTTGATTCGTCGACCCACCTTTTATTTGTGGAAGCTGTTGCCGGATTCATGTTGGTGAAAAGTAACTCTTGGAACGGTTCCGAATCTATAATGAGGCTCCTGAGAAGAAGGCTCGTGCGCGCAACTGCTACGTCTTCGCGCTGTATATTGTAAGTGGCCCATGCACTTGGAAAAATTTAAGTACACAAATAAGCCGCAAGAAATAGATACATACCATGATGTGATGATTTTCCCACTACGCAAGATAAAGTTATCGATTTCAAAACCTTCAAGAAAGGGCGAGTTTGTTAGGAAGATGTTCAGAAAATTTGCTACATGGCATGTGACGTCGTCAACTCTGCTTTGCATATATAGGTCCAGAGCATTGAGGATATCGGGGTGAATAACAATTGGATCCTCTGATACAGATCCACGAATTGCTAGCTTTCGGCTAATGAACAAACATCAACATCAACACCCGTCCATATACTGGTTTTACTCACCGGGAAGGTAGATGATCGACTTCAGTGGCAGATACAATACCAGCAGCAATTATATTATTTCTATCGCATCCGTATATTCGCAAGCAAGCCGCCAGTGACTGACGAATTATAGATAAACTTCCGATTCAGATCAGAATCGTCAGATGCTCGTCAATGAAATTTGACATGCAGACATATGAAAAGGGACTTACGAGATGATGGGATTTTTTCCCGACACCAAGCATTGAGATATTTGAGACGATAACGCGGAATGTAATAAAGCAAGCAAATCTTGAAGGTCCTGTCGACCCGTCGATTTGAGCCAAAGGGATAGAAGAATGGCCCTAACCAGCATATTGGCATTATCAAGAGAGTTTCGTTTGTTGGCAGTAATCAATGCTAAGAAGTGTTTGAATGTTGACACTGGTATGTTGACCCCTGATCTAATGATCATGGGTAGATAGCTCAGAGTTCGAGGAAGACCCGCTTCGGATTGATTCGCAAAATTAGAAATTGAACGTAATGGATCAACGAAGGACTCCTGCAATGAATGGGCAGGGGAAGTCATCATATCAAGCGGACTCATGGCGCTGGACTGTGCCGGCTCATTTTCTTGTAAGAAAAGGCGATGCAAAGAAGGTATAGCCTTAAAACAATGTTTCTTCGTAAGGTTCACGATCTTAAAAGATCAAATGACTCGCCTTCTCCATTACCTCTGATGGATGTGCAAAATCTGCCCAGCGAAGGAAGATGTCATCAAATGCGGTGAAAACAACTGAAAACTGCGCTAGTTTGATAATCGAACGCATAATTTCGTCGCAGCGTGCGAGATGACGCTATCAATGTGAAGACATTTAGGATTCGCTAGAATAAACAAGTTTAAAAAAGACAAAAACTTACATCCTGGTTTTTGTTCGGAAAACTTCCTAAATCAGTGACAGGAAGTTGTATATCAGACTCCTCAGAAAATTGATAACAGCTATCAAAAACAATCTGGCCATAGAATATGGGGTCAAGTTCGTGAAGTTCTGATAACCATGGAAAAGCAAATCGAGAAAGCAGGGCTCGACGAGCAGAAACGAAATCGCCACCATTGCTAGCCAAATTGTTCGAACCTGACCTAGCACCCAATGATGAAGGCCAGGGCTGAAGATCGGAACGGACTCCCGGAAGGTTTCTTTGTTTGGCAACAAATTCGCGAAGTATAGTTGCCAAGCTATCATCCTTTTGCAGAGTCAATATTGTAGAGGGTGAGAAGGGTAAATACACACTTCAGCCAAGATCCAAGACAGTACTTGCATGGCAAGCCTTTTGAGGCCATACTCAGAGGCCAACCCATTCGGCCAGAACCGTCTGGTAAGCAATAAAAATCCGAACTCATTTGTAGACAGGTCCAGGTCTGACAAAGAGGCCTCAATCGAGGAGACAAGAGTTTCCACGTTCATGGATAGATCAAGGCCGAGAGGTAGTGGAAATATGCATTTGAGATTCCTCGCAAGTGTCATATTTTGAAACGTGTACGGGCAACCATCCATCCTCTCAAAAAAAGCCAAATGATGTAGGTGGTCGAGCATGAATTTAGCAGCGTCATCGGATCGGAGAGCAAAATCCGCCCCAAGGATACTCCTCATGTGCATTAATGATGTTGACTCATATGGAAGCGAAGGGGACTCCGAGGTGTCAATGGCAGTGTCATAGCGCTGTTCTACATTTAAGAAGTCAGAATTGGTGAGGGGAATAGTGTGACTTTGGGGGGATGTCTTTATGGCTGCCGTGATATACTCTAGAAATGACCAATTAAACATAATCGATGGTGCATTTCGAATAATATTACTGTCCCGCATGTATTGTTGGGTCAAGGGAGAAACCTGAAGGTTTTGCAATTCGAGGAGATGTTTGGTTTGGTTTACAGCATTGTGCAATTCGAAGTCATTCAGCGTGACACCGGAAGTGTTGTTTTCATAGCGGATAACAATAGTACCAAAGGCAACACCGTTGTTGAGAATCTGCAACTGAGTACGTAGAACGTTGTGATAAATCACGACTTCTTCATAACTGCTGCCATTTAGTTGCTGCGACATATGGCGTAAGAAGGGAAAGTGCTCTAAGCACGATTGACGCAGAAGATTCCAATCCATCGTCACGACTTTAGATGTCAAGTCGAGATTGCTGCATTGAGAGGAAGAGGAGAGGAGAGGAAGACACTCTACGTGAAGCACAGTTGGACATTGGCCACATTTTACACCTTGAGCAAAGCATCCCCAGAGTGGTTTATAACATATGAAGCATACGCAAAGAGTGAACCAGTTCGCTGGCGCGAAATCATGATTATGTATACCAACTTTATGATATGTGGATGTGGTACTCATTTGAATTTGGGAATATCGACCCATTGCCATGCCTTGAACGTGAAAATTGTCCTCCATAGTGTACTGAAGCTGGTAATTGCCTTCCGGATAGTCGTAACAATCGAAATGAACTGCAGTCATACAGGACGGACACATCAAGGAGAATCCTTGCATTGGCTTGAGGCAAGAACGACAGTCGTCATGAAAGTAACCGCCATTGCGCCCATGGTTGCGAACGGATTCAAAATACCACGGAATGAACTGATGAGGATGAGAAAGCTTAGAAGTGGCGAGTTCGGATGCGGATTTTGGGCAGAATGGACTGCTGATAACGGTGTGGCCAACAGATTTAGACCAAAGCGCAGCGAGAGAGGCAACTGCGAACCGTCGCGGCTTTGGGCCGCGATAAGCAACAATTTCCAACAAGTCGTTGTATGCATCAATCTTTGATGTGGCGATTTTGCGAAGCAGGCCAATAACCCGTTTGAAGGGTACATCGTATGATATTTCGTTTTCGGAAGTTTCAAGAGACTCCAAAATGGCTGCCATTAAAGGAGGGATCAAAAAGGCAAGATAATAGATGTGTGATGACTGTTGAGGATTATTCGTTGACTGAACTTCGCTATCTATCGACCTTACAGACGAGATGGATATGCAGCCATCTTGCTGCGGGGACCTATCATGTGCTTGAACATCATCTATTTGAATCGACACGATAGGAAACTCGCCCAGTCCTGAAACAGCCAACGCTGGATCGTCTGGCGGAGATTTATAAGTGCACGATTATCAAATGCGAAGGTGCTTACATGTGGTTCGTATATGTGGCTCTTGAGAGGGCATCCCTTGCACGCAATTCAAGCTATGTAGTATGACCCCGATAACACTGGATTCAAAGAAAGACAACAGTCTAGGATGCATGTGCGGACTGAAAGTATAGAAAGCCGGAATCATTGCAAAAGCTATTGCTGATATGATGCGTGGGTCGTGACGATGGCTATATATCAAAAATTGTGCGATGTTCAACGTCATGGCCTGCAGCGTATGCGGAGGTAGTGACGGGCGCGGAAACGCGACTCGATAGCGACAATCTTCTGAAACAATAGATTCAAGGATGGAGATGCATGAAGAGAGCAACTCTGGTACTCGATCTTGACATTTATGAAGAGAATTCAAACGAGAGCGTTTCCCGCTAGGTCTAAAACTGCTTCGCGATTTTCGTAGTGCCGAGGAAGATGTCTCGATATTATTTTCGCCAATGGGTTGTGATATATAGCTGCATGCGGGACAGTCAATCAAGAAAAGCAGAATAGAACTCAAAGACTAACTTCTCATCAAAGATCTGCCATCCTTGATCTATTGCCATAGTCAAAACATCCTTCAGTTGCATCATAAGGCTTATAGTGCTATCCGTCGTGAACGCAACATCATTTTCATCCGAATCGTCTTCATTTGCTCCATCTGTGGGCTTGGATTTTTCAGGCTTGGGATCCCTCCCGCCTCTCTTGACTGCATCCTTGAGGGTTTCTGCAAATGCCCCGATGCCTCGTTCCGATGAATCACGCGAAACGTTGGTTATTACATCGACAATCGAGGGTGGCTTGATCCTGTTGGCTAGCTGGACCAGAACATGGGATAGAAGCTTCCTGACTTCGCTTTTAGCCCGATCATTTTTGACTGGCATATGCAAAGGTTTTGCATCTGGAGAGCCAACGAAGGGGTTGGAGGACGACGCTGTCGATTGAAACACTTGAGGAGGGTTTTGTATTGTTTGAATTTCCCATGGATCCTGATAGACATTAAACGTAAAATGGGTTTCTATGGGTGATATTTTTCCGGTTACAGCCTGCCTATCATTCATGGTTCAACACTTTGTAAAGAAGTTGGTTTCAGTGGCCTTTCCTAGAGCAAGGCGCATACCACTGTTTTTTGAGCTTCGTAAGATATTTAATGATTTGAAATCATGAGCTCTTTAGTCCACTATATCCACTGTGTATAAATGAAAGAAGGGGAAGGGGAGCACCGTTGGGCGTTGATACTGGAGTAAGGTTAATGTTATATCGCTGTCAAGGTACTGAGTTTTGAGAATTGAGAACTGAAAGTGAAAATGGCTAGCTACGTTGCAATGATAAGTGGGTTATGATCCCGGGCCGGATTTCCGGGGATTAAGAGAGGCTCTTGTCTAGGTACTTATACCTTATATTCTACCTTCAACTTGTGCAATCTCGAATTCTTCACGAATTATTCCGGCCAAGACATTGCTCCTATTCTACTTTAAATATACGAAGTTGCGAAATTGGCCATACTCAAGGCGCCGTCAGTACTACCATAATGCCCTCAAGTCGAAGAAAGAAGAACGATTCTCCGACTAGGCTCAGACAAACTACTTTATTCGACAATCTGGCATCGTTTTCCGCTCCCAGCAAACAGAAATGCGCAATTGGGCGCAATTTAACATCCAGCCAACCGTCCAAGGAAAAAAAAGCGGACTTCCAGGAGGAGGATTCTTCAGATGAACTCGTCGGAATCACTTTCGAAGATAGTCCAACCAGCAGAGATTCGCCCCCCATGCCCAGTACGTCGCTTTTAGGAAGATCGGGACCCATCCTGACAAGAAGCTCAGATGAAAGTGAAGTAGCATCTTCTCTGCCAGCCAATGCGTCCCACGATTCAGGGCCCCAATCGTCCAACACTAATAACCTTAGTGAACCGCCTCCGAAGAAGCGCCGCCTGCATCGCCGAAAAACCCCGGAAATTGTCGCGTCTGGTGATGAGGATGTTTTACTTGCTGATGAAGTAGACAAAGATAGTGGGTCATACATCATGTTGTTTTACAGCAAGTTTTAAACAGATTTCCTCATCGTGTATAGTGATCCTGGAAACCAGACTTCGAACACGCGGGAAGTCGAAATATCAGAAGAATTTGGAAAGGCTGAAAAGTGAGTGATCGCGAGTGCATGTTTACTTCATCCTTTTGAATCTTACAATTCTGTAGGGCGTAAATTGAAGCTGCCAGACGAGGAAAGTGGAGCTGAACCGGAATCTGAACAGTCTGACGAAGAACTTACGCGTCCATCTCGACTTTTCGAAGGTTCTAAACCTTCCAGAAATTCCAAACACGACACTAATAGTTCGGACAACGAGGAGCTCACTTCTGAGAACTCGTCCGATTTCATCGTTGAAGACGATAATGCCATACAATTGCCCCCTGAATTTAGCATGGAAACCCACCAAGATCTGTCTCATCAATTCAAAAAAATATATCAATTCTTCGTACATATTGCTGTTCAGCCCGGCAAGAAACGCGCTGCATATATGCAAAAGCAATTGCAAGGCGAGATCCTGCGTTACATGTATAAATCATCAGGCTGACGCAGAAGTTCTTATTTCCATGTATAGATGAACAGTACTTTTCTATTCCTTTGCAAGTTCTTCGGAGAAAATTATCGGGCTTAAGAGATTCATTGGTCTCTTCTTCGATCTGGAGGCCGGAATTTAAAAGCAGTCTAGAAAAGTATCCCGAATTTGAGTTGACTCGACTTGATTTTGCAGTGCCTTCATGCGATGCATGTCACCTCGGGGGAAGGTTGTCCACGTTAATGGGCCGTCTGAATGGACGTCGTTATGACTCGTGTGGATTCGAAGTTGTAGGTGCATTTCACAGAATCTGCGCAACGACAGCACTTACGCATATATCTGTTTGAGAAGAAGCCTAAAAATAACGAAGAAGAGGACGGGAAAGAGTTTTATCTTGGACGTTTTTGCGCAAAAAGAACCAAAGTATTTCATGAGTTTTCTCACTGGGAAGTGAGTCCTCTTTCTTCTCCTTGCGATATGTATATAAATATTGTCGGCAGTACGATTTATTCCAAAGCATCGTCCGTGAAATCAACCAGCTCCGGATGGGCATTTCTTCGAAAGGTTTTTATCGCATTGCTTATGCTGGAGGCAAGCCTCCCAAAGATTTGGACGACGCGGACGGACTTTGCGATTGGCTCGACAAACGGAAACTCATTGACATGGAATGGCAAAGATTGAAATTTATGATGGAAAGCGCCCGTCACCTAGAGATGGAGAAGGAGGACATACCTGATTAGGGTACCGATTTCATCGTATGTTGCTCAGTTGGGAAAGTGCGGCAACTGATCTCTAATGTTATTTGTCGTGGATTTTCATTGACCTGCTGGCATTAACGCTTTTTTCATTGAGTCGAAAGGGTGGCCTAGCTCAGCCAATCTTGCGCAATTCCGATCGTCACATTTAATTGTTACGTATATGAGAGACAAGATATTCAATATTGACAATTACTCATTCTTCCGATAACCTTTCAGTCACCCAATAAGGTGTCCAACTTCACGCGATTGACGGTATCGGTGGATTCACGTGGAAACCCGCCAGGCGAACCCTGGCGAAGAGGCCGAACGACAAGAACCACGGCGTACCTAAATAGGGGTTCTTAATCCCACCTTTGTTGTGGCATGTGCATATTTCGGCCACTACATCAAACAAATGATGTTTAAAAGAAGCTGACCACCGTCAAATACGTGTGTTCGTCTTGCGCGTATGGAGAATTGTGTGTTCAAGCTTTATGTCTCTTTGATGCTCTCCGGTTTCACAGTTATACACTATCTCCTTGTCTTTACATAATCCTGGGATCCTTTTCCCGAAAAAATACTGGCGGCCCCCGTTGGTGTACAGCGCATACCTTTATCGGGAAGATCTTCTATCCAGCAATCCCTGTCACCATTCCTCCGAGGCATCCTCAAAACCACAACACCCAAATGAAGTCTTTCACAACTTCCTGCCTTGGTTTTACCCTTCTATGGTCTTCAATTCCTGTAACAGCATATTCCTCGTGGACGTCCTATATTCCTTCTCGACATATCCAATATTTAATTGTACGTCGTCCAGACACACACTTTTTGCCTCCCTTACACGATATCTGGCTCTTACCGTTAGCACCACATATCATACCTTTTCCGTCCTTCCTACACTAATACCACTCAATGCACTCATCTTTTCTGAACCACTCCGCGAGCTCCAGGCCATTTCTGCAACACTCTGATGCCTATATCGAAAGCTCGGATACTGAAGATGCACCTGTATCCCCCACTGACTCTGATTCATCATTCGATGAAGATGAAGTGAATCGGCGTATTACGCCGTTCTGGCCCAAATATTGCCATGTCTTCCGAGCCAGGGGCTTTCGACTTGAAACTATTAAAGATGTGAAATTATACTACAGGAACTCGCAGCTCACTGCACTAGATGCTGGTCACAGGGATTTCCCATTCTATTCTAATCAACCTGACGGTCGGGATGACGATGCTCTGTGCCCAGACGCCGGCATAGTGAGTCTATTTTAATATTCCCGTTCTCATACTACATTGATAGTCAAAAGCCAGATAATTTATTTCGGGGAATTCGACTTTCGGACTCTCAGCGTGTGGTTGTCAAGGCTGTCCATTCCAAAAGCCGTGAATACAATGTGATCTGCAATTTATCACGCCCTCCTCTGCGAGATGACCCGATGAACCACTGTATTCGTGTGTGAGATCTATTTGCCCATTGACAAGCAATTCTGACGTTTTTCTGCTTAGCCGTATTGGATTTATTTGAATCGATGGACGATGATATTGCATTTATTATCATGGAAGAGTGGTCTTCCGAACTTATCCCCAATGCCGGCCCGTGCTGTTTGAATGTGTTCCTTTCTGCGTTGCGTCAATGCATCGAGGTGAATCTATGCTCTTCCTCTAACGAATACTTCATTCAACGCGTCTGGGTAGCACATCGTCTTTATGCACAAACATTGTATAGCCCATCTCGACATATCTTTGCGGAACCTTTTGACAGACTACCATGGCCACTATGCATATATCGACTACGAAATCAGCCGACGTTTCGATCCCTCTCAGATAACGCTTGTATACAATTACCGCGGAACAGAGGTACCTCCTGAATGTGAAAGTGGTGAGGGGATTAACCCATTCAAAGTGGACATTTGGGCGTTGGCTGTACTAATGTTGCGTGCCTGCAAGGTTCGCATCCCAACATTTATCATCTTATAGAACACTGAATGGTCGTACCCAGCTGGCAGGATATTGGATACCGGAACTCATGCATGTCATTGAACCTATGCTAAATGAAGTGCCAGATCGACGCCCATCATCCTTGGGCGCATTGCAGATTTTCGACAAAGTCATGTCATCGCTGGGTATCAGCATCGGGTCACCTTGTGTTTCACACTAATTTCTGCAACCTATTCAAGTCTAATAAAAAGTTAAGTATTGATACATAAAGTACACATAATATATAAACCCTACTCAGAGTATTTCATCGGAAGAAGGAAAATAGAGCTACGACTTCTCGGTTTGTTCTTCCAACTTCCGGCGCTTTCTTTCCAAATAACGAGCCCTAGCACTTTCAACGTCATTTTCATTATTGCGTTTTGTAATTATTCGTTGTTTTGCAGCCTCTGTCTCTTCTTGCCGAGATAGCTCTGACCTTAAGTGTTCTTCTTCAAGCTGTTGTAGAATTTCACGAGCTCGTCTCTCGTTGATTTCTCGTTTTGAAGCAGCTGTGCCTACAGCACGATGAGCCTGTACAGTTTGATTCTGAGCAGGAGCCTCAGCGCCTGTTTTGCGGATCCCCAAATGTCGCGTATTGGGAAGCGATAGGTTCAAACCAGCTGATAGTAGCTCTCGTTTGTCGATAATTTGGTTGTCGTCGTTTAATTCAACTTCCTTTCCTTCGTCGCGTGCAATCTTTGCAAGATCAGCATCAGCCAAGGGCGTGAAATCCACGGGTTTGGTAATAGTAAGATTAGGTGTGGGGCCATGAGGTCCAATAAATCGTTTCTCTGTGGCTGCGACGGTGGCTTCGTGTTGCTTCGATGAATCCTCCAGCAGCTGTCGATAGAAATGGGCCATTCCAGTCGTCGAGTTGCCGTTTTTCTTCCGCATTTCTGACATATAGTCATTCAAAGCTTGTTTTCATGAAAACGACAACTTGCTTACCTTCTCGCTTCTTTTCCTCTTCTTCTGCTCTTCGAACTTCCACCATTTGATCCTTGTATGCTTGTGTAACAAAGGATTCCTTGTCTTTATACATGTCTCCCTCAGCCTCGCGTTCACGCTGCATCATCTTTTCTTCTGCTCGCAAATGATCCAGTTTTCGGGTAGCTGCTGAGGTCAACAGACTGCTGATGTATTTTGGCTATATAATGAATTCAAATACCAGAACCATTAGAAACGAAGCTAACTCACTTTGCGCACGCTCGCATCTGCCTCTTTAGCAAGCTGTTGTTTTTGTTTCGCATCTTGCATTCTATCCCAAACTTCATCATACTCGAAGACGGTCGTATCCACCCGTTTTTCTGCATCCATTCGCTTCCTCATGGCTTTGGACGATTCCGCATTATGAGAAAGAGGACCTGCTGATTTCGAAGATGGTGAGGACTCATCCACCTCATCTTCTGCACTGAGAGTAAATGCCAATGGAGGTTTAATAGGTGCTGCCGGTTGAGTGGGTTTTGGCTTGTTCAGCGAGATTGAGAGTTTCATTGGTCAAGTTCAAGGTGGCGTCGGAGTTTTGAAATCTCAGTAACTATGCCAATCCACATCCTTTCTTTATCCTCACTTGCTTTTCCTTCCTATACGGTCCCATACGATGGCCCAATATTCCTTTGATAGAAGGAGAAATAATGGCCCAGAAGGTAGCCAACCGCCAATATTCGATGACCATATCATCTCAAAGTCTGAATTCAAAAAGAGGAAGGATCGGGCGGCATTAGATATCAGACCTATATGTCAGTCAATTGTTTATGCCAATTCGAATTTCGTCGCATAATTGAAAGCTCAAAGTTCTACAGCCAGGACTTATCAGTCAGGCAACTGGCTCCGCATATATTGAAACTGAACGAGCAAAAGTTGCTTGTGCCATGTACGTCTTTAAACTATCATAACGGTCTATTTACCCTCCACTCCGATCAGCTATGGTCCCCGACAGTCAAAAAATACGAGCTTTTACGAGAAAGGGCGTTTGAACGTCGAAGTAAAATTTGCGCCATACTCCTGCCAAAGCCGCAGATCGCCTATGCATGTAATCATCAACGTTTTGCTGTCTCCGGGTCGCGCCTGACAAAAGACTGCAGGATGCTGAAGACCGATCTATTGGCATGGCCATTCATCAAGCACTCATATCGTCAGTGCGGTTGGAAACGTTTCCGAAGGCCACAATCGATATTTTTGTTACCATCATCGAGACCGATGGTATTGAGTCATGCGTATCGGCTGGATCTATAGCTGCAAGTACCGCCTTGGCCTATGCCGGAATAGAAGTGATTGGCTTGGTGATGTCGTGTTCAGCTGTAAGTCTGGTCCTCCCTAGCTTGCTCTCTATATGCTTAAATTCACATCTGGAAGGCCGCTATGGGTTCGGAGATCTGGCTTGATCCAACAGATGAAGAATCCTGTTTATCTGATGGAAGTTTGGTTCTCTCCTGTATGCCCGCTTTGTCAAGCGTTACAAGCGTTTGGCAGAAGGGTCGAATGGGACCTAGTCAAGCTCTTGCCGTGAGTTTAGTACCTTTTAGAAATGATGCCCCATCGAATCCTGAATGAATTTTCAGTGTGTGGAAGCTTGTCAAACTAAATGCAACGACATCCATGCCGTCGTTGCTCAGGCACTGGTAGAGGGGAGCATCAAGCGTAGTTATCGTTAATGTTATCCTTCTTACAATATAGAGAATAATTCGGGATATTCGCAGTACACCGTTGCAACCTAGGAGCCGTTTACAAAGGTGTTACGCTGGCGGATTGGTCCAATATTTTGTTTGATTTGCTGTGTTTTTGTCCAAGTCAAGTCCAATAATTTTTATCATCCGAACATACATAGAGTATATTAGGGGACCGAATCTGATGCCGGGCACCTCGCAGGTTACCGCCCGAACGGGGCTGGGGCACGTAAACCGCCCGAATACACGAGAATACGAACGGGGTCGTATTACTCTTCTATTAAGCAGATGTGGTGATTTCGTGTACTCGTGTTTGGTTTACATCTCTTTTTGGTGTCTTTTCGTCCTCTTTTGGTATATTCACTTGACCGTCGATGGTCTTTTTGGGCGTACAATGCGTCACACCTGCTCTTTTTCTGATCCTCGACGGGTGATTCCTTTGTTATGTGGAACCATTCCTTGACCATCTCCATTCTTCTTATTGTTGTTTGCATACCAGAAATGCAATCATTGACGTCAGGGTTTCATCCGCTGCTCTTTAAGCTGCACCCTATCGTCGTCTCGTAAATCCTCCCGCTCTCCTTCTCTCCCTTCTTGCACTGCCCCTGCCTCCTCTTCCACTTTGATCATTCACTCGTGTCAATACCCTGTGAGTACAACTATATTTTCTTTCTTTCGCAGTCATGTTCACCCCAATTTCCTTCAGACTATACATTGTGTCGTGAATAAGGATGTATGTGATTTCCATGGATGACTTCGTTCTGTAAGCCTCTTTAGTTATTGTTGCCGATTGCCATCTCACGAGCTCATTAGCCTCCGCTGAAGCGTGCACATATCTAGATTCTGCCTTCGCCTCTCCCCTTTTAATACACACCTAAATTCCTTACCTCACGCTATCGCCAAACCATTGTGTCAGTACTTCATTCATTTTGTTCATCTCCTATAGTGTAAATTTGGCTAACCGTAATTTATTTAGATAGCCTTTGAAAGCTGCACGGACTGTACGGGACAAAAGGTGAGTGGGTGCGTTTCCAAAACATGTCAATTTTATACTATCATATCTCCACCTCTCTTGACACAGCTCACAATTGTTGTGAAAGCTCTGAACGCGTCGAAGTTCCGCGAGTCACTGGCATGACGCATTATTGTTGATACCCGTCTTATTACTTAGTCGTTGCGGATTCCTGTCTCTGTAAATTCCACCTTGATTTGCATTGACCTGGCGCCGTATTACGCGTCACGTTCCTTTCTTTAGACGCCTAAGTATATGTTGTGATGGTCTGCTTGCTCTCTACATGTGGAGAGCTATGTTTTGTTGTTGCTTTCAGCTTGGTTGTTTCTACATCACATACATAAGGTAATCGCAATTGCCATTGGAATATAATGCCTCTCCCATTTTCCTTGACCGCCGGAGCGAAGCGAGGCGGCTTTACTTGTATGTAAGTAATATTATGAGCCGTTCATGATGTTTGACTTCTCCGTTAAAAAAAGCGTGTGCAAATATGAGCAATGCCTGCAGGCGATCGTACGTTATAATGTGAGTCTGACTACAGTCCTACGTATCCATGTCTAATATTGCGAGAGATGAATATATTGTCCTCAAATCTTCTGTGATATACCCACCTTCACCACCTCTCTCACGACACTCAAACGACACTGATAATGACTCTTTACGTGCACTAGAGGTTTCCGAAGGACCTTCAACATCTTCCCATCTAGAACCGGGGCGGTATGTATTTAGCCCTTGTCACTTCTTTGCTCTCGTCTAATTTTTTTCAAGACAGAGATCTTATTCAATGTCGGGCTTTGAATTCCAGCACGACTTGGTGAGAGGAATATCCTCTATCAACATTGACTCACGATCTAACCGGCACATTCTACTCTAGTTGCCATTAAGCGCCAGTGTAACGGATTCTGGAAATCTTCATGCAGAGGGGACAGACAAAAATATCAGCTTGATACATGGTTAGTGTCTCATTACACGCTAGAAACATTGCAACGACAAAGCTTATTATTCAGGAATCGCACTCGTTGTTGGTTTACAGGTGAGCGACGCAACAAACTTCCACCCTTCGACTGCCTGACTAATTCAATTACGAAGATTGGCTCTGGCATCTTGTATGCATGGCCATCATATCAAAATCTATCCATATTGATTTTCTTTTACTTATCAGCTCTTCCCCTGGCGTCGTTGTTGCGAATACACACAGTGTCGGAGCTAGTTTGGTGGTTTGGCTTGTGTCTGGCTTGCTTGCATGGACAGGAGCCAGTAGCTTTGCAGAACTGGGATCTGCAATACCACAAAATGGAGGAGCACAAGCTTATTTATCTTACGCCTACGGACCCTTAATCTCGTATCTCTTTGCATGGACTGCGATAATTGCTCTAAAACCTGGTCTGTCCCGTCATTTTATCCTCATGCAGCAGCTATATTGCAAAAACTATAGGAGGAAATGCGGTCATCAGTCTGATATTTGCAGAATATCTTAATCGCATATTCTGGCATACAACACGCAAAGATGTATCGCCGGATGATATTCCTCAATGGTCCATCAAGTTAACGGCGATCGGCGCTGTGATGGTAATCACAATCCTCTGTGTGGCGACCAAAAAACTTGGGACCCGAATTGCAGTTGTTTTTACAACAGTCAAAGTAAGTTCACTAAAAGTTGCAATTTTTATAATTATGTTTAACGTTTCTCCAAGGTCACTTCTCTCGTAGGCATCTTAGCTTCCTATTGATGAATCCTCTCAAACGCAATTTAAGGTTTTGGTTACGGGACTTGGTATTGTTCAACTTGCCCGCGGAAAAGCTTCAACTTCCTTCCGAGAATCACTTTTTGCAGGTTCCAGCACTAGTCCATCGTCATATTCGTTGGCGCTTTATTCTGGCCTTTGGGCGTTCGATGGTTGGGACCAAGCCAATTTCGTTGGCGGAGAAATAAGTCACCCAGAAAAAAACATACCTCGTGCCATCCATTCAAGCATGATCCTTGTTACGGTATGTCTACTATCTTTCCTTTGCGGCTCTCCCTTGCTTAAAGTTGAGACAGTTCTTGTTTCTTCTGGCCAATATTTCCTACTTTGTTGTTCTAGACAAAGTTCGTGTTGCCGTGATTGGTGCAAAGTGATTAACTCACTGCAACCACAGAACCTTGTAGGTCTTAGCAACACCGTTGCGATGGATTTTGGACGGGCATTGTTCGGTCCCCTTGGAGGCACTCTGTTTGCCTTCATGGTAGCCTTCTCGTGTTTTGGGGCATTAAACGGTACGTTTTCTTTGATCTGTGGAGCGTCGACTGATTTTCTTTCGAGTCAGGTTCCTTCTTTACCTCTTCTCGCCTGGTATACGCTGCTGGTCGGGAAGGATATCTACCCGCAATCTTTGGAAGATTGCATGCAACACGCCGCACGCCCCTGAATGCAGCGCTCCTCCAATCCAGCATTACGATTGCTTTCATCCTGATTGGCAGTGGTTTTAGATCTTTGATTAACTTTTCGGTTGTCGCCTCGTGGGCATTTTACTTCCTCACAGTACGTGATGCTCTGTTACGCTGCAATGTCAATGTTAAAATGGACTTCTTGTAAAGGTAATGGGACTTGTAATACTGCGAATTAAAGAACCTATGTTGGAAAGGTTTGCTGATCATTCTACCACCAACTTTGTATTATTAAGTATTTGTTCAGACCCTACAAGACATGGATCATCACCCCGTTGACGTTTTGTGGGGTATGTACAAAGTGATGTGATTTGTCTCTTCGTTCCTTACTGTTTGCTAGGTCGCACTATTCCTTCTATGTATGCCCGTCATTGCCGCCCCCACTGAAGCCGCCGCTGTGCTAGGTATTAAAGTCTCCAAATAATACGCATTCCAGAGCTGACATTCTTTGTCAAGGATTTGTTCTTGCCGGAATTCCAGTATACTACGTAACACGATCTCCGAAGGATGGCAGTCAGTCTCGAACGTTTGGTCAGTAAACTTGCCTAGTACGTATGGCTTTCGAGTTCATAATTTTTGTAGGATGGTTCGCACACATCTCTGCTCGGTTTCGCAGCCGTTCACGAGCTGAAGAAGGGTGGCAAGCGATTGCCACAGATGGCGAAGAAACTGTTGAGCTCGGATAGATTCCAGCTACAATGCTCCTACCTACGTCATTCTCACTCACTAGTAATAAGATATCCCAACTAGTTGACAATTTGCTCTTTCGCTGACTGTCTAAGGTTACAGCCAGCAGGAATTTGTCTACAGATACTTGGTATACTCAAGTATGTATAAACTAATCATTTTCAAGCATTTATACTTCTTGCTAGTTGCCAGTCGAACCAGAGTTCTGGGAAGATTATGGCGGTGTCAACCCAGAGAGAAATCGGGAGCCACATACAACATCGCGCAAGCAGATTATGTATACACGAATCGGCGTTCGGGCCCAGGAATAATTTTTTGTATATCATTATATTATGTCGGCTAATGACTCCAGTCTCAGCCGTAGATATCCTACCATATAGACTGGGTCGAGTCTACTGCTTATTACGAGGCCTATTCTATGAATAGGTTTCGTTCTTTTAATAGTGGTGGAGGGCCAAAATTTCGAGCCCTCGTGATCCTATTTCGCGCGAAAATGTTGCCTTTTTCGTGTTTTTAGTCAAACGTGCTGATGCGTCTCAATGCTTTTTTTAAACGAAGTTTCTCCACCACCTTTTTCCGCGTCAGTCAAAATGTATCATGATGCAATGCATGTAATCTATTCATTTTGGGTATACGCATACAGTCTCGTTTTTAATGGACCACTTATAGTACATGCCTTGAGAATGCGCTGTGCATGTTATTGTTACAGCTATCCGCAAAAGTCTAGGCACTTTGAATTTCTTCACAGTGGGCATTTTAGTAAAATATGATAATATGATTGTGTTTCTTCACTTTTAAGACACATACAGTAAAGCTATGAGCTTAAAAATTGTTCTGAATATAGTACTAAGCTTTATAAATGGAATTAATGTGTCTTGATGCTGTTCCTGTTCAATTCCTTTGCATAATGCACTGTGAACTAACTGAGAGTGTTTATTTTGGGATAATTTTGTATAATGTGTTCATGATTTCTCTTCCAATTCCGCGTTATTTATTTCGCAAATTTACAGAACGTTTAAGAGTATATGTTTCTATATTTACGCTAAGTTTTAAAAGAATTGGTTAAGAACTGAAGTCAGAGAATGAGAGTTATCCCACTTAATGGTGGTATTCCACGTGATGGTGGATGACTGTACGACTCAAATTTTTCTCAACCGGCAGCCCCGCCATTCCCAGGGAAGTCGGCGGGCCGGAACGACCGTTTACGACCGTTTGGAGAACACGTGACTGAGGACGCCGGATTGAGACAAGTCTCGCGCGTCTAACGGCGACAGGAGAGGCTGACCGAGACTTTCACATACATAGGACACTATTTGGCCAAATTTCTCAGATTTTGGTCAATATCCCTGGGCTCTCAAGTGCGAAAACAGGACATCCGAACACCCCTGGAAATGACCGATTTTTCACTCAACCCCACACACCCAAAACGGCCTCGTATCGCCGGGCCGCAGCCGCGGCTCTCCCCACCAAGTAATTAAGTATTGCAGACTGCGGCATAAGCCAGATGATGACCGTGAAATCACTTCGTCATTTGTATAGGAAATCATGCAATCCTTGATGTTGCACCACTGGCAGGCCTCAGGTTCGCATGAATTGATGACGATAAGATCGAAAGTCTTTACCGCTTATAGTAAACTTCTGAAATTATAAAGCAGCTCAGTGTCCGTGTACCTTATCAACAACCTCCACCTCTACCTGTATGTATCGTTTCCTTCACGCATGATTGCATTCTGTCCTCACGCTAACACGATAATCTAGTTCAATTCTTCTGATCCGCAAAATGGTGAGGAGCCTTGGTCGCCGCAAGCCTTTAAAGCTCATTTCAGATTTCTTCGAAGTGCGAACATACGTACAAGTTCGATGTCAAGGTCAGATGCTTCCGGGACCCTCTTTATGAAAGTATCTCACTTTTGCGTCGAAGATGACTTGCTCTGGCTGTTCCGGAGCCGTTTCCCGAGTCCTAGAGAAGGCCAAAGCTGACGGTAGGAGTTGTTATCCTGTTCGAACGCTTTACTGACAAATATCAAAGGAGTCACATCGTATAACGTCAATCTGGACACACAGGAGGTACTTGTCACTGCGACTCTTCCTTACGATGATATCTTGGCTAGGATTAAGAAAACAGGCAAAGAGGTGTGTCTGAATATTCACTCCTTGTGTATCGTGATCTTACACGGTGCTGCGAAAGGTTCGGTCTGGAACCACTCTCGTATGAATGGATTATGATATAATGTTTACATCGGATTTTATTATATTCAACATTGGATTTTTATCGGAAATTTGCTACGAGCTTTTCCCGAGTTCGTAACGGACATGATTAGCAATGATACCAATAAGCGTACTTAATGGGGTTGAATGAGGGAAGCTTTAATTAGTCACATGATTTATGCTTGCGTCTCGATTCGGATGAGGGACGCGCGAGCTTGATAACTACACAGTAGCAGCACCGCGACACAGAGGCGTGGCACACTCTTTGCGTTCGCCTTGTGTCATGGATTACTTTTCCAAGTTTCTTCGAACAACTCCCCAACCTTCTACGAAGCTTCAAGTCGATCACGCCCAAGAATTTCACAACGCATGGAATTCAGTCAAGGTATGCCATGCATTGCTTTCTCGAGTATGTAGAACCAATGATGCCAATTGTACAGGACACATTGCTCATGCCTGATGAGAGACAACTGACGAGAGGCATCGCATCGACAAACGTACCCACACTGCTGCGCTCCATGGTCGACTCCTTGGTTTGGGAATCAACAAGAGTCGAGGAAGGGTGTGTTCATGGTTATTCATTCTCTCACTTGCAAAGAATAAGTTGGTTCATATAAAACAGAGGTACCGGAGCTTGCCTCGAATATCTTCTCAAGAACGGTACGTTAGTTGACAATACATCATCTATCTCGCCCCTCAAATCATACTGATAGACGTCCTCGGCACTTTGGTCCGCTTGAGCGAAAATGATCGTCCCCCTGGGATTCAAGCGGAAGTCCTACGCGCAGTTTCCAATATGGTTGTGCTCTTGGACGAGCAATTTCTTGTGCACTCGGCCGTGCATAAAGCAGTTCTTCGGCTTCTCCGCAACTGTGTTGGAGATGATTTACAAGAGCAATTGGACGGGCGCAGTAAATTGATGGGTGCGGCGCGCGATCTTGTGCGCAGCCAACCATCGGAGCATGAAGAAGACTGTATGTGCTGTTCTTGGTATCTTGTTAGTCGAGATATATTGAATCCGTTTCTTCAGTGGTCAATCTATTATGCATTTTATGCAGTCGTATACGAACATATCGCGAGTTACTCATGATTTTTTTCCACGATAAGCACTGGTATAGATCGGAACCACTGTTCTCTGTGGAGGAAGAGGACGAAGAAAAAGATTTCGACGACGACGAGCAACTTGACGATGAAGAGGATCCAGATACGACACTCAAGGCTGTCAAAATCCAGCTACCCAATGGGGACGAACCTGATCATTCGTTGCAGACTCCTTCCCACAAGACCGTTATTTCCAATCAATCCCACCAGCCCGAAATTAAGAAACCCGAGTACGAATTTCTCCTTTTCAATTATCTTCTTCGCTTTGTCCACAGAGAAGGTCACATCGGGGAATTTGCACGTGCAGGCCTCTTATTTCTTATGGATGTTGCCATGTCGTCTGGTGAAACAAATACTGGCGAGAATTTTCCTGACATAGATCCAGTCAATGATGCAGCGCTAGCGTTAGCAGAGTACATTCTCGACGGTGATTTCTCAGAAGTTCTCGGCGCAGGCTTAAGCGCTGTTTATTCACTTCTACCTTCCAAACTGGGCTTCTTCCCTTACACCTCCTCAACTGGTTCCGATAATGCTATGACGATAGGTGGACCGAGAGTCTCAGATGAAAAAGACAAGGTAATGCTCCTCAAATTGGTAGAACAGGGTCGTGCTTTGGGCATAGAAGATGCTCGAAGTGCAGAATTCAAAGCCAAGATGGATCATTTCCTCACCTTACTCATGTTTTTGCAAGATGTTCTGAGACGAAACGTTTCTTCTGAAAATATTGACGCCTCTGCACTGGTAGGAACTGCTATTGTGCAATCGATTTTGGACGCTGTGCGTCGCATATTCCTGGAAAATGTGCTATATCCTTCTGTTCTGGAGTGCTCTGATATTGATGGTAGCGCAGTTGCCGTCATATCATACATCGAAGTTATGGTCAGAACACTCCGGGACGGCCCTCTTGCCACACTCCTCGTTGATTTTCTGATCAGTGAGGATAACGATGATCCTCGCTTTAGGCAACGAGTTCAGCCCGTTGTCATGCTTGGTGACCGCGCTGAGGAAAAACGGAAGAAGAATAGAAGAAGACAAAGTAGTGCAATGACTCTTTTGGAGATGGAAGCACCGGGGTCACGAAAACCGAGCGACTATTTCACTTCAATGGGCAGATTTACCTTGAAAGATCTCTTGATCTCAAATCTCAGATCAAAATCTCGATCAACTGCAACATCCGCCATGCAATTATTCCAAACAATGCTTACATACCACCCTCAATTGGCAACAGAACGCCTTTTGCTAGTCATTGCAGAGCCATTAGCGACTACCTTCCCACATCCTGCCTTGCGAAAACAGTCTGACCTAGTAACCCCCACCTTACAAACATTGGATGAGACCAACAAAGATTTTTTTTTCTATCCAGGAACAGAAGAAGCCAAAATTTCGTTCGGTAGCTCTCATTCAGAGTTATCGCTATTGATGCAACCGCACACGACATATTCAACGCATGAGCGCGAAATGGCACTCTATCTTGCTCTTGTTTCACGCGTAGATCCTTCACACCGGGAAGAAGGGGGTAATTTCAGTACAGGTTATGAACATTATCTACACGATGCCCTTGTGGCGATACAAAGCCAGCCTGTATACTGGAATGCTCTAGAAAACAACGGGGACGCGGTGCCAAGGTTCAAACATCGCCTCAATGCAAATGACCCAATCCTTTCTCTCATTCTCGAGTCTCTTGCGACTTTTTTTTCCAATACACCTGACTTCAATGTCGGACTCACTGGTGTCCTTGCTACTCTAGCTACACACCCGGATCGCTCGATGGCAGGTTGGCTGACCTTGGCTATTCATGAGGATGATATTACAGACAACATCAATCCAAGCTTTGGACAAGACACTGCAGATCAAGATGGGGACGACCGTTCGATTGATTTTATCATCGAAGAGAAACTTGCTACACACACAAATTTCCTTCCGGCCGCCAGCATGGACGAGAAATCGCGGCCAGTTGTGTACACTATTTTCCAAAATCTTGTTGTCAACCAACTTGAGCGATATCGTCAGACTATAGAGGACTTTGATAGATTCCTTTCGGAAAGACGACAGGGCTTGCTTTTTTCCGAAAATTTGACAGATGCTCTCAATTTAGCATTGGACCTTACCAATGATCCTCGAGCCGTCAAACCCCCTTCTGAACCTGTGCAAGCACCCAAAATCAAACCCAAGGCATCAGTCACCTCATCCTTTGTTCCCTCTTTCCTGACGCCTAAAAAGAGCAAGCCCGCCAAGCCATCACCGCCACCTGACCCAGAAATGTTTCGCAAAGATGTGCTTAAAACTGTATCTGCCAGTCCATTTGGAAGCCACTATAAGCATACTGGGACTGTAAAAGTGGAACCTTTCATTGCATCAGTGCCCTCTTCCGATCCATGGAGAGCATCAAAAACGAAGACATGGAATGCAGTCGAGGATGATGTCTTCAGCTCAGCATGGGGCGATAATGCCAGTATCAACAAGCAAGAGGAAGTTCAAGAAATGGATGAAAAACCCGCGCCGGTGACCTTGTCGCAACTGTTGGACAATGTTGTGATTTTAGAGGAGAGCATGAAAGAACTTGTAGCAATTATTCACGCAAGACGTAGCCTTGGGATAGATTCTCTGCGTTACTTATGATACCCATTGATTGTCAATCACTTACAACAATAGCCAAATTCTATATTTGATCAGAATGTCATACATACACAGAAGGGCATATCAAAAAAGCATGTAATCCACAAAACATAAGCCATAAATGTTGAAAGCAACCCAAACCATACAAGATGCCCTATGGCGTTGATTTTCCATCATGCTTTTGTCCTGACTTTGCAGCGGATGCAGTAATTGAGGATTTTTTTGAGCAGTCGCCAAATAATTTTTCTTGCAATTCTGCAAATTCTGCATCGCCGATTTCTGGAGGGGGAGGTATGTCCATCCGAGATTTCTTCTTAGGCAATTCCTCTTCTTGAATGTCCACGTGATCACGTTTCTTTCCTTTTGCCCGCGAGCCACATTTTCGGGACTCCGAAGGCTCTCGGGAAGGTTCTGAATATTTGGCAGCAAGGTTATCGAAGAAGCTATCTCTATTCATCTGTTTCTTCTTCAAAATCAAAGCTTGAAGAACCGAATGGTCTTCGCCATCTTTTGCTACGCCTTTCCTTTTCGATTTCTTCTCAGTCGGCTTGCCGTTTCCGTAGAATTCGTCCCAGACCCCGAGGCTCTTTGCCATAGCCTCTGCTTCTTTGGCCTCTTTTTCTGACTTTTTCTTGCGGGCAAGCTTAGCTTTCTCGTCCTCCGAAGTCGACAGCCAGAGATGTGTTGGGTCTAATCTTTCTTTCTTGATCAAGTCATTAATGATGGCGATGAAGCGAATCTCATCTTCGTGAGTTGAATGGGGAATGTAGGTCATTAGCTCGCCGAGAGAACCGCCGGTTGTTTGGTATGCATTTATCAGGTCCGCAACTTCTTCGACCGAGCCTGCAATGCCGCTTAGTTTCTCTGTCATGACTTGAACCCGTGAGCGTACCTTGATACTCTCTCTTCATTTCGTCTAATGTACCGCGCGTAACACGGTCAAATAATTCCTCGAAGTAAGCCTCCCAACCGTCTTCTCCGGCACCAAGTTCGAATCTTTCATCAGTCTTGCCTATAGAATCATAACGCGCTTTCCTTTTCTCGTCACTTAGCACAGTGTATGCGAATCCAATTTGCTGGAACTTGGTTGAGGCATCTTCCTTGGCCTGATCAGAGGCCGACGCGTGTTTGTCCGGATGATACACAAGAGCAAGACGGCGGTAGGCTTTCTTCACGGCCTCCACGGTGGCACTTCTATCGAGAGAGAGGACGGCATAAAGATCGGTTTCTTCTTCACCGGGAAAGAATTGGGTTATAGGGTCGTTATCGTCCATTTTGAGGGCGGCTTTCTGGTGGCAAGGTAAAGAATGAGTTCAAAGCGTGGATAGTGTCAACAAATGCGTCCTCATTAGCAAAACAAAGTCACATGACTAACACGATCCTGGCCTAAGGGCAGGCTTTGTCGTGTGCCTAGTGACTCTGAGCCAATTCAGCGCTCCAAGTAATATAAAGGGTCGACGTGACCGTCGACGCAACACCTTGCTGAAATATAGACCAGAAACTTGGTGGGGAGAGTCCGATAAATAGTGGTGCTGTGAACTTGAAGCTGTGAAATTGAGCTGCCTGTTCAGAGTTCTTTGAAAATTGATACCCAACTCAAAGCGGAGCATAGAAGACAAGTTGTTGTAGCGTTCTGTTAGACAGACCTCGATGGCGGTTTCCTGGCAGCCATGCCCGCCACGCTTGGTCTGTGAGAGGTATCTGTATCTTAAACTTGAGCTTAGCATTGATTGGTGTTCCATCCTCGTATATTTGATTAAATTAGATGTAGATTTGGCATTATTATCCAAAAGTTTACATCTATTAGGATCTAAAGGGCGTCTCAACTTTTTTCAACTTTTCCTAGCGCTGTAATATTTGGTCCTGTTAGAAACAGATGCCTTCGCTCATCATTCGTTATGTCCAACTTCCTAATTAAACCAATTCTCACCGTGGGGGACCTTGATAAGTAGATAGTTAGGCTAGTCAGGACTCAGAAGATGAACAAAGTTGTACTCGTATTTTTGTGCATTGTGACTACTTATGTCGTGACAAAATAAATCAACCCTCTGACTGCACATTACACCCAGTTGTGAGCTGAAAGCCATTCATTCCAAGCCTCTTCTCCCATTGCCCCAACAATGTTCCATCCACCCACCCACAATGAATACCAAATGGAAGCAAGACCGACTCCAAACGATGCTCCTGCGAAGACCTGCGGCCATGTATGGTGTCCGAGCCAGATTCTTGACATAACAACAGATGTAGCCCATGGAAGACATATGAGAGGGGTAAAAACACGCCATGCGTGGGCTGGCTGAAGTGAAGTATGGAGAGGGAGATATCTGGAGGCAAGTAAGATGTATGTCGCAAAGTAGCTTATAGCAGCGGAATGGGTGCTCGGCATGCTGCAACAATAAAGATAGAGAATTGTTAGATGTCTTTAATATAAGCCCAGGAGAAATCTAGGAAAAAGACTTACCCATAACTGACCTTCATCTTACGCCCTGTAATATTCACGGGAGGTCGGGGCTGACGCACAACTCTTTTTACGACCTTGACAGCAAGGCTGCAGAGGACAGCACCAATGGAAAAGTAGAGCACACCTGCAGATCTCGTATACCATACGAAAGCGACGGTCAATCCTGTGACTATAAAATTCGTCTTTCGAGACGTCAAAAGTGGACATTAAGATATATTTTTCGTGTGGAAAGAGCACATATAGTAATACTTGCCTTGTCAAGAAAAGCGAGCCAGACACTCCAGATATAATTGAACATATTGCTCACTGCCACCCATGCAAGGGATTCGAATCGGTGTCACTACAGTTGACAGCGTGTCCTATGAAGTCATTCGAAAAGTGTCGGATGAGGCCTTGACAACTACAGTCGTTTGAATAATGCTTTGCACTCAACGATGTCAACGAGCTGCGTGACGTAGATAAGATAAGTCAGCTGATCACACGGCATCCAAATGATGGCAAACTCCGTGTCACAACTGCAGATTTTGTACGCCTTCAACCAATCAAAAGGTTGCTTTGATTATTTTATGAATATTTAAGTGACATTCACATTTTCATCCCTGCATATGTTGTCATATGCGGCGGGGACTTGGTGAAATTTTCTCGCGAAAGAAGAGACCAGGAAGTAGGAAGTAGTACGCATCGAAAGTAGGAACCAAATAAACATATCAATTAAATTTAGCCGTGCGATCAAGATTTTGATGGAACTAGAAAACAAAACTACGTATTTAGGCGAGTTTACGTAGTAAAACTAGAGGGTAGGAAGCTCGATTTGTTGATGAAAAATAACGTCATAATTTATGTTCGAGCGCAATGTATTACTTACATGGTTAATACACGGTTCTACATACGGCCCAAAAGCATTGCTTTAAAGTTTAAACGTGGTTATACGGCTACAGAGCTAACTCCACATCGCAGGACAATATGCTTAGGGCATGAAGTGGGGAAAGGAGTTTTAAAATAATCTGTACGTTAGAAAAAAAAAACAGGTAATGAACGGCGATATTAAAGAGCAAGAGCGACTGAGACCGAAATATGCAAATACAAGTTAAAATCAACGTAAGTATAAAAGATAGAACAAGAAGGAAAACTTGGAATCTGTCTCCAACCTTTCTTTATTGACGTCTTGATGACCTTCGATGCTGCATGGATAAAGATTGTGACAATAAATACTGCAGGAGGAATGTATGTGCATGATCTCTGCAAAACTTGTTTGCAGACGCAAAGGCCATCAGTTGAAGTCGTCCACACCAGGCGCGGCCAAGATAACAGAACCCATCTGGACAAACGACAGATATAGCCGCGCGACGTTATCAACTGGTAGCAGTGTGTCGGGTGTACTCATAGCACTAGGCACGGTACTACTTGTGGTTTGTGAAAGTGACTTCACTTCCTTGCTGGATGACGTGGAGGTTGCGCTGATATGAATGGCTGAAGGAGGAGGGATAAAGGTCGACGTCGTATGGTGGATAGTGTTTGGTGGCGGTGGCGGTGGAGGGGTATGAGTCGTAGGCTTGGGCTTTGGGGGGGGAGGCGGTGCCGCAGAACCCCCAAAGTTCCACGAGCCTGTAAGCACACCTACGGATTCCGGAGCAAAGAATTGGAAGAGCCCTTCGGAGAAATCTAGACCACCAAAAGGACATCCGGGACACTGCACACTATAGGATTAGTATATAGTCCTTGTGGCAGAAGTAAAATACGAACTTCATCGACAATCTCGGCCGAATGTGTTTTACCATTCACGCTGATGGTGATCGTCTCGAAGCAATGAGACCCACCATCGTATTGCTGTTGTCGTCATGTTAGTGTGTGCCTTGATTAAAATTTACAATGGGTGAACGACGTACAGCCGAATTCAAGGCGACAATCTGGAGCGAGGACAACGATTAGGTTCACGACGCACGAGAACGCATTAAAACTCACAAAGTCGTTTCCTGAGTTGTGCTTTCCGCAAGCGCCTAGGCCAGCAGCATAAAATGTGAACCTCGCATCACTGAAGCGTTTTTCCAGTGTCTCGATGGTGGCATTCTGCTCAACAGGGATGCGTCCTTGGCGACCGACATGATGCTTCCTTTGCATAGAATTCGAGTGAACTTCAGCAGCGCTTGTGAGATCGGCCAAAAGAGCAAGAAACACGAGGGCAAAGGATGAGAGGAAGCGCATCGCAGGCAGTTGTATCAGAGGTTGTGGATATTTCTATGAGTATAAGTAAGGTGCGCAAAGGAGAGGACAGCGGACGGGATCAAGAAAAAAGAAAGAGCGACTGGCAGAGAACGAGGCAGAACAGGTGGGATGGGCGTGGAGTGTCCGAGACGCTAGTTATATTTACTTAAAATCCTAAAAATAGCTCTATGCTCGCTCAGAGTTCCCTGCCTGCAATATACCCGCAACCAATTCCACTGAGATCATTCTGTTTTATGACGCACTACTTCAGCTCACCAGTCGAACGAAGCCGCAAAAGACAGAAAAGCTCTTTCATTTTGTCTGTCGATATTGACAATGTCGACGAACAATGCCGCCCATGCTCGGTGCACGTCGCTTTATTCCCCACGACGTCGCCTGCCACACAGGTTTGGGCACAATGTCAATTGAAGCGTGTGCTAGAGACAACAACAGGATCATTATCAGGTATTTTCGTGATGATCCTGAGCAGGTGTCGTGGTAAGTGAAAGTACATTCTGCAAAGGTCCGTATTCACATTTATATCATGAGGCCTCAATGCAGTAACGGTATAAACAGATCGAGTGAGCAACTCGGTGAAGCAAAATTTTCGGGTTCCATGCTTGATGTTGATGTTGAATGCCTAAGTCAGAGTAGAAATTCGATGGCGCCTGATTAGGATGATTGAAAGTGATCGCGAAGGATGTCTTGTGCAACGTATCATGATGCAACGGTACAAAGAAGTCAACTGTTTATAACCCGTCGAAAGATCAAAGACTCTAAGAATAATGAACAGTCTTACTGCTCTGATGTTGTAGTATTTTCTTCCAGCCATTTGCGGACTTCCTTTTTTGTGACCATTCCTAATATTCTCTTGCATTCTTCTGGTGTTCTTTGCCTATACAACCTTATGATATGCCCGCTCACACTCCATATATCTTCCCACTGGGCATCGAAGAGCTTCCACCAGCAGAGAGGGGGATTTGAAGGAAGTGGTATTTGAAGGTCCCGCGAGGTCAGAAGAATGGCGGCGCAGACAATTGTGGGTATTTGGAAGAGAGCATAAACGGGTGTCTGGTGTCTATAATAATGTAAAGGTTGCCCATTGGCATAGTTCGCAAGAGGGTTTAGAATGAACACACGCATCATTAAGATACCCCCATGCTCTAGTGCATGCATCTTCCCTGTTCGTCAATCCTAGGACGCGCAAGTAGTTGATCAGAGTTCCATAGGGAAGCACAACGTGTACATTGAATCCCAGCCGTTTCAAGATCTGCATTTCTGCGAGCACAAGCGCATCTTTCAGGTCGTAAAACGTCGAGCTAAAATATGACATAGGAAGGTAATGAAATTCTTTATCCGCCAAAGAATGGGCTGCTCGTTGTAAAAGTAGGTCGTAGACGTTGATGAGATCCCGCATTCGCAATGGGCATTCTTCGAGCTTGGAGGCCAGGTATAAGGCGCCCATTCCGACATCCTAAAACATATCGAATATGAGCAACGTTTCGCACGAGAAAGATAATCGATATTTACGCCAACACCAAATTGCCGCATCGAAGTTACAAACCAGAACCTCTGGAAAAGAATTTGTGCAGCAGCGATGGCTACTTGCTTTCTTTAATTACGATTAACAAATTTCTTCATTAAATGGCGAGAAACGAGAAAACACATACTGCTTCAACAAGATTCCTGCCTGATTAATCAGTTTGCAGCCATAGGCCCTTAGATCTTCTTCTAAATCTGAGGGTATCCCATCTTCATTGGAAGGACTTTTCTCAATCTGCGGCAGATTGGCTAAAGGATACAATGAGGAAGCCATATATGAGCTGCTCAAAGTTGCACAGTACTATTTTAGTTCACGACAAGTATGCGTATTTGTTGTTGTTGCACTCAACCGTGATCGTAACAATCCCTGAACTTCTCAATTTGGTGGTGGTTCATAATATATTCAGGAAAACGGGCAAAAAAAAAAACAGATCATGTACTCTACAACATTGCAAAAACACCAACACAGCCTTTGATATAACTCATAGAAAATGGTTCAAGGAACCTGTTTCCAGAGCACAGTAGAAAGCCCGCACGTTGGGCTTGACGTCCGACGCGCAACGGCAGGCGTAAAGCTTATTCCAGGAAAACATCGAATACAGGAAGCGAAGTGTTGTCAGCAGCGGACACAGGCCGATCAAGTCGCAGTGGGCGCATGTTAAAAGTGGAGGAACGAGAAGGCGTTGCGAGACCGCTGGTCCTGTGTTGAAATTTATATAACGACACCACGGAATAGTATTTTCAAACAAGGGTATAAGGCAAGGGAGGTTCAAAAGTAATCCGCATCGGATGGTCGGCGATTATCCAAGCATGCGCTTGAACGAAAATCTTCATCCTGAAACGAATGCGTTAGTAAACAAACACGTGAGATGAAAAGAAAAGAAAAGAAATTAATACATGATAGGGAACGATGGTATTCGCCTTCACAACGAAAGGAGATACTCCTCGTTGGCTCATCGTTGTGGGTGGTCGTGCAGTTCCGTAGGCAGCCATGTAAGCTGCTGACGGCGCTATACACGAGCGACGATGGCGTTTAATCACCCAGAACACAACACCGCCGAAAAGCAAAAGAAAGATGATGCCTGCAGTAACACCGCCAGCTATTGCCCCCATATTGTTACTCTTTTTTCCTGCGCTCGTGGCACTCGACGGACTTGACTGGGAGTCAGACTGATCCTTGACGGTGGCTGCAGCAGGATCTGCACCACTGGCCTGGGTGACTGGAATTATCTGGGAGAATGCTGTGTGTGCATCCGTCGACGTCGGAAGCTCGGAAGACGAAGTGGGCGCTTCCGAAGGTGACGTCTCTGTTATAGTATAAGGCGTGGTTGAAGAGGTCGTAAGAAACGTTCTTTGGAATGTAGATGTGAAAACTAAGCTTGTGTTATTTATCTCAGGAGTCGAAGAAGTGTCAGTTACGTTGGGTGCTGAAGGTGGCTTGGTTACTGAGTTTCTTGCACGGACAATATCAAATGTGGGCTCTGTCTATTTGAATTCGGATCAATTACGTTATGAATGCTGCAGTAATGTAAGAGCCGAGCGCACCTGAACGTTAAAAAATGCCCATTGAGGTATTGAAGCTGTTTATAGGATAGAGTCGATCGATGAATGCAATTCTGACCAAGATCATAGTTATTCGACATACTATCTGTAAAGACCGGAAAGCTGAGTTATGTTCAGCCAGATGAGATAGAATAATATGGTTGAGGCGACAAACTTTGGAGAGGCGACTTGTTTACAGGATGAGGACCAAGCCGACCAACTCGATGAACAAGCTAAGCGTTAACAGGTCCACAGAAGTAAGAAGCAAGAATGCACGACTCACCTAGAATAAGAACCATTTTGACAAGCCGAACACACAGATACTAGCGCGTATACAACACTTGTACAAGTGCATTTATTCGCAGAGTCGTGCTGTGGCAATGGATAGGTAGTACCGGGCTGAATTAAGGGTAGACCCGCAAATTGGCCTGTATACATAAGATAAACCCAACAAGCAGATAATCTGACGATTTTTGTGGTACCCGAGTTGTCGCATAGACGAATCAAACTCGACCCAACAGCGCAGGGGTCGTCGTTTCCCGCATTCTTAGCCTGTTGGATATGTAGCGTCAGCGGTGAGCGCCCGACGGGCAAGTCCTGAACACGGGAAAGCGAACCCAATCGAACACAGGAGGACAAGATGCTAATTGGGACATTATGAGACAATCCCACTTTGGGAACACTAGCTCTCGGCTTTAGAGAAGAATTTCGAAAAGAGAGTAAGAGTAGGACGTGGCGATGGCACTGGAGCTCAGCTGGGGCGCCACGAACCCCATCCTTTCTTTCGTAAAGGGTCGGTGTGTTTTATGACGACTGAAGGAGTTAAGACTGGCACAGCATCAACGATGCCTACCTATTCAGTGAGAATGATGCAGATGGGATTTCAAAAGCGCCGAGAATCTCATAACATTATCTTCGTCGTTACTTGAACAGTTGCAACCTTGGACGTCCACGAAGGGGTACAGATGAGATACCGACACGGAAGGCCGATGGCAAAAAGGATTGTATTGAAGGCCCTCTGGGGTTGTTGGCGTGGAGAGATCCGATGAATTGAAGTACGAAACGAGGTGACATCTTGAATCTAAATTTAGACCATAAGTATTGATGTTCCAACCTGTGACCGTGAGCCTTTCTTAGTCAGACTATACAGTTCAAGCCACAGGCCCTGATCGTGACCGCAGACAACGCCCACCAAATTATCGTCGCCCTCAAGATCCTCAATGGCCCCGTCCACCACGTACGTCTCCCGTCAATATGCTTGGTAGAATGCAGCTCTAATTTATGACCCCCTACTCCAAGCGTCCCGAGCGCTTCGGTCAGTTGAAATTATGGTCGTGACGGTTATGTTGCTGATGGAACAATCGGACGAACATTAGGCTATTGAAGTCCCGGAGACTCTCCTCAAGAAACGCAAGCAAAATGAAAAAGCGAGGGAGGAGCGCATCGCTGCTGCCACTGCAGCCCGCAAGGTGAGATTCAATCCAATCTTGCGCATATTTGGTTCTTCCTTTTGCGACTTTACATATGATGCATACGATACATTCGAAATGAAGGCTAGCAGGTTTACCTCGCTATGTTG
This sequence comes from Pholiota conissans, assembly GCA_015484465.1. Classification (NCBI taxonomy): domain Eukaryota; kingdom Fungi; phylum Basidiomycota; class Agaricomycetes; order Agaricales; family Strophariaceae; genus Pholiota; species Pholiota conissans. Next base: position 131,574 of record MU155161.1, read on the forward strand.
CCAATCAATTAACCATCTTTCGGGACTGATATTCGTGCAAATTCGATCGGAAAACAAGAACTTACTGACATCATTGCGTTTTATTTTAGGCTTCGAAGGCCAAGCGAAGGGTTATCTTCAAGCGCGCCGAGTCGTACGTGAAGGAGTACCTGACGAAGGAAAAGGAGGAGATCCGCCTGAAGCGCGCTGCACGGACTGCCGGTGACTTCTACGTTCCTGCTCAACCGAAGGTGTACTTCGTCGTCCGCATCAGGGGGTGAGTAACCTTTCCAAACACAATGAAGGGTTTTTAAACTTGCGGCAGTATCAACGAGATTGCCCCCAAGCCACGCAAAATTTTGCAACTCCTTAGGCTCCTGCAAATCAACAACGGTGTTTTCGTCAAGGCCACCCGCGCTACTCAACAGATGCTCCGTCTCGTTGAGCCATATATCACCTATGGGTATGTACACATATATTCGGGTGTTTTGTGAGCTAAGCAGTCGGATTATTTAGCGAGCCCAACCTGAAGACCGTCCGCGAGCTTATTTATAAGCGCGGATACGGCAAGGTCGACAAGCAGCGCATTCCCCTCTCCAACAACAGCGTCATCGAGAACGCACTTGGAAAATTTGATATTCTTTGCGTCGAGGATCTCGTTCACGAAATTATCACCGCTGGCCCCAACTTCAAGCAAGCATCCAACTTCCTGTGGCCCTTCAAGCTCTCCAACCCCACTGGCGGATGGAGGGCACGGAAATTTAAGCACTATGTCCAGGGTGGTGACTTTGGTGACCGGGAAACCAACATCAACAAGCTCATCCGACAGATGAACTAGAGGATATGACGGGGAGGTGCGTGGGGGTAGCACTATTGTGGATACATGTATTTCAAGTCAGCGCTTTTTTTTGAAACATGTTTATGCGATATGACATACAAAAACATCAAATGATGGTTCTCGCTGGATGTGAAGTGCATGGGAGGTCGTCAGCGAGGTTTCCAGGCCAGGGGATGATACGAACGCGAATGATCGGAAAGAGCTACCCAACAGGTCTGGAATGAGGATGGCAACGCATACCGAGAAATCCAACAGGGGATCAAGTAGAATATAAGTCATTGCTAGGTAGTCAGCAGCGCACGACTGTGCGGTCGATACGCTACTATCTCTGCGCATATTTTATGCGGAAGCTATTTTTGGCGGGCCGATCAGCCGATTTTATATATTAGGGTGGCAGAATTTACGGCGTGCCCCATCTCAGCAATGTCCGATCCTCTCCAGCATATGCTCGCCTCCAATGCCCAGTGGGCAGAAGACGTCCTCAAGTCCCAGCCCGACTTCTTCGAGCAGTCCGCCAAGGGCCAGTCTCCTCATGTCCGTCCTTTCCTTCTTCCCCCGAAACGATGTGCTCACCCAGCGTTCAGACCTTCTGGATAGGGTGCGCCGATTCACGAGTTCCCGACTCGGTCATCACAGCTGCTCGTCCTGGAGAGATTTTTGTCCACAGGAACATTGCCAAGTTCGTCCCCCTCCTCGCGTTCCTCTGAACCCCAAACCAACGCCACCTTCCCCAGCCAATTGCATCTAGATGACCACAATGTATTGTCTGCCCTCCGATACGCCGTTGACTATCTGGGCGTTCAACACGGTGCTTTTCCTCTTCTCTCTCAGTCCTGACTGCATCCCAACCGTTTATCTTTTTGCCCTTCATCCGGCTTGTCCTCCCTACAGTCATCATTGTCGGTCACACGGAGTGTGGAGGCGCCGCTGCATGTCTTGGAGCCGCCCAGTCGCCAACCCTCAATCTCGAAGAGCCAGCCATTGCCACCATATCCTCGCTGCCCGCGGAGTCCGCCCTCAACCGCTGGTTAGAACCGCTTACCCGCCTTGCCGCATCGCTCCACCTTTCGTCAATCCCCCATGCTGAAGCCCTTCCCGTCGTCGTTGAGGAAAACGTCAAGATCCAGGTTGAACACCTCGCGAACACGCAAACTATCACGGATGCTTGGACCAAGGGCACTCGCAAAGGCCAATCTGTTTGGATCCATGGTTGGGTGTATGACTTGCACACTGGCCGCTTGAGGGACCTGAACATTTCTCGTGGACCCCCCGGTGCCGAATACCCTAAATAATGGAGTGTTTGTATCCTCAATGATGCACCACCCCTTACTTAGTATGCGGAGCACTTAGGCGGACCTTGTACTAAATAATATCTTCGGGCACTGCTGCATCATTAGGAGTAGATGGGCCAGTATTAAGTTTTTCAATGCTCAACATAGATGTCGAAATAACACGTGTAACAACTTTGTGGGTCTCCTACAAGTACTTGAATCAATTTATGAGGTCTGGTGATTCTGGCTGTTTAGTGTGGAAAGTTACTATATGATCCGTTGACAGGGTGTGATTAATTGCAACAAATACTTACATAAAACAGCACTTGCATACGCACCATGATGTTGGCACTCCTCATTCCAGCCTAACCAGGACGGCTCTCCACTCAGCCCGGTCTTCCACCCCTCAAAACCCGCTGGATATGGCCGAGCCAGCACATATTGCGCATTACGACCGTCTGTTGGTTCAGATTGCATCATACAATACGAATCTGCAAGGAATTCTCGGTCTTCCGCAGGATTTAGTAGATTGGTTGGCACCAACGCTGCAAGTCTCAAACTTTCTTTCGACGGAACGGCGAGCACCAGACATTGTCGCTGTTGGCTTTCAGGAACTTCTGCCTTTACATCTTGGCCGTGGGTTCACTGTGCTATAGATAACTTAGCTTTTCGCTGACAACTTAACGCGTCTTTAGTTTCTGGACTATCCAGATCACTTATCGACAACAGGAACGCCCTTATTCTTTCCCAGATTGAAGCTCATGCTCCAAACAAGGATTCTTATTCACTCATTGCCAAGGTCGTGAATGTGGGGGTGGCATTGCTGGTTTACGGCCGCGACGAGGGAATTGCACGCAGAGCCTGCGATGTGGAAACTGCGTGGACAGGATGTGGGCCTGCGTACATGGGTAATAAGGGTGCTGTAGGCGTGCGCTTTCGGGTGTCTGGACCTGAAGGAGCGGTCGGGGAGACTTACACGTATATTCCTCCCATTTTGAATGGATCGCAAATTGTGTCTGATACCCCTTTCGCAGTTTCTTGAATTGTCATCTGACACCATTCGACCACAAGTTAAAGGAACGTTTGGTAGACTACCAACATATTGTCGAAAGATTGCTCTTCGCTCCTCTGTCGTCAGATTCGAAGATTCCAAGTACGCTGTATGAGACCAGCCACCTTTTCCTCCTCGGCGACCTCAATTTCCGGCTTGATATTCCCCAAGATCATACATTATACCGCAAACGTTTCTCCCAAGATTTTTCGCAAGCTATAGAATCGGAACGAGTTAGAGAGGAGCTGAAAGAGTTTGATCAACTCACGATTGAGCGGCGCAAAGGCACCGTGTTCGTGGGTTTACATGAAGGTGATTTCTGGAAGTTCAAATGCAGCTACAAATACAAGATAGGAGAAGTGGATAAATACAGGTATAGCCATTAGTACTCCTGCCCAATGGGATTAATATTAATTCCATTTATAGTGTAAAACGCGTCCCCTCCTGGACGGATCGCGTTCTATATTCGACTTACACCGACTCACCAGAAAGCTCAAGCATCACAAATTTGCTTTACACCAGTATCCCTTCTTATACAACCTCGGATCACGTGCGTCTTCCCCGCTGTTACTAGTCTGACTAGTAATAGTCTGCTTGCTCATTCTATTTCTAACTTTATATCCTCCAGAAACCTGTCGTTTCTCTGTTGCTTCTTCCTTCTCGACCTGTAGAAGCCTCCTCTAGTATTCCAATCATACATCTTCCACCCAGCTATCAGCCCAAGCCAGATCCTCAGGCCAACCTCAAGCGATATATCGGGCGAGTCTTCGACCGCATCATTGGTATCATTTGGTGGTTACTCACTCTGCTTGGGGCTGGTTCGGGCATTATTGGAATTTTCAATTTCTTCCTTGGATTAAGTGCCTGGACCTGGTGGAAAATTAAACCAGCGGGTGGTGGACACAACGCTACAGTTTGAATTTCTAATATCTTGTATCTGCCTTAGGATTGTTTCGACATTTTGGACAATGTACTCGAGTACATAATGACTTGTATAAGTTTAACGATCTAAATATTTATATAGAATGTGTTTCTGGAAGTACTGTAGCGAACTGTATGGTGGAACTCGTAACTGTCATGATAATTGTTGCCTATTTAAAATAATATATGTAACACGTAACGCAGCCCATGGTGCTAACTTGGACCTAAAGCAGCCTGAGGCTGGAAGTAATGCACCTCAGATTCATTCAGTCTGCTAACTCGGTCTAAATTTAGTACTGTGGCTGTACCGAGGAGTCAATACCTTGTAATAAACACATGAACAAACAAGGGTCTAAGTCAGCTAAGTAGAATCTGGATAGTTGGAACCCCAGATCACCACCTCCATTATGGCTGCCTTAGCTTCGTGAGTTTCTCTTTCATTATGTGTCGAACGAAGACCAGTTCTGAAAATATTATAGACTTCTCCCGCGACCCCTTAATGCCCCCTCTCTGTCTGATGATGAGGAACAGACACGAATCATTGCAGTCTCTCAGTCAAACACTGTCATTGCTCGCACTGCTATTCCCCCCTACGGTCAGAGGTCAGGATGGAAACCATCATCTTTGGAGGACTTCGGTAAGTCGCATTCAACGGTGAATAACCTGAGCCACGATACTGAGATATTATCCAGGCGACGGCGGTTCATATCCGGAATGCCACATTGCACAATATCCTGTTGGGATGGGCAAGAAGAAGGTTGGTACATCCACCCACATACTGTATTCCATGCTTACTCTCGCCAGGCATCATCTGGGAACACACTGGCTCTTCAAGTTGATAGCGAAGGGAACGTCCGATATGATGCCATTGCTCAACAAGGGCAACGAGAAGGAAAGATAATTCAGTCACAATTTAAAGACTTGGTTCCTTTGGCCCAGAGGAAAGACCTCGAAGATAAAGACAGGATTATGGAGCGGCCATCGGAAGACGAAGTCCAAGCTACCGCTGACAAGACACGTGCAGCATTAGAGAAGCTTGTAAATGGTAAAATCAAAGCTGCGCAACCTAAAAACGTCCCCGACAGTCAAGGGAAAACGTCTTTCATCCGATATACTCCTGGGCAGCAGAATGGTGAGGCTGGGCTGAAGCAACGGATTATCAAGATGTCAGAAGTGGTTGAGGATCCCCTAGAGCCCCCAAGATTCAAGCACAAAAAAATTCCACGAGGTCCTCCCAGTCCCCCTCCGCCGGTACTTCGTAGCCCTCCGCGAAAGGCAACTGCTGCAGAGCAAAAGGAATGGATGATTCCCCCTTGTATTTCAAATTGGAAGAACAACAAAGGTTTTACTATCCCTTTGGACAAGCGCCTCGCTGCGGATGGACGAGGATTGCAGGACGTGAGCTTCTCGAGTTTCTCCGCATTATTACTCTCTAACTTGTTTGCAGATTCACATCAATGATAATTTCGCCAAATTTTCAGAAGCTTTATTCGTTGCTGACCGACATGCTCGTGAAGAAGTTCGCCAGAGGTCTCTAATGCAACAAAAACTTGCCCAAAAAGAGAAAGAATCAAAGGAAGAGAACCTTCGTATGCTCGCTCAACGTGCCCGTGAGGAGCGTGGCGGTATTGCTCAGAAGCCGACACCCCAAAGTCAAGCTGCCATGAAGTCATCCTTGGCTGCATATGGAAGCGACAGTGGTAGCGGCAGTGAGGCGGAATCAGAGGCAGAGTACGACAGTGGAGAGGATGAAGAAGCCCGCAAGCTCCGCGATAATATGCGGCAGGAGAAGAGAAGAGAACGTGAAAGGGAGATGAGAATGAGCAACATGGGCCAAGAGCAACGTGCCAAAATGCTCGCTCGACAGCAAAACAGAGATATTTCCGAGAAGGTGGCTTTGGGATTGGCAAAACCCACCTTGTCGAAAGAATCAATGCTCGACTCACGCTTGTTCAATCAAGAATCGTTATCCGGAAACTTTGCTGATGACGACGCTTATAATCTGTACGATCGACCTCTTTTCCATGGATCTACTGCTGCGGCTGCTATTTACAAGGCCAGAGGAAATATCGAAGAGGGTAATGACGAGTCATTCGGTGGTGGAACTGAGGAAGGTATTGGCAGAGCCCTTGACAACGACCGCTTCAACCTCGGACAAGCACGCGTTGGTTTTGAGGGTGCCAAAGATCAGGAAATTAGAGAAGGCCCCGTACAGTTCGAGAAGGACACAGGGGATGTATTCGGTTTGAACCAATTCTTAGATGAAGCGAAGACAGGAAAGAAGCGAGGTCTTGATACCGGAGTGTGAGTGCACGCAACAATTGTTTGAGGCTTATCTTTCTAATCTTTCGTTAGTGGTGGATCTCGTAAACGACAACAACTCGAAAAGGCTTCGGAGCGGGAGTGAGCTGTCTGGTTTACTATGTTCAGTTGTAACATCACACTATTTATTCACATCAGGCTTTTTCGACACATACCAATATATATTCTGTAACTTTAATAAAAGTCTATGCATCACAAGCTTGAGATGACGCAAAGGAACTACCTCAACGTTTTGAGATTCATGTCACTATTGGATTTTTCGAGAACCATTCAGGTCGCCGCGGCCCGCACACAATCGCTCACAAGCTGATCTCTTCGGCTCTCGTTCAGCATCTCCCGAAAGGCAGGCACTCTTTGCAGGATCGGTGCACCATTTTGAAGTAAAATATAAATTGATATATTTTCTATCTAATGCATCATCTTCATGAATAAAGCACCAGGGTCATCATGTAGATGTAAGTAATGTGAATTTTATAGACATACCGTGTTTTACCGCTCCTCGGCACACGCGATTGAAATCGTTGCACAGAGCGGTAACAAATCTTCAGGTGACCAATTAAATTGCTCAGCACTATAACATAACACATTAAGAATGTAAATATGCAGAAGAAATGGGAATTACTTTAATAAAATCTAGTGAACTTGCCGTATTCTTGTGGGGAGTCGAAAATGACCGAAAACCACTCCTTTGCACAGCTGTGACATGTGTTACTTCCGCGTCCCCACGGCCTCCGATCCCACATCAAAGCTGTCACGTTGCGCGGACATGATGGCTTCTGATGTCACGCTCAGCAGTCTCCATCAGTATTGGATTTATATCTCCTTCAAATTTCTTTTTACCGCCCCTTTTTTTGAATTTGAACAGTAGCATATTAGGATAAGGTTCTACTCTATTTTTTTCGCACCCGAATTCACGGTACTTTTGAAGTAAATGAGGATAGAATTTACCGTGTTTTCTGTACATTGGTTCATTTTACTTGAATTGGGCCAATTTCTCCTCGACCTGGAATCGTGAATTTTTGAATTTTTTAGTGGGTATACATATATGGCATATAGACCCGCTTAAAAAATATCTAAGCATTTGGGTAGAAACTGACCGAGAAATTCGCAGGTGTGCCAAGGAGTGGTAGTGTGCGAAGGAGCGGTAAAACACTGTACATAAGTAAATCAAATGATTCCGTCTCTGGGCTCGGCCCGAAATTGCCGGGAAGATTCAGAAATGTGGTGCTGGCTTTATGTGTGAATCTTGACTTAAGCTCGACCGCCCATATCGACTTCCTTCATGGCCAACCAAAAGGTCGAAAAGCCTCCATCAAGTCTGCAGAGGCAAACGGGTGTACGTATGGTACTCAGTTACACGGGAATTCCTCCTTCATGGCTTGACAAGCGACCAAAACTGCCCTCCAGGAACTGGCTTATATTTCTCTCCGTCACGTCTTCCGTTCTTGGCCTATATATTTATGACCGTCGTGAATGCAAACGTATCAAACAGACCTACATTGACAAAGTCAAACACCTATCGGAAGTGTCTTTAGATCCCTTCGAGTCTCCTCGCAAAGTGACAGTCTATGGCGCTAAATGGCCAGGCGACGAGGAATACGACCAAGGCATCAAGTACTTCCGGAAGTATGTCAAGGTCGGGGCAGATAGTGTTCTCTTGTTTCTGAACTTGCTGACAATTGTCTTACAATTTGAATAGCCCATTCTTGTCGCCGCTGCTATCGACTACGAGATGATACCAGGCAAAAGGTACGGGGACATTGCAAACCGCGTCGCTGAGGACATCCGCAGACGTAGACGGCTGGATCAGGGTCTCGACCAAGATTCGGATGCCAGGAGGGTTTTGCCGACCTACATGCCTGTTCCTGAACGAGAGAAACGTGAGCTCGATGGTGGTGTCGTTATTATTGGGCGTCCGACGTTCAAGGAATACATGGCTGGATTGTGCAAAGGCTGGACGGAAGGCCTTCAAAAGGTTGATCCAGATGAAGAACTTTCTCGTGAACTGGAAAATGATAACCATTTCGACGAAATTGAAGAATCCGATAATTTTGGCGATGAATCTACTCCGGCGGAAGCGTCTCAATCTAAACCCTTGCCTATCTCGTCACAAGCGGCCTTTCCCGTGTTTTCAGCTGTTCATACCCGACGAACTTTTAAATCATCAGCCACGCAACCAGAATCCGGAAGTTCCTCCTCGACGCCGCTAACCGTCATTCCGGCTCAACCTCCGCTCCTTCTTGTTCCATTCACGAACTACATCGGTATCACCCAGATCCCTCTTATGATCTGGGGATTCTTTAATCAAAGACATAAGGTTCGCTCAGGCGCAGAGGCTGGCTACCGCTTGGTCAAGAACGAAACACGTCCAATTGAAGTTCCTGAATTCGAAGATTGTGTTGTCCCTGCAACGGGCTCGGCCGAAAAAACTCTTTCGGCGAATCACGGTGATTTGGACTTTGACAAGCAAGCGGAAGGGTATTACAAAAAGTCGTTGAACACTTTTGCGGAAGACACGGATAATATTCGTCAAAAATACTACGACACCCTTCCAAAGAAATTGGCCACTGCTCGTGAACTTGCTCGAGGCACGCGTGAACACACCAAGGATGAATACGACAACCCCCCTCCAACAGAAGTCGAACTTCGGGCTGAAAGACTAAAGAAAGAACGAAGATGGAGAGACGACGTGGCGGGTTGGGAAATTATCAAGCCAACAAGTAATGTACAATGGGACGAACGGCTGAAGGGAGCCCTGAGGATCTTCGTTGAACCCCACGATCCAAATAATGAAGACACTGAGTCACCTTAACACCTTAATCTATGTCGTAGAGTACATCTTAACCCATACCATACATACGTAATTTAGTTCTTATAAGTTTGCAATATAACATGCAGGGCACTCTTGATAAGGTTAAAGTAGGAGGGAAATGGAAAGTCTATAAGATATCGACCGATTCGCTTTGCAGCCATGCATCCAACTCCGCAAATTCGTCATCTACAATTTCCACCCGATGCTCCTGGAAGGTGCCACCAAGATTCTGCACATTGTCGATTGCGAATGTATCACCGTTAAGACCAGGGTTAGACAAGATCAGGGAATTTGTTTCCTGGAAATTCTCGTTTTCTATAACTCCGTTGGGAGGTTGTTGAATAACGGGGTAAGTCTTGACTGTTTTAGTTGGAATGACTATTTCAATTGAGCTATCGCTGTCTGACGTGTCCAAGAACAGGCCGATGTACTCCTCTCGCGTTGAGGATGAAGATGACTATTTTCTACATCTTGAATTATTTCAACTTTTGACTAAATTTATTTACTCGCCATGTCTGCCTGATCGGACTTGATGCGTTTATTGGGACGGCTGGATTCAAATTTCTCATCGACAGGTGTGCTATGCTGATTATCAATAATTCGTCCTTGCCGTTCTTTCGAAAACTTAGGCAGAGGAATGATAGCTTCAGGCAGATCCTCAGAATCGTTGTCGGAAAAATCTTCCACGAGCTTAACTGGTTCTGGATCTGCCAATTGTGTAAAGGAGATATCATATCCAGCTGGTGCCCGGATCTTGCGCTTCGATGGACGGGATGATTCCAGTTTCAATCTTTTCCCCGCGGCAAGCTGGAGGTTTTGAGCTACTTGAGTGCGTTCGTGTATCGAATCCAAATTTTTGATAATTTTCAATTCCGCCTTGCTGGGTGCAGAAATTTGTGGGTGCACACGGAGTCTTTGAATATTTGAAACAGGTTTTGCAGTGGTTTCTTGCGAGTTATGACCTTTAATTTTCGATGTTGTTGGCTGCTTTAGACCTTCCCGACAACTATGTAGCAATGTGATACATGTCGGTCAAAATGGGATAGTAATTTCGACATACCAGAGATGTCGACACTTGGTTTTGTCCTTACATGTATGATTACACTCGTACGTTCCGTCAGATCGGACCTTCGCCTCGAGAACCTTATGATTTGGCCCCTCGATTACAGGGTGTTCAATCGGTAGTGACTCGTCTTGCTTCGACGGTTTCTTCGTATCCTCGAGATCTAAAGTTGGTAGCATTGGGATCAGATGGGGGAAAGGAGTGTGGAACAACGTACCTTCCATTATTTCGGACTTCGCAGCCCCAAGAGCACTACTACTATCCAACGTCATATTCCAGAAATCGGGGTCGTCTTCCAATCCGACAAGGTCCAAGTCCTGTATAACATCGCGCTGATACTAACATGAGTATTTGCAATGTTGAAAACAACACTGACTATCGAGGAAATGGGTCGCGTATCCAAGACTGGGTATTCACTTGAAGGGATACTTGGTTTATACAAATGCTGCGAAACAACCCCGGCAATAGTTTCCTGCAAAGCCTAATTTGTAAATGCATATGAGTTGTAAAAAATACGCACAGATGTTACGACTACTATAACACTTTGACTTGGCTTGGTCAATTCTGCTGTTACTTTAAAAGATTTTCCACCCTTGAGTGCTTTAGTTCTGTGCTAACAATCAGCAAAATACTTGTCACACACGAGCACCTTACGTACGGAATACGACGAAGGTCAATAAGATCACAGTCAGAGGTCAAAGTCAAGACTGCCGTTGTTTGAAACGCTCGCATGCGCTGCTTTTTCGCTTTTGAAGAATGTACCAATTTTTGTTCCAGTAAACCGCACTCAATGACGAGATCAACTTGAACTGGGCTTTTCCCTCCATCCGAATAAATGGCTGTCTCTTTAATCGCAAGGGTGTAGCAAGGGAGGTCGGCTATAGATGCAAGAACGTCCAGACCAAACGGAGGTCGTCGGTTGAGCAACTAAGTGGACAGTAATGACGTCAGGCGGAAGACCCGAAAATCGGTGGCTTAAGATGGTAGTATACCGTTTCGATCTTTAGGGGGCTTTGCTTGCGCAATGACTCGAAAGAAGTAATGCCATGCTCTGCGAGAACCTGGTTTCATTGTTAATCAATATCTTTGTCCTGGAGTACACATTCTACCTTGATGCTATAATAATAATAAATGATGTTTTTGATCAGTACCGGATTTTTTCAGTGCCAGTGCTTCATGACTGACGATTTTTCTCCCATTTGCTCGATTTGCCGGAGGACAATTGCTCGATCTTCCCATGCCTTTGCAGACAGGCACCGAAACCTGTGGTGTGCGAAGTCGAAAAGGCTTGTACAAATAGATCGAATTCGAAACAGAACTTACAGCTCCAGGGCGTGCTTGATTGTAGAACCATCTTTCTTCACCACAGAAATGTCGAGAAATGCTACGAATATATGCATAATTTCGCTTCACAAAGAATAGCATCGAAACTGACCTCTTGCTATCCTTGCAACATGCTTAAAGATGCAGAATGCTTCGAGTTGAGGTTGACTATCTGGACCTTTGTATTCGTTTAGGTTGATTCCACCCAGGACAGCCTGGAGGAAGACATGAATGTGGAATTTGAGAATTCTGTTTCAAAGTAGACATACCTGAACAAGTAAGAAAACCTTGTCGGTTGTCGTCTCTACCCTTTTCGTCACTTCAAACCGAATGTCCTGGTCCTTTCTCAATTTGTTGAAGTTCTGCAATGTTATCAAGGTCATCCGGCATCCCGTTACAGAATGCAGCAAAGAACAATGACTGACCGCTTTCTCAGATGCCCTGAGCTTAACATCATGAAACCTAATGGTGCAATTCAGACACTGTATACCCCGCTGAGAAGAAAGTAAACGGACTCCTCTGCCCCGCATATACCTTCTAGCTATTAAGAAGATTAGTAGAGACAGACGGCCGATCATTCGTTATGACTTACTATTTCACGTAGGCTTGCTTGCTTGGGTATAGACAATAAGGTGTCCATCTGGGGGTAGTGAAGGTGAAATCCCAGAAATAAAATCGGAAAAAGGAGATATACAGTTGCTCGCCGAAGGTACAGCTAAATAGCCGTTAATTGACTCGGAATCATATCAACAAAGTATTTACCTTGCTCATGATCTCGCCGTACTTTGTCGAGCTTAACTTTCCTACGTCGCAGCCACCTTCAACATGGTCGACCAGCTGTGATTTCTTCAATTGTTCGATGCTGCCTAAGATAATATCATTAACGTTTTCCTCATAAGACTTGTCATTGTCCATTGCAGGATTTAATGAATAAAATTTGGTATTTCTCTGCATCCTTTGATAGAGGAACGAGCTTCGAAGCCAAGTTTTGGCAGTTTCGACGTCGCTGATAGTTTTGAGTCCAATCTCGGAATTCAGGTGTTCCACCAAATTGATATGCAAAGAGCTCTCCAGGATAGTATTTCCCTGGGCCAAAGCCCGATACTTGTTCTCGACATCGGTCTCGCAGAGAATGACAGATATGCCTTCTTTGTCTGTTAGACTATGGAAATAAGGTGCTGAACCGTCTAATTTCGGTCTATTGCCTACCAAATTGAGGTCGTCCCTATGCAAAATTAGTTTGGTACACTTGAACAACAAGCAAAATCACATACAGCTCGACCCAGCATCTGTATTATATCAAGGTCGGAGTACTCTTTCGATATATTGTTTTGAAATGTGTGCACCCCTTTAATGACAACCATTTGCGCAGCTATGTGATCAACAGATTTGTGAGCATGTGGCTGCAGAGTTTGAGCAGATAGTGTGTACGCAAATTTACACCCACTGCTAGTGTCTATAGCAGTCGACATTAGTGTAAACCATCCAAGGGAAAACTTTTCCGCACCGATGTTGCCACTAATACACGAAGCACGCCTTTGAGATAGAGCTGCTCCGTGTTTCTACGGTCGTCCATTATGAGACCGGCATGGTGTACACCAATGCCGACATTAGCCATCTCTTTTATAAAATTATGATGTTATGAGTTATATACTTGAGAGGGTGATGCGGTTAATATACCATCAAGCCGTTTGTCACAAAAGTTATGGCTGATTCTTTGCGACATATTGAGGTTAAAAACTTTATTAAAGACGGAAAGGCGAAAAACCTCGATGGGCGAGACCAGGGTAAATTTGCTCTTTTATTCTCGTTCTCCAAGAATTCTTTCATTAATTGCTCCGCTGTTCCGAAAACCCCTACAACAGAATAAGTTTTGTTTTGAGAAAGATACTTCACTGACCCTTTCTGGTAGCACAAAAGACTAGGATAGGCTTTCCAACCGAAAGTTGCTGCAGGGTAGAATATAGCTTATAGTCGAGAAGTTTAGCAAATTGGAAGTCATTTTGCCCGCTCCGGCGAGGTATACCAATAACGTGTCGTGTAAGCTGGCATGGCCTATATGCTTCGCCAAACTGCATGATTTCTTTGTGAGACATAGAGTTGTAAAATTGACTTGGGACATACTTCGTATACTCTTGCCGGTGCCGACGATCCCATGCCACACCCAATCCATCGTGCAACGTCCTGAATGTTTGGGACGGTCGCTGAAACAAAAACGAAGCGGATTGAGGTACCTCGAAGCTTCATCCGCGATATCACTACTTCAAGTGTACTTCCTCGAGATTCATTCAGAATATGAACCTGATGAAATTACAGCAGAGATTTCAATCAATGCAGCCTGGTGACTCACTTCATCCACCAGGAATAGTTGAATTTGGGATAAGAGTTGTTCATGCTCAAACCTGATTGGATTTTGTATGAGGCTAAGTTTGAAATTTCAAATAGGAATGGATTTACCAGTTTCGCGTCAAGCTGTCCCACTTTTCGCACTATACATAATGATTGTCAGAGTTAACATTAGGATGATTTCTTGGGAGCATACGGTAGTAACTCTGGAGCAACGCATTAGAATGACGCATACATATATGCACACATAAGGAGACTTACATTATCGTAGCATTCTTGGCCTCACTCCAGGCATTATTTCCAATAACAACAGTATCACCTGTAAGTTCGCAGCCTATGGCAATCTTTGTTTACCTTTTTACACAAGGAAGTTCTGCGTTTACTGACATTTTAAACCCATTGGTTCAAACTTAGCAACCCAATCCTGAAATCTCTCCGAACACAATGCCTATCACATCAGGGCGGTGAGCTCAACATACGAGAAAGAAAGGGTGTGATTACTTTGGTAGGCGCGACATATACACATTTGAACATTTTCCGCATGTTTTTACTCTTTTCAAGCATCCGAATCAAGCCAAGTTCAAAAAGAATCGTTTTACCGCTTCCGGTGGGAGCTAATCAATTCGTAAATGGGCTGAGATACATCATTGAGATTGTCACATACCACTGACGACCTTGAAAATTGACCGAATATAAAGTGGTGAGAACAGATTATAAATACAGGGTGCAGTATTCACTAGATTGTTGTCGCAGTTCATCACCTAATTGACAAGAGAGACGCATTGAGCTTTTGAGTTGTGGGTATACTATAACGCACCTCGTCGAAACAACTGGATTGAACTGCGTTGAAGACTCCGAACTTGAAGATACTTCGATATATATCGGCTATGTATCAATGATGAATATATGCATGTCAACAAGTGCCCACTCAATCACATGTTAGCTTAAGCAAGCGTACGTAGATCTGAGACTGGGCGTAGCCAAATGCCATGGGAGTTCCTAGGGTTAGGCTTCAAGTTGGCAAAATCTCCCTTGTGGGGTTTAGCAGCACATTCGGTATCAGTTTGTTGATGAGGTTGCGACTTTGCACAAAAATCTCCTTGATAAGGGTTTGGGACTTGGGCATAGTTGCCTTGAAAGCAAGTTTGCTCTTTTGCACAGATAGCGTCAAATGGTACTTAAGCCAAGGATTAAACAGGATGTAAAACATAATACCGGCTTACTGGGAAGGTTATCAAGAAGAGAGGCTCTTTCCTGAAATGCTGGAGAGTGGTCCCCAGAGCGGTCCATTGCGTCAGAGGTGGACAGCACACTGACTGGTTGTCGGCGAAAAGTTTGCGGTGCGGATAAGTAAGATGAATCATAATCCATATGGTACACCATCGTAGGTGTTGAGGATGAAACTATTGCGATAATGGGATGTCACCCACGGTTTTGAACGCGCATGTACTCACGGATATCATCCGACTCATGATAAAAGTCGTCTAATTTCGACGGACTTGAAGTGCTTCGAATTGGCTGAGTGTTTTGTTCATTGAATGAATTATAGGAGTCCAAGAAGTCTTCATAATATTCATCTTCCATGCTGATTGTCGGACGACACTATGGTGTTGGATGTCAAGAAAGAGCTCAGATTCAGGAGGCGCGGCGCGGCGCATGTCGCAGGGCGTGACGAACGACGCGCCTATTCACGTGATTCATATGTTGCGCTGTGACTGTGACGGGCGCGTAAATTAGCTCAACACAGCTTGACCGTTCTCATCCATTTGATTTCCCGCACAAAGGAGCATATCGCGCATAAATGGCAACTGCTCAACCCGCACAGCCCACGCAGCAGCAGCAGAAAGAGATGGCACGCAAGCTAGAGGAGTACATTGAAAAGTGAGAACAGCATTGCACGACTCAGCCTTTGTCCTTACCCTAATCTACTTCGATAGGATCCATTACTCAGACCGTTACTCAGACGATGAATATGAATACCGCCACGTTATCTTGCCAAAGCAACTTCTGAAGTTGGTCCCAAAGGACTACTTCAATGCCGATGATTCTGGAACTCTTCGCTTACTCAAGGAGGCGGAATGGAGGGGAATTGGCATCACTCAAAGTCTTGGATGGGAACACTATGAAGTTCATGGTGGGTTGATAATATATGCATATATAATGCCCTTGCAACTTATCCTCATTAGCTCCTGAACCACACGTTCTGCTCTTTCGACGTCAGAAAAACTACGTGCCACCTCAACAGACCAGGGCGAAGGATGCAGTAAGACGGAAGTGATCCTGGCGTCATAGATACTGTCCTTATTCTGCAAAGCTGTATGTCGTGTGGTTCCTGTTTTTCTTTTCCTCGGTACATTTTGTTATAACTTGGTGTGATTTGCTTTGTATCTCATACACAAAACCCTCGCTGTTCCTTGCATTCCCGTACTCGCATCCTATTGTATATCCAGCATCACACATTCCGACTGACCGTCGTGCCTTTTGTTTTCCATATGTTGGTTCATTTCGGCCTATTTCAGATAAGTGAAATTCAATGTACAACAGACCATTGTGATAAGTACATATTCATGTAGACTAAAATCGTGATATCGGGAGATCGTTCCATTCAACCATAGGTCCGGGGTCGACAGATACCTCAAGGCCATTCCTGAAAGATTTCATATCTTCGATGAATACTGCATCTGGCATTTTGCGGTCTTCATCGCCTTCCACAGGATATGAATCCACAATTGCAGGTAGCTGAACCAACAACTCCTTGGCATGTTCTTTCAGGTTTTTTGCCCAATACTGTCCGTAATCAATGATAGTAGGATTCTCATTCGGGATGACGGTTTTCCAGGCTTTCACATCGACTTCGGGCAATTTTTGATGCACCAAACCTTCGAAGGCTTCCGATGCGGTAGCACTGACATGTTTTGGACGCGGCTTTTGAGATATCATATGAACCGAAAGCTTCGCCCTTGAGTTGGAGGATTGATGGACTCGGGACAGGAATAGTTTGAGAATATCGTCTTTCGTGATCACGTCGAGCAGTGTAGCATCCTTTTCCCCTGTATCAATTCTATCAGCGCATGATTCAAGCACGATGAGATGTGACATACTTCTGTAGAAATCATGGTGTCCATTGGTTACTTGGCCTAGATATTTAGAGACTTCTTCCGCAAGATTCTTGTTCGCTTCACGCCATTTCTTTTGCAAGCTAGTCCTATGAATTGCGAACTCTTCCTTCGTCATTTCTTCTAGTTTGGTCTTCATGTCGTCGAGAAAAGCTTCGACTCGAGTTTCGAGGTAACCTGGCTTCTTTTCGCTCTGAATGACAATACGGAGACCCCTTTCGACATCACCGGGTAGTGTCCAAGAAGTGCATGTAACGATGTAGCCAAGCTGCTCCCTGGTGCGGAGAATGTTGAAGGCAGGTTCGCTCAGGATCTGAGTAAGCAAAGCAGAGCTGGTCCGTAGCTTTTGATCTGTGATAGGTCCAAAGTAAGTAAAGTATGTCAGAGCTGAGTTTGCCTGGTTCGGATTAGGAATGGGGGCCGAATATATGAAGTTGGATCCTAAATGATAGATGAGAAAATACGAGGTCTAGTGCTGTGAAAATGTTACATGCCTTCAGGCAATATCAGGCCATGGTCGTTCAGTTTGGCGGCAGAAAATGGCGATTGTCCAAGGCCGTCCTCAACGATTTCAGCTATCTTGATGGCCTCGTCTTTGTACAGGTTCCCCGCTGCGAGAATTCGAACGCTGACTTGAGAAAGAAGGGATTTCCTATGTTCCTGAACTTCTGCCACCGTAATAGCTAACCAGAAGTTATTGATTAATTTTTATATCGGAGCACATAGGCTTACTAGGAAGTTCTTTGAGCTTTTCTTCCTGAGTATATTGTTGCTTCGTCATTAGGTAGCGGGCGTAGTAATCGGAAAGAGAGTACGATTGTCCAAGGAAAAAGTTCTCATATTCTCGGCGCGCCTATATCATTTCAAGTCAGTAAATGTTTGATTGACAACAATATAAACGAACCTCTTCTTTGACGACATCGAGCCTTTTAGGGTCAATAGGAACACTTTTGATTTTTTCGAGAACATGATCGACCAGAACCGCCATTTTGTCATTGTACCCATTCATGCTGACATACAGCCCGGCGGCGTGGGGTGTGAATTTGTACGAGAGACCAGCCAAGTCCGCGTTGTAAGAGAACTCCGTCAAGGAATCATTCACGACATCGGAATAGAGCCTGAAAGGTTGCATTAAATTAACAAGACGAACAAAACGTATTACAATTGCGCACCGCGTTAAAACTGATGCTCGAGCGGATGAGTTGGCTACGTGACTGGCATTGAAGTGAGCAAAATTCTCAGAGTCCATACGCAGACAAACCTTCGCATATCAACAACAACATGGGCCTTTGGCACCCAGAACATATCATCCTTTTTGTGCCATAAGGTAGATAATTGTGTTTGGCGGATCAGGAGAGGCCGCTTCAATGGCTATTGACGAAAGTAAGAATCAAGAAACTATGAAAACAGTTCACATACCTCCACAACTTCCTTCTTCTCAACTTCTAGATTAGTAGGAATGAATTCGTTGGGGCCAGGGAGGAAAAAATCGGGAATGTCATTCTTTCCTTCAGCCTGACCATCATTAGAACCGTGTAAGCTCTGAGCTGTAAATTCACACTTACTTCAGCTATAAATATATCATCAAACCTTTGAACGGCATAGTCAGTCCCATAGTATGGTTCCTTCTCCCAACTGAGGTCAGGGTGGAGCTTTACATGATCGTCTTTTTTGGCCATCAAAACAACACGGCTCTCGGAGATACGGAATTTTTCCAGGTATTCTTTGGTCTTCTTTTCACCTCGTTGCCTTTCTTCTTCGTTTTCCCAGTTCCATGCAAGACGAGGTGCTGTAAGGAGGAGTTCCGGTGGAATAGGCCATGCCGTATGTTCCGAAATCCAAGTTGCATAATTATCTGGACGCCTCTTCTCAGCAAAGCGGAAGCGTATTGATGAGAGATTGGCAACTTCTTGGTGGTGGTAGTCGTCGAACGATGATGATCTCAGAAGTTCGATATACTTGTACGCAGCTAAAATTACCGAACGATAGTTCTCTATTTGTTCTAGGCTTCAGCAAGATTCGAACACATATCAAGGATGTACTCACCAAAGCCCTCGGGTGTTAGATAGACAGTAATCTTGAACATTGCAAATCCACGAGCCAGATTTTGAGGGCCACAGCTAAGAGCTGTAAGCCAATGTTTGTTCTTGAGATAAGAATGGAGGGAGCCAGGTCCTTCGTGCCCAACAAAATGCGAGATGAAATTGGCGGGTTTGTACTTCCAGAATGGTGGTTGATATTCCAAGGGGAAGGAAATTTCGAGAGCATGAAATGCCATGATAGTTTGTACCGACACGAGTGTCTAGGAGGTATGCTTCAGATCAGTTATGCGCCTAAAAAGTTGAGAACCCTACTCCTTTCTGCTCAGAGCCAAAGGGATGGTCGTTAATCATTGGAAGACCTTCACGGCCGCGATTCTGAATAGGCGAGAAAAATTTTGCCGTTAAATTCGCCAGATCATCCAGGGATTCTGGTGGGTCGTCAACAATAGATTCTTTTTGGGCGATCTCGGCGATTCTGACCTTTGCCTACAATGGCTAATCTCATTCGGCTAGCGCAATATTCTTTATTCCACCATTCAACCAACCGACGACGCGTCTCACGACCAACAGAGCCACCATCCTCGTCCGTCTCGCTGCTGATCGATACCTGCGAAGGAGCTGGTGACGGAATACGAGATGAAATAGGCGTCTGAAGGTGAGTGAAGCTCGCAGGAACAGAAACATGAGATAATATGCTTTTTTCGGGACGTTCCTTCGCTGCTTTGGATAGGCTGTCTCGATTTCCGCTCCCAAATTTGGCCCAAGGATGCCCCGGTTTAGTGAGATGTTTATTCAACTGAAAAATCCGCCACATATCTGCTTGATGATTTTTCTTGTGTTCCGAGTCAACTGCATTCAGTTCACGTAAGGTGCAAGAAGGTGCGAATAAAGGGCAATGAAAGAACGCGGAAAACCGTTCCAAAGCACCAGGCAAGGCAGACGTAGCCACGTTGAAGTAGTAATTCGTGTTTGATGTGGAAGTGTAAGCATTTGAAGACCCATTATTCTTGGAAAGAAACTAGAGATGCGGGAAAGAGTGTCGGTATGCAATTCCACGACTTCAAAGGGTAAAACTAATACATACCTCAGAGTAATCATTTTCCTGGGGGAATTTTTCTGTCCCCTGAGAGTTGAACGATTATCAACACCAAAGACGCGCGATGAATGCTGGGACAAAACAAACCATGAAAAGTAGATGTTCACAGAAATGAGCAAGGCCTGGCACATCATCCTGACATTTATAAGAAAGTGAATCTTGTGTAAGACGCTAAGCACACTATACTATACGCACTGGATCATAGAGGTGGCCAATTGCGACATCAAGGCTGGCTGCTGCCTTGTCCGCGTTAACATCGTGCACGAGAGTAGCCTGCAAGCCGTTCTGAAGTTTGATTATCCTATAATCCCTATCATCTTGTTCGGATTTGACGATAGGTTTTGTGAACACTTGATAAGGGATGGCGCCGGGTTTCTCGACGAGTGTCCAATCACTATTTGCCAGAGTCGTCATGGACTCGATGTGGGGTGTTGAAAAGATTGAAGGCAAAAGTACAGAGGGCGGATAATAAAGCGATGGAAAGATAGACGAGAGCTTGAGTCGTGGTCGAAGAATGCACTTGAACATCCAGGACAATGGAAGCCTTTTACTCGACGACCTCTTCCATAAACGTAAGCGCCATAATTAGCATCACGAGGACCGTGTCAGTCGTTTTCTTACGTAATAGGCCAGTACGGTACCCCCAAATACTAGGGTTTGGTTGTACTAGAATGTGTATGTACATATTATGGTCTTTCTTTACTGGGAAAAGTGGCATGTACATACGACAAAAGAATGCTTTAACAACAAAGGGTGAGTATAGAGTAGCAGTGAATAAAGACGGAGATAAGGATGATAGTACAGCAAGGCTAGGGTGGGTCCAGTGGGTAGTGGTAAACTTTTCTGAAGATATTCCACACGACTTCCATTGTTGCAACGACCTTAGCCATCGTGCGTTTCAAAGTATAAGGGTACTCGTCTGCCCAAGTAAAATTGAACAGGTTGTCAACTGGCACCAAGCCAAAGTGTTCTAATATCGATCGTTGGTCTTGTGCTGTATGCGACGAGCGTTGCTTCGGAGTTTGAGTTGCCATCCGAGGTGTCGAACTCGCCGAAAAGGTCGTCGTGATAATGTCCGTTAGACTGGTCTCCGAAAATGCCGACTGTGGATATGTTGACCGTAGAGGTGTTGTTGAAGCCTCAGAGAATTGCCTCTGAGTTTCCATTATATCGTGGACTGTGCTTGTGACTGTTACAGTTGGGATCTCTATCCGAGAGTCGATTTGAGGGTTAAATCTATCTCCATCGACGACTTGGCGAAGTTGTCCCAGATCATATAATACGCGAAACAAAGAACAGAAAGCGACGAGTCCTATGATCCATGTAGTAATAAAATATCTCTTGAGCGTTGTCGAAGTTGGATCAACCTTTGCTGTCATCTTCCGAAGTAACAGCAACAGTTGAGGCTGTGAGAACGCTTCCAAGGAGTACCGGAGCAGTCTATTACCCTTAGGGTATGCATGGTGATAATCAAAATTCGACCGCAGTGAAAGGATTTCAAGGCCTGGGGGAATGCGTAAGCCCGGTCATTGCAAATATTCGGGAATAAAGACTTGCCTGGCATAACATCTATCTTGACCTCCAACCGAGCGACTGAGATAAAGAAAGTTGGCAGAATTATAGTCATCTCTAAAGAGCTGGCCATTCTCTCTGACCCTGGAGAAAGTTTCGGATCATCTTCTTTCACAAGATAATCTATTACCATTGAGCATCCCGGCGAGCCGCCGGTATAGACCTTTCCCCAACATATCCAGTCCCTCCCACTCTGTTCCTCGAAAGGCACTCCAGCGACAGTAACACCAGACTCCGTTTTGGCGGCCTTCGTTGTATTGGCGCGAACAGGCACTCCATCCACAGTGGCACATATGATATGAACTTTACGATTGTGTTTGCGGTCCGTCGGTATTGTCCCGGGATCGGACGGCCAGCCATGCGCCATTCCGAATTCCAGCCATTCCGAATCATTAAGCGCAGGCGTTTGCAAACAGATCCTGACAGCATATCCAGTCGGGAACATTGTCGCATCTGGAGCTAGGGCTGTGACTGTCGCTTTGGCCCAAGGAATCGTCGCAGGACCATCATGTTTACTGCGCGAAGGAAGATTCGTGCGTGGAATTGGAGAGTTAGATGAAACACGAAGCAGCATACTGGTGCTCGGAGTGCGCGCGCGGTTCATATGTCGAGAAGGCCCATTTGTCGTCATATTGAATGCATCAAGAGTCTTCAAAGCTATTCTTCCACCGTCTTCCCCGCATCTGGTAAATCCTCCTTTCTGTAAAACTGTTTTTCTTGTCTGAGGATCATTGTAGATGTCACCAATAGGATGAAATACTTCGACCGACATAGCTTCTGCCTCATTCCGAACAGTGATAACAGAGACTTCTGAATCGGCTGCAAGAACAGTGAAGCGAGGTAGAACAACAGGTTCTGGATCTGTAGATTTATCACTGGAAGAAGAGCTGTTGGGGGCATTGACACGCGCCAGGGTTGTTCTCGCTGTCACAAGTATGGTTCCTGTGATGTTGAATGTTAACACATTTTTGACTGGAGGTTGAAGGTCATTCATATTCAAATGAAGTGTGATAGGAGAACCGGGCGGGCGGGTATGAGGAAGGGGTAAAATCGGAGTGGAAGATGCAGGAAGAGATGATATGGACGACAACATGCCCGAGGATGAAGGCAGTGTCGCATTTGAACCCTCGAAAGAATATTCAGCAACATTTTGAGCAGGAAGAGGAGCACGGAGGAGTGACGAGGTGGAAAAACCGGAGGCCCTTCTTCCATCAGTCAAGAATGGAACAGAATCTTGCTCTCGAGATGCGGAAGCATGCATTTGAGGGCGAGGAGTATTCGAATCGAGGGATGATGTCCGAGAGCTTGGGTTGGCTGGACTAGACGTCCCACAATCAAAACCCGTATAGCCAGCACCACCAGAAACGTCCCATTGGGTCGGATGTCCTTTGGGCCAGCAAATATCAGAACCCTTTGCTTCGAGTCCAACATCCAAGCCTAGCAAAGTAGCCACCCCAGGAAACCAAACACCTTTACACTGTCCTTTGTACTCAACATGCATGAGGACACCCTCTATCTCCGGGTCATTTGCACTGATTCCTTTCCCTCGTATGATACATGACATCTCTCCTTTGACCTCTTCAACGCCGACTCTTCTTCTGCTATTTTCTTCTTCAGGGATGTTGAGGTTCTTGATAGGTTTCGCCCATCTGATGCGTATCCGTTCAGCACTAGGAAATGTTCCCTGCACTATACATCCTTCTGACATGTTTGTTACAGACGTGTCGGAAGATTCATCGTCCGCAAACTGAGTATATGAATGCGAGCGCGAAGGCTTCGTCGGAATTCGCGATACATGGGGGTCTGAAGTAAGGTCCCAAGCGGTACTGTCGTCTTCAATCGACGACAAAGACGCGAATGATGTTGCAGTGTTGGCTGGAGGGAAAATGCGAAGTTTGATATGGTTGTGCAGGCAACGCGGAGTAGGAATAGTGAGCTGATTGTCAATTATTGTTCAAACAGATAATGAGTAGATATAGCGTAAAACGACGTACCAGATAAGGTGACCTTGGCGGTTTCGAAATAAAGGGTACCCACATATCAATCGCAGCCATGAATTGGGCTTGATTTTTTTCTGCAATCGAGGCACGTCGTCTACTCGCAGGGGTTTGGGCAACGTTGTCATCATCATCGCTCAGAGGGCTTCTTCCATGGTCTCGTCTTGACAAGAAGATTTTGGGAAGGACGAAAGAGATACTATAACCGCTAACAATGATATGCCCTGTATATTGAGCGTCCACAGGTGGAATACTCTCCCCACTTTCGGACTTCAACGAGCGACTCGTAGAAGCATTACCGTTGGACCTTGCTATATTGAAAACGGACATAAAATCATCCTGAGATCTTGCTGGTAGATTCAAGGCGCGTGCTGCGTTGTGTAGCAGAGGAGACACGGTCGACGAAAAATTGTATGGTATTGAATGGTGGTCCAATGGATGAACTTGCGAAGAGTGGATCTTGACGTTTTCCTCTATAGCCATTTCCGCCTCAGAGATGCAATGCAATGCAATAGGTACGGAGGATAAACTCACCTGCAAAAAGGGGAACAGTTGTGCCAGGCGTTACTGTTTCTACGGGTACACAGATCTAATCACATTGAGCCAGAAAGGTGCACACAGATCCATTGAGTATACACACCTTCAGGAACATTCTAATTGACGCCCCATCCTGTCCCTTCTTCGCTTTTCCCTCTACGGCAATGCGAGTAACTACGTTCAACTTTTGTTGGCCATTACCAGTGACAGTTGGCGAGTAGCTTGTACTGGGAGCACTGCGGATATTAGATGTAAAGCGAGAAGGTGTGTTGTTCATGGGAGTAGAGTTTATGGATTGTTCATAACACGCGTTAGTAGGTACTGGCATGAAGAATCTTGCAGAGTGGCAGGACTTATGTGAGGCGCGTCAAAAGTTGTTAGAAGGCCTAGGTTTTCCTGACGACGAATGGGAAGTAAATATGGAATCAAACAGCGAAGTCTCAGGGGCAAAGATAGCGGAGAGAATACTGTAGAGGGAAAGGGAAGGGTATCCGTGTAGAGAATTTTGGCGAGGCGCGATCAGAGTAAACGACGCGTTAATGGTGCAGTCAATATACCTAAACAGAGACCTAACTCGTGCTTCTCAGGTGACCGAACGCGGTGCATGGACCAAAATTGACTAATATGGATGTGAAATGCATGAGAGAACTATTAACCAACAGAGCAAGAAACGGATATTATACAGAGTATGGCATTATACACAAAACAACATAAGAAAGCTCACTATCTCGCCCAAGGAGAATAAAGTAGATCCCGCAACATCTGCGCTTCCTCCTTGTAATTCAGGGGAATGATGCGAGAAATTCCATACCGAATGCGAGTCGTTTCCTAAGGATGACAAAATCAGACGCAAGACAAATAGAGGCTGCAGAAGAACTTACGTTGTAGGTGTCTTGTTTAGCGCGGCACGAGAAATTGTAGGTGTTGCAGTTAGCTTTGTGTAGAATTGCGTTATACTCATTGATGTCACGGTCCTTTATATAAAGCAGTTATTAGGGCATGCATCGCTTCACCAAAGAGAGTACTTGCTTTAATTTCAAGCAATTGATTGGCAGTCATGCCAAAGATCGTCGTGCCGACATCATTAAATCCTTGCAGCCACGCCTGACCAGAATAGTCTGCCACAGCCAAAGACATGATATAGCTGAATTAGAATCAACATTAGGCTCAGTCACCCGGAAGAAAGGGAGAAAGAAAAACAAACCGATGCTCGGGTGTGGGGAAGTTCTGGTTGCACTTCTCGCATCTCCAACTATCTCCCATCTCCACCACTTTTTTGTTGCAATTTGTAGTCGGGCAGGCGGGGTACGAGATGTTGTCGGACTTGATGTGCATGATCGTGGCACGTGCGGAGAAGTTCTCTGGTTTGTCAGGCTCGCCATAGCCTGCTTGCTTGATCTCGTCGAGACTACGAATTTCTTCCCGTTTGAAGCCGTACATCGAGGATCCGCCACCCGTGTTTGAATGGGCTTTGAAAGTTTGCTCAGCCCCGATATTGTCATACCATCCCCGTAGCGCAAAGCATTCATCAATCTCCGGATTGACCTGCATCGTGCTCCCGCTGAACATGGAAAGTGAGCGCCCTAGATGATGGTCAAAACGTGTATTAAAAATACATTGTGTGAGTGTGTGAAATTACCTCCGAAATCACCAACTTTGACTCCCTTGAATGCAATAACAGGCGTAGGTTCCGAAACGTTGTATTGTTCTGCTTGTTTTCCCCAAAGAGTCATTCGCACAGAAAATCCCGATTTGTCCACGAGGGTCAATTCCCGTTTGGCAAGCTGAAAGAGAGTGATCCATAAATACTCGCCGCAAGAAAAGACAAGATGAATACCTCTCGCTGTAACTTTGCAGAAGTAATTTGGGTCACTGGTGAAGTCTCCTTCACCACAGCAATTACATCTAAAGTAATAAATCAATGACTAATATGGTAAGTTAAGATATGACCTTTTCTTACCACAGATCGCATCCTTGCTAAGGTCTTCAAGGCCATTGAGCGGTACGAAGTTGTATTTGATCGTTGGCACATTAGTCACTTCATGACACTGCAATGTGCGTGTGTGTGAATCACAAATACAGCGAAAAAAATAAGATGATAATACCTCTTCGACTTCCGTGTTTCGTTCAAAACTCAATTCATAATCGTTGTTGATGTTTGAGAACTTTTTCTTCGCGAGATTGACGCGAGCTTTGGAAATATAATATACCTTGCCCTCCTCCAATCTGGGATACAAGTCGTCGACGACGAGATTGAAACCTGTTCCTCGGATCTCGCCAGAATCGTCCATTAGAGTGACGTTGAACAGCTTTCCTTCTCCTCGAGCGTTGGACCACGTTTTGATCTCGGATTTTTGCGTAACGCGGGCCTTGATGGTCCAGTTATTCTGGTACGGACTAAGGCCCTCGATGGGATAGATATTCCCATGCCGGGTTTGGGGGGGCGCCTGTTGTCGGGGAGCGGCAGCCGCTTGCGCAGGAGCAGCCTGAGCGGGCGATGCAACTTCGGGTGTAGCCTGAGCGGGCGGGGCTGAGGGTCCATTGCCAGTAGAAGGGCTGGCAACTGCAGGCATTTCAGAGGGCCCGATTTGCGAAGGATCACCGATCTTTTCGGCGGTGAGCTCCAAAACCCTCAGCGAGAGGATGATGACGAGACTTTGGGGATGGGTTTCAGTTATCGGCTTTTAACTAGGAATGACTCGAACACGCACCGTTTTTCCTGGACGTAGTTGCACGTCAACTTTTCGACCACTGCGATGGTGTTCCTGCCGATAGTGTTATCTTGGACCATATGGTTGAGTTGGGTCGCGAGCATAGCTTGCATGTAATTTATTCCATCGGACATGATGATGCGATAGCGGTCAGGCGCAGATGCTGGGGCGCCTGGATTGTTCCCAACCTTCTTGATGGAAAGAAACTGCAGAGTGTGCTGGGACTCAAAGACGTCGACATCGTCAGGGGACGCGTTTTGGAGACGTTTGCAGCTTCCAGCAGAGAGTTGGTGGACCATGTCTAAGCGTCGTGTGGGGTGTGGTGGCGAGAGGAACGTTTATTGGTGTGACGAGTGTGACGGGACGCGTTTTTGCCCAGCACGTGGCTGCGGTTGGACAAAGATCCCGCGCTTGGACCTGATAAAATGATTGACACGGCCTAGATCATCATCGCCGCTGCAAGCCAAAAATATTCATCACGCCTGTCTGCAAAACAAATATCAGGACAGCTCTTTGAAGGGCGCGAATTCCCCCCTTTGTCAGTGCCCCAGTCATGCCACTTTTCGGCGGAGATATCCAGCAACTAGGATATCTACCTGAAGCAAGATGGGCCTAGCAGCCCACCAGAGCGCACCATTTGACCGTGCAAAACATTGTTCCCGTTCCGTGTATGACAGAACTGTATCTGTTGCGCCGCCTCCGCAGCTCATGTGGCTTGAACTTTTCGGTACAGCACCTCCCGAAATCGAGATTCGAGCGTGTGCGTATGCCCGTGGAGTATCGCCTAGCGTCTCGCACAATTGCATAAGGATATCAAATTATTATATTGTGTCATATATACCATTAGAAGCCTGATTAATGAGTACTATATATCACCAATCGCGAGTCGGTGCTAGGGCATTAACATACTAGTAAATATGGATAAAACTAATTAAGTAAAATGTCAATCGAAAACGAGATAGCAGAACACAGCAAGTTGCAATAAAATAAAAAAAGAAAGAGAAATTAGGTGATAGTTGTGTACTAGGAAATTAATTGGACTTCAAGATCGCGCGCCTGGTGGCATCCCGACCTGCCTTGAGGAGAATGGATAATTCATTTCCCCCCGTGCCCCGAACAGGCCCCTTGCCAGCAAGACGGGCAGCATGTAGACGGTCGATCATGGCGCTTGCAGGGCAACCTGCATGAGCACCGGGGGTGGATCGCGACATGGTGACTATGTATAAACAGGCGATGCGCATATGCCTGTCGCGGAGACGTTTGAGTGCCGTCACAGCAGTGTCATACGGCTCTCGGAGTGCGGGGGTGGACTGGGCAACGTCACGGATAGAGCGAGGGAGGTTGGAGAGCTTGGTGAGATATTGCTGGTGCTTGCCTGGCATGTACCGTCTCATCCTTTCCATAAACCCATGATCTGCGCGCTTGTTCTGCGGCGAAGGAGCGGGGTAACGGCGTTGTCGTAACTTGTGATCCACATCCAGAAATATGTCAAGAGCATGCATCACGCTGCTTTGGCCGGCTGACGGCCCACTGAGGTCAAGAGGCTCGGACATGTCGACGCCTTCATAAACCCATCCAGGCTCTGAGGGCCCCTTCGCGTCGCTGCCTTCGAACCATGGCCGAATATCCCAATAGAAGGTGTGTGGATCGCACGCAGGCCGGACAGACTGAATGGTCTCGCTAATGCTGTCGATGACACCTGCAAGACGCGTCAAATCGCGTGCAACTTTGGAGATTGAAGTCAAGTCTGTCACGTTCGGAAGAGACGTGTAATCATCAATGATACGAAGGATTTCGACACCGCGCAATTCGGCGCGCGCTGAGCATTCGTAGAAAGCCCTTTCGTCATCCGTTCCTGAGAACAAATTCACGAAACGCATGTTGTCGATGGACAGGGGCAAGTCTGGGTTGACGAATTCCCAGTTCCACAACACGGTGTCGGCGAAGGTGAGGACTGGTGCAAAACCGAGATGGCGAGAGATCTGCATCAGAGGAACGGCGAGGGTCTTGGGTACGACAGCAGGACCATCTGCGGAGGGAGGGATGGAGTGAACATAGAAGCTAACAAGCCATGCTAGAACCATATGTGCGCGTTGGGAGCTACGGAGGTCGGCGTGGAGGGGCTGGGTGTCGAGGACAGGCCACTGCACGCGTCGGATGGTCAGCAGCAGACAGAGCAGAGAAAGAGAAAAAAAGACGAACCGACACGATATTGGCGCGCCACCGTTCGGCAAAGGGCCGTTTTGCAAGGGCATGGTCGGACTCGTCTTCACCGAGACTGAGGCGGCCGTTCGCGTCGCGGAGGGCGTGCTCCCAGATGGCATAGGCTGGGGGGAGATGGGGGAGGGGCTGAGGAGGGAAGAAGCCGGTGGATTGGTTGACGTCGAAGGCGGCGGGGAGGAGACGGGGCGGGGCGGGACGACGGTAGAGATGGATTGAGTTGTTGAAGAGGGAGAGGGAGAGCTTGAGGAAGAGACGGAAGAAGAGGGGCGGGGCCTGGAGGACGTTGACGATATCCATGGGGGGCTGGACTGGCTTGCAGGGCAGAGCAGGGATTTATATGGGCCAGAGCTCGGAGGACCTCCCATTTCGAATCTAATCTGTGTGTTGGTTAGCTCCGTTACTCTGACTGGATCTTTCAAATCTCTGGCTCTGCATCCCAATCAATTCTCAATATTACACCTTGGCAACTTGCGCCGTCCACTGCCACAGCATTTTTGCGTGTGATCAGCCTAGCGTAACCAGGCTGATCGGACTCAGGAACACATACTTACACCCACAACCATCCTATGAAACCATTGAACCCTGCACTCTTAGCGCTTAGAAAGCCCTGTCGTCACAAATCATCTATTTTCGCCCCTTCTGTCCTTTTTTTTTCTCCTTGCCGTTCATTTCCGATCCCGTTGGTCCAAAAGGTCCTTAAGGGTCGCCAGCGCTCACTCTGCTTGTGGTCTCTGCGGATCTTCTCATATTTGCGGCGTGCGCCTCCGACTCTTCTCCCTCTTGCTTGATCGGCTATTTCTATTCCCAGCAAACTAGCGCTTACAATTTGCCCTCTGCTTGCGTCATCACCTGTGTTTCCACTTGAGCCATACCCGGTTTCCGTCCGCGTTATCCGTGACCTCGCATCGTCTCTGGACCACCTCAATTACCTTTTCTTTCACTCCAACTTTCCCGGGGCGCAGGTCAGCAAACCTCGCCACCACTTCGTCGAGGCGGACGCCGAGACCTCCGCCGGACGCGTGAGAACCCATGACCACCGATCCAATTTCTTCCTCAGTGGGTAAAGCGTACTTCAATGGGTTAGATATGGTGCCTGTTGCAATTTCTGCTGGCAGTTCAAGGGAGGGTGCATCAGCCAAGAAAGGCGACGTCGAGTCAAAGAATCTCGACACCATCGCCGAATTGACTTCTTTGAATGTTGAGGGCTCCCATTGTGGTCGTTCTTTAGTTTTTTCAACAAGGACGGCTTTGACACCAATGGCAAAGTCGGGGGTTGCTCCACGCTATGAAAATGCGTCAAACGACACAATCAAATCATATGAAATAAGCGTTGCTTACACAGAAAGCGGTAGCCATTTTAAGTTCCATGTTCAGGGCATCCCGTAGCGAGAGTTTAGCTCCTTGGCGAATAGCTCGCAAAGCCACCTTCAAACTAGTGGGACTTCGCAGATGTAACATGGCCAATGTATTCTGGGCCCAGCTCCGGACTTCCTCGTTCTCGATTTTTGCGAATGATTCCAGTTCTGTGATGATGCCTTCCACAGTGGGCTTTCCGAAAGCGATATCCAAAGCCACGCGCCTCGCTCCTGTGAAGGGCGAAGGGGGTTCGGTAGGTTCCCGTTCGGATGACAGATCTTCGATAGCGCGATCTATAACACTTGCATGTGGTTGATCAAGTTCTGCAAGACGATCAAGGAGTTGGGGAATCCGGCGCGAAGGAATGTAGTGTGTTGCAAGACCATAATCACTAGTAGACAGCAATCGGTGTTTCAGCAAGACTTTTCTTCCGCCGCTCTGCAAAAAGATGGATCTGCCACTTACAAGACTGCTCGTCCCGAAATTGTATCTGACGTCAAGGCAAGATATGTCCCAATTTCGCCGTCCAGGCGCGACAAGAAATAACTGCCGCCAACATCTGGACAGTAGCCTATTTTTGTCTCAGGCATTGAGAAGACAGTGTTTTCAGTAGCGATTCGGAAAGTTGCGTTGGCTGCAAGTCCAACGCCGCCACCCACTACAAATCAAGATGAGCACACCGATTGATATTAACTCGAGCACACCACTAATACATACTTGTCATTCCGTCAAGAATAGCGACATACGGTTTCTTGAGCGCAGCAAGAATATAATCCATTTCAAACCTAGTAAGAACGAACCCGTCTGTTGTCAACGTGCTGTTCATCAGTGCAGATACTTGATGAAAGAACTCACTCGCGTTTAAAATATTCTACAGCCTGGGGAACGGTACTTGGATCCGACGCGTTCTGGACAACGTCTAAAATTACATAGATGTTAAAGCATCGCTTTTCCACATGGTTGAAATGACTCACTGGCAACATCACCTCCGATGCAAAATGCACGCCCAACACCGCGCGCGACAATGGTACCGCAAAGGTCGGACGCGCTCCATTCCTGGCGGCGAAAGGCAGGTAAACAGGCTATTTAAGATTCGACGACCCAAATGGGACACACCTCGATTTTCGGACGGAGAAGAGACAGCATAGGCTCGTCCAACGCGTTGAGCTTGCTTGGCCTGTTAAGTATATAGGTTCTGAGAGAGCCATTGGACTCGAAGAGAACGGTATCCTGGGGAGTTCACGTCAGCAAAGACAGGAGTCGTGGGGGGAAGACGGCGACAGACCTGTGGAGCTGACGCGTGGGCACTGGTGGAGGCGGGCATGATGTGGTGGGAGATGGCAGCGGTGCGCAGAGAGGCGGCGGTGAGGGCACGACGAGACATGCCACGACGGAGAGTAGAGACGAGCATGGGGCAGAGGGCAGACGAGTGATTAGCACCCGGCTTCCGATGGTCACCGAATGTCAGTCTGCAGAAGGCCACTTGACCGAGGACAACTTTGCTCAGAACCCCACCGCTTCCATAAAATGCACCCTAGGGTTAAGGTTTGCCGTCCATCATCATCCACATCCGCCCCTTTCGTCACTTTCCCGTCCTTCATGCCCGACAGCAATCCCAGCGTCGGCGCCCGCATCAACCACAACGGCGATATTGCCACCATTAGGTACGTCGGCCCAGTCGACGGCACCCGCGGGACATGGCTGGGCGTCGAATGGGACATTACAGCACGCGGCAAGCACGACGGCTGCAAAGATGGGAAACAGTACTTTATCTGCCGGTCAGAACCTCCTTCCCCGCATCATCCAATGGACGTTGATTCTCGTTTTCGCTCCAGATCGAAGGCGTCAGGATCCTTCATCCGCCCTACCCCACATATTCTATACGGTGTATCATTTCTACACGCCCTGTCGGCAAAATACATTGAAACTTTACATGGTTCGCAGACTCAGGAAAAGGTTACTCTGGGCTCTTCGCAAGGCGCTATTCAGGTCGAAGCTGTGTCTCTCGACAAGATCAGAGAGAAGTTTGCCCGCCTCGACCGTCTGCGGGAGGTCAGCCTTGAAAATGCAAACGTCGTCAAGGGCGATCCGTCAGGGAGCATAGTCAATACATGCCCGAGTGAGCATCTCGCCCCGCTTATCTGACGCCCAACTTTAATTATAGAAAGAAAGATATCCGAGGATTGGACCTTTCCCAAAACCTCTTTACCCACTGGGAGACCATCGCCCAGATTACTCAGGAACTCCCAGCGCTCCAACGGTTATCGCTCAAGTAAGTCCGCCCAATTGTGAAAACCTCCATTTCCAAACTATAACACTGCCCGCTGCCCAGTCGCAATCGATTGCAGTTGTCCACAAATCCAGACGCGTTGGCAAATGCGTTTCTAAGATTAACAGAGATCCAACTAAATGCCACATTGATGACTTGGGCAGAAATGCAGAAGATCACAGCTTTCATGCCACAGCTGCAAGCAGTCGAAATGGGTTACAATCAGCTCACACGACTGCGCGGTGATAATCTTCCGACCTCATTCAATTCTACTATCTCAACCATTAATCTCGATAGCAATTTATGCTCCGATTGGATCCATTTATGGAGTGCGCTTAAAGAATATCAATGGTGAGTGTCCATTCGTCAATGCTGCTTTTGTTCCTCTCTCATTAGGGAATGTCAAGCTTGCAGCGTGTTATTTTGACTGCCAATTCCATCAAGACTATCCCCTTTCCGCAAAGCCCTTCAGATTTCCTTCCTGGAATTAAATATCTGTCTCTTTCCGATAACAATATTTGTAATTGGGATGTTATCGATTCTCTTTCATGCTGGCTTCCTTCTCTAGAGACACTCACGATAGGCGGAAACCCACTCGTAAATGGTGAGAACACATAGCCTCTTGTCGGTTGGACGAAGTCTGATATAGCTCTTCCCCCTGTCAAGTTGCAGGACCAGAAAACCAAACCAGACCACTGCTAATAGCAAGAATTCCGTCCCTTTGCACGCTGGATGGAACAATTGTAAGTCTCGGAGTCATGTCATGCTCCATACTTCGAAGGTTTATCACTACTGCCCATAGATCTCTTCCAGAGAGCGTATGGATGCAGAACTATTTTATATGTCTGTTATCATGAATGAAGGAATTGTATCCGACGACGAACGTGCTAAAGCCCATCACCACTGGCATAACCTGTGTAAAAGTCGGATTTCCTTCCTTTGCTATCTTCCTCATGGGTTTGACATGCTTTACAGAACATGGGAAGCCTGACGAAGTGCGAGAACAACAAAAGCCACAGACCAAACTCGGAAACCAGCTGCTAGGTTTGTGTTAAAATATTATTTCTCGTCACTAATCATACTCAATTTTCCCAGACCTTAAATTGTACGCCTATAATGAGGAATTCGTTGAGAAGCGAGCAGAACCCTCGGAACCTCCAACAGCGGTAATTCGGGTCCTTCCTAGTATGACTTTGCGTATCTTGCGATTGAAAATATGCAAGGCGTTGAAATATGACCCTCGCAATACCAATATCATGTTTTGGTTACGAATGCCACACGGTGCTCTTGGCAGGTTAGACGATGAATCTACTTATAGAGACTTGGATTGGCTAGGTTTGGAACATAATTCACAAATCATATATCAGATACAGTAGTAGTACAAGTTGGTTTCGACGAAACATGATTCGACGTTAGTTACAGAGAATCCGAGATTTACCTACCTTCGTACATGAAGTAACCTTCGCATCGAATTCCGAACGTGTTGGATCCAAAGCCAATTTGAAGATAAGCATCTCATAGTCCTATCAGTGTGGCATAAGGTAGATGAAAGCCGTCACCTTCGACCGCCTAGTTGCGTGGTCCCCTTGGATGGGCCGGACACTGAGATCGCAGACGTTCCTTTAACACCCCACGAGCGGTGTTAACCAACCAATAGAGAAGTACACGGGTCCGGGTAAACGACAACACCACAAAGATCGGAGAAGTCCAATAATAGAAGGAAAGAAACCATTCGACGCCGTCCGATGTTCTGCTCTCGACCGTTATCAATAAATCCTTTCAACGCGACCATCCTTCGCCGTTTTGCCTGGAAGGTCGGTCATCGTATCGATCTTCTTTGTCGTCTCGTTTCCTGTCATCCCTGCGTCGGTCTTGATCATCCCTACGGCGGTCATAATAAGAATCAGGGGCTTTGCGGTCATCATATCCTCCGCGCCGGTAATCATCGTACCCTGCAGGCCTTCTATCATCAACGTCCCTCCTTGAGGGCGGAGACCTGGGTGGGCGACGGTCGTCGTAGTCGCCGCGGCGTGGAGGAGACCGAGAGCGATCGCGGCGGTATCTGTCATCTCTACGATCGCTGTAACGGTCGTCGCGTCTGTCGTCGCGACGATCGTCACGGCGATAGTTATCGGGCCCCGAGCGCTGGGGCTTTCCCTAAGTTTTCCAAACAAGTGCAAGACATTATTCAGAAACTCACAGAATCATCGAGGGCAACGCGAACAGGCCGGCCGCGAAGGTCCTTGCCATCTAAGTCTTTGATGGCACGGTCGGCGTCCTCTCTGGACAGATATTCAAGGATACTAGCCGCAGATCCAATAAATTATACGATTCCGCTGTTAATGAGTAAGACTCACCCCTGTCCTGGGACATCACGGTCAATGTCGGCAAAAGAGACACTACCAGCATCCCGTCCGAAATCCTTCAAGTCCTAAGGGCAGCAACGAAATATTAGGTTCATCGAGATCTATAAATGTCAGGGATTGGTCGGCCAGGCAGCGAAACACGTGAATCGAGAGATCCACATGACTGCAGCCATGCCCGAGTAGCAACCAGAGAAGCACCAATTCACGGCCAATTGTCCTGTCTCTTATGAAGTACAGAGAGGGTGATCATACCTGCCAGCTAGTGTCGCGAGAAACACCAGACACAATCAGACGAATACCGGGAGGTCGCCGAGACCTTGGGGCACTGTGAGAACAAACAATTATTAGCTAAGCATCTTTGTGGGTGTAAAATGAACCATACCCGTGGTTGCCTCCTCCTGGTCCTCTGTCGTCGTTATACTCACGACGAGGACGGCTTTCTTTGGCAAATTCTACAACGATACTACGATTGATTGTGAATGCGGGGACGAAGCATATAGATATCGCAAACATACTTAGTACCCAAGAATGGTTTTCCGTTGAAGTTTTGAACAGCATCCTCCGCGTCCTTGAATAGATGTCAGCAAAATTGAAAGAATGTGGGCAAACAACCTGCCTTTGCATTTTCAAATTCGACGAAGCCAAATCCTGTACTAGAAATGAGCGATATGTTTTGAAGAAGAGACTTTTTACCAACCGGTCATGACACGACAGTCCACGATGCGACCGTAGCCATCGAAGAACTTGGAAACATCTTCAGACCTAGAATCCGGAGGGAGCCCTACAAGACGACTGTAAGCAAATTGGCGACAAAGGCCCAAAATGCAACCTACTGCCAAGGTATAGACGTCTGGACATTGTGGTTAGAGAATAAGATTGAAGTTGATCTGAGTTTCAAATTTGGTAAACAACCACTTGTACCTTCTCAGGGCACGGACCACCCAAAAAAAAAAAGTAAAGTAAAAAGAAGAGATCGAGATTGCAAACATTGAAACAACACGGAAGAGATATATAACATGTATGTAATACTTAGTACTTAAGAGGCTTAATAAAGAACATGAATTCGGTAGGCTAATGCTGGGACCAGTCGATGGAGTTGATGTCTATTCCTTCCTGTACCATTTCCCATAGCGGGCTGAAACACCAGAATGAGCATATAAAGATTCTTTTGAATAGAACATTACAAACCTCATCTCGCGGAGCTTGTGTACAGTTCGAATTATATGTTCAACCACAAAGTCCACCTCAGCCTCGGTGGTAAAACGACCAATGCCGAAACGTAGTGACGAATGGGCCATATCCTCCGCAGCGCCTGTTATATTGCAACCATGTCATCAGCAATCACATCACAGTAGCTGAAGCAGAAACGCGTACCAAGTGCTCGCAATACGTATGATGGTTCCAATGAAGCAGATGTGCAAGCACTGCCAGAGGAAAGTGCAATATCCTGGAGTTGGTAAGAACCCTATTCGTTTCGAAGAGCAGGTGCGAGGCAGACCTTGAGAGCCATCAACAGGCTTTCGCCCTCAACGTATGAGAAACTCAAATTCACACAGCCAGGGTAACCATTTGGATCACCATTTCTGACGACATGTTCCACCTTAGAGTTGATTTTTTGGATCAGTCTATCGGAAAGTTGCTTTATGTGAACTTGGTCCCTCTAAATGATAAAAAAGATGCATTAGTTCGAGTCCAATATGGTTTTATGTCATAATAGTGGGATCAGTACCCCTGCACCAAAGTCATAGATGAGCTGGCCAAAAGTGGAAAACACTTCTTTCGCCACTCAGCTCGAAGACTTCTCTCGTTCGGGTGCGAATTTCATCGGCGGATATGTAAACAAGAATCATTACTCACCGCCATCTCTTTTCGCGCAAGCCGCGCAGCTTCACCCAGACCCACAACCAAAGCTGTTGGAACGGTACCACTCCGCAGTCCTCGCTCCTGACCTCCTCCACTTAAGATTGGTTCCAATCTTACCCTCGGTCGTCGTCGAACATATGCGGCTCCTATACCTTTAGGACCATATAATTTATGGCCAGATATACTCATCAGATCGATGTTCATTTCGTTGACGTCTAGATGTATTTTTCCAACAGCTTGCGCTGCATCTGTGTGGAAGTATACGCCACGATGCTTTCGAACAATGGCGCCGATTTCTTTCAAAGGCTGAATGACACCAGTTTCATTATTGACGGCCATTACAGAGACGAGCGAGGTCGTGGGGCGAATAGCTGCCTCGAGGTCGTCCAAAGAGATCACGCCGTTTTTCTGGACAGGAAGGTATGTGATTTCGAAACCTTCTTCTCCGAGCTTTCTACATGAATCCAATACACATTTGTGCTCCTGTGACACAGGACGTACCGATTAACAAGAAAGAAAAAGGTGGGCATGATTTTACATACAGTTTGCGTTGTGATGACGTGCTGCTTTTTTTCCTTGTGGAAACGGGCAACTCCTTTGACGGCCATATTGTTAGTTTCGGTGGCACCCGAAGTAAAAACGACATCTTTTGCGTCTGCACCAATCAAATCCGCGACATGCTACGAAAATTCATTATTGTCGAAACAGAAACGAAAAATCTGTTGAACCCGCACCTTCCTTGCATCCTCCACCGCTTCCTCAGCTTCCCATCCGTAAGCATGCGTCCTACTATGCGGGTTTCCGTACAAATCAGTGAAGAATGGAAGCATTGCATCGAGTACTCGAGGATCCACTGGAGTTGTTGCCTTTTGTACATGTAAACTCTCGCGTCTAAGTCAAAGTTACAAGAACAAACCTGCATATCCAAATAAATGGGCCTGGTTTTGCCTTCCAACGAGCCTTCACGACGAGGTGCTTCAAGCTTAAATCCGAGCATATCTGATGTAAATAAACAACGTGAAGTTCAACAGATTCAACCATTGAAGGCATACCTGGGCGAGGTGTGAAATGATTGTCCTCCTGATATGGTGCAGGAACATCAACTACGCTTGCTCTGTCTGCTCCGGAAGGTTGGACGAAGGCCCTGCGACCGCTTGCGCTAGCGATAGAGGGAGCAAGGGATCTTCTGGCAACATCTCTTGATATCCTAGATAACATCGCAGTAATGATGGTGCAGGTGAGAGGAAGAGGCCGGGATTGAACTGTCAAAAAATCAAAGTCCCACTGCTGGGACGATTCACTCCCAGATGACGAGTTGCGGTTGCCGAAAGTACATCACGTGGTTTATATCACACGCTCTGCTATTAGAATATAATATTAAATATTGAATATTTTATTATAGATACCTCCACCTTCGTTTGCTGGGATATCGATTTTTGAACACGGGTTTTGGGTTAGACGCACCAATAAACCTTACAATTATATCGTCAATGATTTTCTTGCAGGAATTTTAAAAAGCGGAATTATTTCAAGAGCAATATAAGTATACGACTTCTTCATTATTACATGCCAATCGGCATAGTGATAGGTTTAAGTGTTCATTCAGTGACTCCATGACAAACTCTTTCATTGGTATAGTTTTTGTAGTGAGTTACAACAGGACGCGCATTATTTTGACTGGAACGTAAAGACCAAATAATCAGAGAGAAGGGTTGGCGTTCTTGACCAACGCAGCAAAGTAGGCCTAAAAACGAAGGTTTAGTCTCAAATGTAAGCATGAAGTCACAATACTAACCTGGAACCAGGTTCCAGCTTCTGGTGCGGGTTGCAAGGCATCACTTTGGCGGTAATCAGTACAATGCAGCAATAATATCGCAGAATTTAACTTACGACAAGCCGCAGTGGTAGTCGTAGCGGGCAGCCGAGGTGTCAGAAGTTCCGTCGCATTCACCTCCAGGCTTTACCCAGACGATGGCATCAATGAGACTGTTGCCGGTGCTGGTCGTGGGGCGAGTTCCGAAACCAGCTCCGGCGACATTGCACCAGTCACCCCATTGCTGGCGGATGTTCTGAACACCAGCGCGACCTTGATCGACAATGAAGTGGGCGGGGAAGCCTTGAGAACTAAGCATTGGGCCGAGCGCCTATCACCAAAGCACATCATGAGTAGTCATGAAGCGCATACTCGGGTTGAAAGACATACATTAATGTAGTGGCTCTCATCGTAGTTGGAGTTTCCTTGAGTGATGGGGTCGGGGGTGGCAGCAGCTGTACCATCATGGTTAACACAGACAACATAGATAAGAGAAAAATGGCAAACTTAGGGCGTTGTAGTTGGCGACGTTGGTCGCCAGGCCGCGGACGAACGTGGGAGAACCAGCGCTTTTGTACAAGCTGGCGAACAATTGTGCGGCGGGGGTCAAGTTGGCGGGCCATCCCAGCCATCCGGCGTGACCAGCATCGAGGTACATGTACACGCCAACCTTGTTGAGCTGTTGCATAGCGTATGTAACACCAGCCTATGGCAATAAAGAAACTCAGGTGATATAAAGCTTGCCGTTGGATAGTTATTTCACCTTGTAAGCAGTCTGGGCATTGGAGCATTTAGCAACGCTCAAGTTGGTGACTAAGTTGGCGAGCGAATCAGGCTCAATAACAGCAACGACACGGACGTCAGGGTACTCTGAATAACGTCAACAGCTAGTTAAATACCAAGTGTGAACAGAAATAAGATAAGGGGTGACATACGTTTGATTTGAGCAACGAGTTGATCAATGTAGGTCTCGTAGTTGGCCAGACCATTGTTTGCAATGGTGAACTCTCCATTAGAGGCAGCAGCTGCGCAGTCACGATCAGGGAGATCATAGACGACAATCTGGACGATGTATTTCTGGCCAGAGGACTTTTGCTTCGACGAAGCGTCGGCAAGGTAGGTGCCCAACTGCGAGGTTTTAGCAATGACATCAAACCATGTGAAAGTGGGAATGTTGGCAACGCTCAAAGCTTTTGCCTTTTGTGTTGCATCAGTAATGTTTCCAGCGGCAGCTTGGACCTCGGCGGCATAGTAGGGGGACAGATAGAGCTGGTAACCGACGAAAGGGTTGCCAGCATCAGGAGTGGAAGTCGTTCCTGGAGCGCTAGTCGTGGTCGTGGTTGTTCCTCCGCCGGGGGTTGTGGTAGTGGTAGTAGTAGTCGGCCTGGTCGTCGTGGTCGTGGTCGTGGTAGTTGGGTTAGCAGCACCCGGCCTGATAAAATTGATATAGAGCGCCTTCAGTTCCATAGATGAGACCAACTCACAAGCACTGAGAGTAGTAAGGGTTTGAATAGACACAAGTGGATCCGGTAGCGCAAGTAGTTGCGCCAGCTATGATGAAGTCATTCATATGAATAAAGTGTTGGTTTGAGCCAGCTGAAGGACTCACTCCATCCGGTGCCTCCACACTGGCCGTAGATAGGGCTGGTAGCCGCCTCAACGAAAGCCGGGATCAGAGACGCCAATGCCAAAAGGGTTGCGAACTTGAACATTTTTGTTGTGCAAGATGTTCTGGGGGAATGTTAGCCTTGAGGAAAACTCATTTTATACCACCACTGCACGGTCTAATGGTGCGCATATATCCGGCGTTGTACCGACAAATTTTTGGCGGAAGGACATCGGGAGAGACCAAGTGGCCAAATCTTTCTGCTTGTAAGGATGCACGAAGACAGATAACCAGGTGATGATCACGAGCCAGAATTCATCCGACGATGTGGAAACCATGTAAAGGAGACAGCGCTGTGGTCCCCAACTTCGATCCACGGTTCAATTTCGGACACGTAGACATGCAAAGAACATCGTAATAGTGCCTCGGGTGGATATACAGAAATTGGTTCCACTGCCAGTCTCGGAAAAATAGCGTCGCTTACTCCGTTTCTGTTGACCGAGCTTGTACAGAATATTCTGCTCATACTAGACATCCGAACAAAACAACCGTAAAAGCTCGCCATTGTGTGTCGATGTTATTTGATGGCGTGTGACAAGAAGAATCTTAAGTCGCATTATTCGCATCTTGCAGCAGTCGGTTGGAGCTTTTTTCAAGTGGACAGTGGACTCCTGAGATACCGAGCTGGTGGTGCGAGTTGAGGAATTTCAATCAGCTTGTCGGACTCAACTGAGAGCTCCTAAGTAACCAAAGAGTCACGAGTTGAAGGACGACACGTGGCTCACGTTATGAGTGGGTCAGCTCGGAAAAATCGGTCAGTTCGGATGCCCTGTTTTCGCATTTGAGAGCCCAGGGATATTGACCAAAATCTGAGAAATTTGGCCAAATAGTGTCCCATGCATGTCAAAGTCTCGGTCGGCCTCTCCGGTCACGTCCGTTTAGACGCGCAAGACTTGTCTCGATCCGGCGCTCTCAGTCACGTGCACTCAAAACGCAAACGGTCGTTCCGGCCCGCCGATTTCCTTAAAAATGGCTGGGCTACCGTCAGCTCGAACTTGAAAAAGGTCTGAAGCCAACATCATCACTGATCAGAAGTCTATTTACGCCTTCGAAGACCTACAGACCACAAGACCTGATGGCGTTGACAATAGTACGTAGCATTGAGTGACAGCTGCTTCCCCAAAATACCGAAATTGGTTCGGGGTTTTTTCTTAAAGTCTTCCCCGCATGCTAAACTTGGGTTCACCGAGTGTGCATATAGGTTTCGTTACCTTTCGACAAACGTGTTCTTCAACATAGATCCGAGAATAAGTTTTTCAATGAACTAATTTGGGTGAAATATGTGCGTCGACTTGGACAGATTGAAGACGTAAGCCTACATGAATTTCCTGCCCAACTTGAAACCGCGAGTTGAACACCGTTGGGAAATGTGTATTTAGTACGAGAGGATCTCGCCGATTTGCTTCTAGATTTGAGCGAAAAAAATGTCTGGACTACAGCGAACGTACAATTGCCATATATCAAACGAATCTGGCCCGTAAACGAAAATCCAAATGAAATACCCATCATGAGAGAGCATGAAACGATGTTAAATCATCGTCTTTTGTTCGCGCTTGGTGGAGGGGGGAGGAGAGGTATTCCACCACTGGTAGAGGAAGTGGATGCAGACGTAGAAGTGGAGGAACCCAGCAAATCAGTTCCTCCAGTCGTCTTGGCGCGACCTGGAATATTAATCGAAAACGTCTGGCCTTCCTTCAAGGTATAATCTTTTTTGGGCCCCGCGGGTGCATGAGGGCTCACTTCATCAACATCCACAGGTGGATTGAGAGTTGCCCTTCGACGCCTATCGAAAGTAATAACGCGTTAGCGTAGTACGATAAGACCGACGTGCACTTCACTTTGTATAATCTTGCAAGGCGACATCTGACATTGTATGAAGTTGCGTTAATCGTATTTGGACCATAGAGAGATAAGCGTACTAAAATCGAAGCTATCGGAGCGTTCGGCAAAACCGAGGCCGATATATGCCTTCTTGCCAGCATCTTCTACGCGAACGACGAAGTATCGCGAAGAGTCCAAAACGGCCTCGACTGACGGCCTTGTGATATCATATTCAGCTCTAGCGAATACTATATCGTGTCAAGACCAAGTTATATGCGAGATAAACATCCTACATTCTCCTAAAGCACGCAATAAATATAAGAATTAGAAATTATATCAAGAACGATGGCCATGTCCAAACCGACCTGTTTGAGCGTCTTCCAATTGCAGAGCAGCCCCTTTAGAGTTCTCTATGATGCGCAATCTCCCCTTCCATAGAGGAGACGCTAGATCACCCCAATCATTGGCCCG
Organism: Pholiota conissans; assembly: GCA_015484465.1. Lineage (NCBI taxonomy): Eukaryota > Fungi > Basidiomycota > Agaricomycetes > Agaricales > Strophariaceae > Pholiota > Pholiota conissans. Next base: position 174,419 of record MU155161.1, read on the forward strand.
ATATCCTTCGTTCGCATTCAAAGGAGGTATCTTGTATACTAGATGATCTCTCGGGTTAACGGTCTGCGCGCGTTATGCAAAGAACAGACACAGAACCTGATACTTCTCGGGCGATGTACAAGATAGAATCGATTTCTTCATCGAGCTCCATATTATTATACGTTGGGGGAGTATTGCAAGAGAAAAGCCCAGTGGAGATGGTAGTGGGAACGATACATCGATGGAGATTGATTCATTAGGTTATGAACAATGCCAACTCTGACAGTCACGCAATCAGATCACTGCTATAACTCTTTCTGGAACTTATATCTCGTGAACTCTCCAGACCATCCCTTCTATTTGTTGTGCAAACGTCCCCAGTTTACATCCATCTAGTAAATCATATCGATAGGATTTCTCATGGCGAATGGACCACCCACTCCACCAGCGACAACTGCTGTCGAACTCCAAGATGCAGCACGCGCAAGCGCGCCTATCGCAGAAATCTCGGCCCCTGCGACTGCTCAGAGCGATAATCTGTTGAGACCAGAAGTTTATCAACGGGTCATACCTGCAATGGTTGAAGCTATCACGCAGAAAAATTACCAGGTCTTGATTGATCTTGCTGAAGAAGCGGAATATATGGTACGCTGTCTTTGAGCTGCTGAAACCCATCGGGTTCAAATATCGGTGGTCATCCAGATAGCGAAAGAACGCCAACCAATACGATTATTTGTTATCGCTCCTTTAGTTCTTGCATATCTCATTAGGGACAATGCGTGAGCCATTGGTTGTTTTTTCTACGGGAATAAATATTGACCTTCCATGGCAGACCTCCTGCTCGGCACGCACTTCACAGGTTATCAGAAAATCTGGCAACACTTCCTCTCTCTCGGGCACTATCTTCTATCGTCGTTTCTACAATGAATAGACAGCACGCTCAGCTATATGAGCAAGTAAATGCATTGACGAGTCTCGTTTCACAGCCAGACTTTTTTGACAGAAACTTGGGATCTGTAATTCATGATCTCACTGCTGTCTTTTTGGGTAAATTACTTCAGAGCTTATCGTCTGCGTTGCATTTACTAAACAACAATCAATTGAAGAATCTTTCCGACAACGGACCTTCGAGTTGCTTTCAACGGCCTACACGTCCCTGCCATCCTCGCTCGCATGCGTCTATCTCGGTTTGCCCGCGGAACAAATCATCAATGGTAGATCCTTTATTTTACCATTGAACTCATTTTACATGCAATTTTAGTTGCAGAAAATAATGGATGGTCCTATGAACCGTCTTCCCAAATACTGAGCCCTAAACATAACTCAAATACTTTTGGTACATCTCCGAGTGGTAAGGCATGCTCTATCCAAATCTCATCATAAATTAGAGATCCAATTGATTCTGACCCGCCAACAGGTTTCTCCTCACTGAACACATTCCACTTTGTGGCAGATAGTGTAGCACAGTTAGAAAGTTGAGGTAGTTACCGTACCTTTCCTCAGTGTATCATGTACAAGTGTCCTACATCTTTATTTGACGGGTCTACACTATCGCTTTCGCTATCGAATAAGCCGCATGAGTTTGACTGAGCTCAGACGCAGAGAATTTGTAATGTAAGGTACTGGTAGCTTGAAAAACGGTGACTTCGGAATAGGCTTATTGGACAGATATCTTGATGCGCTGAGCAGATCATATTTTGCATATCGAAGGATCCATCGCACATCATGTTGATGTATGTATGGGAGACGAATGCCGGACATTGCACGCTGAGGGTGGAGGCAGGAGGTGTAAGTTTTCACAAAAGGACCATCATTCACGGCATCATCATGCCCTAGAGCGGCCTTTGGATCTTTATCTGGTGTCAAACTGAATGTCTCGTCTCCAAACCATAATTTTCTTCCCTGCCGGCGCTCATATACTGATTTACGAATTGTCCAGTCGTCGTTGAGCAGTATCTTCATTCCAGCAACATAACGAATCAGTCACGGGATGGATCGGGCTAAGTAATGCAAGTTACCTCTTTTTGAGCAATGGAGAATCTCCGTATCCGTTCTACCTCAGAAAAAGGCACACGAGCAAACACTTTATGTGGGGGTACTTGTTGCAATGTCGACATAGCGAAGAGAAAACTCGATGTTTGTTGTCCAAAGATATTAGGTACAGTTGTTATCCCGGGTATACTCTCTTGCCATTTTGTGAGTCCCATTGGCATAGAAAATCGACGGGCAGCTTCATCCAGAGACTCGAAGTCTGTTGCGCCGCCATAGGTGGTCAAGAGAAAAACTTCGTAAACCTGATCTTGTATCTGTCGATTAATTACACAAAAACGAATGGGGGGTTTCGTAAGAGATCGATATCGCGTTTTTTCTTGGTGAATTAGCGGAATGCCAAGGTTCATAATAGTTTGATAGAAAGCCACTTCAATGCTACCAACACAGACTGCGATATCTCCTGGTTGGTAGACATTGGGTGTTTCTGGATGGCCAGCATCTTCCGATAAATATAATAGGGCGGCTCTAGTTTTTTCCCATTGAGGATCAAAACTTTTGAATTGACCTTTGACAAGGCATTAAACTTTGGATAATCAACGGACGTGCGGTGACAATACATACCTTTCGTCATCCAACTTCTTTCGAGACACTGCTTTGACACCAGCTCAATTTGTCACGTCGAAAAGATAAATCAGGATTTAATGATAATGCGAATGTAGGATATGTTCTGGGTTGCACAAGGACATGACTTGGCCAGACAAGAAGTTTGGCCGAAGTTTGGCGCGACTTTCGGAACCATTGATAAACGGCTGACATAATCACGACGCGCAAGGGCGCTTAGCAGGCTGTTGGCACCACATTGGCATTCAACGAATGACCACTATCTTCGCCACCTCCCACACTCCAACCGCAAGACTGTTGGATCTCTATCCCGAATTCTATCTATTAACCACTTGTGTGTGGCTCAACTCAATTGCGTTTTCGAAAACCTTGACGCCACAGACCCGCAATCACGGACTTCAACTTGCACACTGTCATTAAACTTTTTGCTACCTATCCAACGTAGTCTTATATCTCTCTGCATCTATTGCAACGAATGGATACTGATATCTCTGGTCCGTCAATAAACGTCGGTTTATCAAATCTTCAAAGAAGCACTGGTTTGAACATTTCTCTATTATGTAGAGCAGCGAAGAGCCTGTTGAGAAGTGGAGCGAACTTCAATTTTCTTGGGCAGGAAAGACTTATAAGATCTCAGTTCCTGACTCAGATAGGTAAATATTTTTAGTGATTCTTATTCCTTGTATCAAACTCAATGTTTCACCATAAAAAGATTATACGACTTCAAAGCTGCTCTCCGTACTGTCACCAAAGTCCCTAATGATCGACAAAAAATACTCGGACTGGTCAAAGGGAAGCTGCCATCAGATGACACTCGAATGTGAGGGCATTCCCTTTGTTGAATAATTTAACATTCATTCAGACCAGAAATTTATGTAGGTCTGATCTGCGACTTGTAACTGGGAAGAAGTTTATTCTCATTGGAACTCCTGAAGGAGAAGAGATCAAAGATCCTTCCCGTACAGTCAATTTTTTTTAAATGCAATGCTATCATCTAAACTTGCTTCTTTTAGAGCTCGAATCTCTTCCCGATGTCGTCAACGACCTCGATGTTGATTTCGCCGACAACTTGGCAGCAAGTAATCGTTATCAACACGACAAACGGAACATCCGCAAAGTGCATGAGGCAACTCAAGCCCTACAAGTCAATATTATTCATCCGCTGCGGGAAGGCAAGAAACTCCTGGTTCTCGATATCGATTATAGTACGGGAAATCTTCTACCTTCGTATTGGTGCTCGCTCATGGTCTTAATGAACAGCTATTTTGGATACTAAACCATTGACATCCGGAAGCTTACCGCCCGCAGAATGTGCCAGGCCAGGCCTTCATGAATTTCTTGAGTCAATATACCCATATTATGATAGTAAGTTGCGGTATATATAAAGTCATTTGTTTGCCTCATGACCGTTGCAGTCTGTATATGGTAAAGGCACACCTTTTTACCCATGAGAAAGCGGTGAGCGAAACTTAACTCACCATTCTTCTGGCAGGTCGCAAACCAGCTGGATATGGCTGGAGACTAAGCTTGTAGAATTGGGAATGGTCGGCGCCCAGAGAAACTATCAAGTTGTTTCTTTTACTCTTTGTTATGCATTTAGCGCTGACGTGTGATTCTACTCTAGATATCATTTGGTAGGTTGCTTTCACAGCCTTCTTTATGAGATCAAATCACGAACCATCTTTGGTTTAGTTCTTGATAAAACGTGTATGTTCACAGTATTCACGGAAAGGGACGGCAAACCTTGGACACACTCTGTCAAAGCGTTACAGATAATTTGGAACCATTTCCCGCAATTGTGAGTCCTGCACAGCTTCTCTGGAATCTTTTTCTAATGGTTCAAGCTGACTTCAGCAATGCCAAGAATACCATTCACGTAGATGACTTGGTTCGTCTTCATTTTTCATCACTGAATTCCCATAAGAATCCCCTTTTCGTTTTTTAGAGTCGCAATTTCGCTCTAAATCCAAAGGAAGGCTTGAAAATATCAGCTTTCAAGAATGCTCACACTCCGGAAGCGTGGGCGGACAAGGAGCTGGAAAGGGTTGCTCGATACATGATCCATATTGCAAATGTTGAAGATTTTACGACTCTGACGCACAAGGTGGGCATTTCGGCTCAGTCGAAATCAATGAATCGTAGGCTCAAACCTCCGGTCGCTATCAGAATTGGAAGAGTGTTGTCAAACGCTTGCCATGAAATAATATTGCAAGCGAAGGGGAGCTTATGTTTGGAGCAGATTATGTAGTATTACTACCATAATTAGATGTTGGAACTCTCAGTTGATCCCCGACTAAGTAATCCGAATTGACCTTCCCAGCGCTCAACTGACCGTTACACAAATCGGCGCTCAGCACCACGGCGCCGATTTGACGCCGTGCGGTACTAAACTACCTCTGAGTACCGCTATGAATCAGTTCACGAGTGGCAAATCGCCTGACCTGTTCACAGCACAAAATGGCGGATGCAGATGGGAAATATACTAACTTAAGCTTGTAATTGATTTGTCGAACAATCACGGTACTCATGAGTTAACCGTTCTACAGTCGAGGTCAGGCCGGCTCAGAGCATGCAACATATCCGCTTTCTGTTCTCGGTTCTTGGGCCTTCCTTATCTCCTAGGGCTTTGAGTAGCAGCGCCCAGGTTTATAATTCCTCCCGGCGCTCTCTGTCGACCAGTTCTCCAATGGTCTCCAAACCGATACCAACCCCACGTCCATCAGCTAGTCTTATAGTGGTGAATGAGCGCAACGAAATCCTGCTTGTGCACAGAAACCCAAAGGCCAGCGCCTTCGGAGGCATGCACGTACGTCTATATAGCATTCAGTGTGTTGACCGAGACGTTGACCAGTTAGATCGTGCTGAATTGCAGGTTTTTCCGGGGGGCAATTTGGATAAGCAGGACCAGTCCTTTGCCCTTACAGCAATCCGGGAAACCTTCGAAGAATCTGGGCTCTTGTTAGCCTTTCCAATATCATCAGGACCTCCACCATCTGATGCAGTCCTGGACGAGGCACGCCATGCTATACACCAGCAAAAACTGCTTTTCCAGGACTTTCTCCAGTCATGCAATCTGAAAGCTGACATCAACTCCTTATTGCCTTTCACGCAATGGATCACCCCTGTAGGGCCACCACGGTATGCCCCTGTTGTGCATTGCAAATGTTATGATTGAATGACACGGAATCTAGACGATTTCATACCCAATTTTATGTGGCGTTCCTTCCAGCGGCTCCTTCGTCAGGGTTTACTTCTGGAGCCAAACAAGAGAGAATCCCAAAACATGGTAAGTTCTGTCGATCTAAACATATATGCGCCCTGTCACGATTTGGGCGTCATGCTGTCCGAGTCCTCGATATATGTCATCTGAATCTGAATCTTTAACTACACTCACACTTATTCTGATGTCATAGACGGTGGTCAAGAAGTGATTGAAGTCCGCTTCGTACACCCCACGAAAGCGCTGGACGAATGCCGTGAGGGAACGATCAGCTTTATGCCACCACAATACTATATCTTGTCAACCCTTGCCGATATCTTGCACGGGTCCATGAATACGCCGGATCAGCGACTGAAAGTTGAAACTCTTTCGCATGGACTATTTGGCAAGATGGTCATCAACCCACGACGAAAGGGGGTAGACGAGAATGGACGTGCAATCCTCACGTACGAAGGTGATGAGACGCGTGGTGGATCCAAGGGTCGTCTGCATCGTGCATTAGTGACGATGAATGGCTCAGTAAGTACCTTGCTATCTAACTCTATTTGACCGCGTCCGGATACATTTTGACTCCCTCGATTTCCTTTTCTTCTCTTTGCAAAATTGTCTCCACTTTGGAAACACTCATCCAGTCTGCAAGCGACATATCAATGATACGCAACTTCAACATATTTACGGAGATTGAAGCTCACTGCTTCTCTACCCCTCCGAAGCTATAGGATCTATCACTAATGAAATTACTCCTCGTTAACAACTCGGACGTCGCTACCTCCACAAGCCGTCCTGGCACAACTTCAATTAATGGTGGGTGCGTCTTCATAATGGAGACGCTGGCTCAACGCGGACAATGACCGAGATCTCAACTAGATCAGCATTATATAGGATTATATGTGTACCAAGCAGCTAGCTACACATGTACCCACATATCATACAGCAACGTCAATACCACCCACCCTCTATGAACAACATCCTCTGGAGAAAATGTAACGGTTCAACAAAGCCGACAGCGATAAATTAAATACTGTGTCATCGATCTGAAGGAAATTTTCGGACCGACGCTCTCGCCTCCCATACTTCCTATGTTGAACAACTTTGAATACGGAGAAGCCCTCAAAATGACGTACCCAGATTAACTCCCATCATTGTGTGCGCATTGCGCCACGAAGAAGCGGCATTTCCCATCAAAGAGGGCTCAGGTCAACCTGATTAAATTAACTTCTGTTTCAATCTACCATATAATCTACCATATATAGCATTAATGGGTCAATGGGCGCTAGTGATAAACATTTACATTGGCAGATATGTTCCTCTGTAGCTTTTATTTAAAGGCACTAACTAAAAGGAAGTTATCACCGAGGCCGACAATCCAACTTATAGAAACTTTCAAATTATACACGATGTAAAAAGACGTCTCTATTCACGACTCCATGCAAGAGGCATCATTGGTACGTAGGGCTACACTAAACATACGGTCATGACTATAAGAAAAAATAAGGCTACAGTGTGTTATCGGGAAAAGATTAAATAGTGGGCTACAATTAAGCAAGAATCGTCGGAGGAAATATTTAAAGTGAATGATAAGTAAATGTGTTGTCGGAAAAATATATAGAAATGCGCAGTGTCGATACCTGGTTATCCAGGCGCGGACACACTCTGCAATGTTTACCACTGCAGACAAAATATAACATATGGGTGCTTCAGCGCCCAGTAGTTCATCGACGGTAGAGCTACCCGCCGTCCTGAGCCTACTGGTTAAACACTTGGTAGTCGTATGTGGCGTTCTGACCCCAGAAGCTCGGGACACAAGCGCCAACCCCGACTTCACCCGACCCGCCCAAGAGAATGGGGTGCACGTCGCTTGTGCCCGCAGCAGTCCAGGTAGGCACCCCTGCGACATTGGGGTTTCCCGTATTAAGAAACGCCTTGTACCGTTTCTGCATCTCTGTCGTCAGAGCCGCTTGTGGGCTGGTAGGGTTTTGAACGGTGCCAAACTGTATTAAGAAGAACAAATTTGTCAGTGTCAAAATCTAGGAACCGGGAACAGCGAGGACATGGAAAGTGGCGGATGTCCAAGGGGATGTGGAGGTGGGTTGGGAAGGAATGGCAAGGGTCATGAAGGTGTAGGACTTACCACAATCTCGATGTCGTCCTGGTGACATATGACGCCCGCTTCAGTACAATATGGGACCTGGTCGTTTCCTGGGTACGTCGCGCCGACAACATACTGCCCCACATAGGCGATACCTCCGTGCTGGACCCAGTTGCGTGAGAAGGTCCAGCTAGAACACCTCCATAAGTAATCTGTTCCAAGAATTTGCAACTGGACGCGCGAGTCTACCGAGCCGTCCAGCGAGGGAACGGCAGGATAAAAAGGCGAGTTGACAATGACTTCAGTACGGTCCTCCCCAAAAGTGAACTCGCAAGCCTGCGGGAAGGCTTCTTCTGGCAAAGGATCCCGATTGCCTCCATAGATGGCTGGGCCAGCTTCGTTCAGGACGGTTGTAACGAGAAGATGTTTGCTAACCGCAGGGAATGGAGCGGTGGAGTCGAGAGGACTGGTGAGGAATGTACCGTCGAGAACTGGACGAATAGGTTCACTCAAACCCGCAGCTGGGTCAAGACCATAGGCCGCGCCGGAAAGGTCTTCTTGAGCACTGATGATAGTGTCCAGCGAGAGAGCGTTCAAGCAGGCAGCGTCCGTTCCGCAACCAAGGCTCTGGGTGAAGTAGTTCAGAAGTGTCGTTTGTGTGGTCGTTCCAAGAAGCCCGAAATTCTGAAGAGAGATTGCATTAGATTCCTTGGAACATAACAAGGCAAAAACAAAATAAAATTTGCTAACCATTGGGTCTGATTGCAAGACGGCAGATCTGAACAACGAAGAGGCCGAAGGCGCGGCCAGAAGAGCCCTGATCGCGCTAGCACCGCTGCTCTGGCCAGCAATAGTAATTTTGGAGGAACTTCCGCCGAACGATGGGACTACAGTATTCAGGAAGCGAAGAGCGTTGACCGTATCCTTAAGGGCAAGATTGGTTTGTCCGTTTGGTGCCATATACCCAAGCTACAAAATAGGTGTTGAGTTCTAAGCCTGCTCCGAAGAAAAAGAAGAAAAAACATACAACTCCAAGACGATATTGGATAACGGCAACAATGGAGTCTGTAGCAATGGCAAGCTTCGAGCCATCCAGTCCAGGACCAGTAGCAGAGCCAATGATGAACGATCCACCGTGAATCCTATTTAAAAAAATGAGTATGACATACGGAATTTTAGGTTGATTTTTCAAACAGAAAAAGAAACGAAGGAAACGAACCAAACGAAAGTCGGCGCATTGCTGGTCACAGTCAACGAAGGTGGGACATAAAGCACCATGGAAAGACAGTCTTCCGAATAAGCAGAAGGGTCCAACACATCCTGCGGGCACGCAAGAGGAAGGGCCGAGGAATTAGTGGCGCCATTACTGATAAGATCTTATTAGTTTTAACAGAAAAAAGCGACATGAAAGAGACATACGGCAAAACCCAGTTGGTGACGATGGTGGAAGGCTGCCATCTGGCCGCTGATGCATATTTCACGGAAAACCTGTAGGCGCCATCGGGATCAAGCACCCCGCTGGCTATTCCAAGAGGAGTGTTCTTGGTAATAGCTGAAGAAGAGGTGCGCGGGCAGAGAATCCTCTTGAGTATAGGCAGTTGACAGAGGATTTTATTGGGATCACCGGAAGGAATGGAGATGCCGCGATTGAGGGGGGAGGCGGCGATGGGGAAGAGGAAGGAGGCGATGAGCAGGAGGACAAAGGGGAACATGGTGGAACAGCCTGCTGAACCGAGGAGCGAGAGAGCGCGTTTTATAGCGGACTGGCATTTTCACTTATGTTGTTCGAACAATGACAGGGTCGCCGTCCCGATTTGGCAACATACCATCCTCATCCGGCCCTTGTTCCCCTTTGGGATTTTCTGCCTCCGTCCGCCTTGTTCCTTCTTTGGTCATTTCCTATTTCTCTTTCTGTGTTCCTTGCTTCTCTTTTCACCGTCATCCAGGCAGCAACCACCACCTCAGAGCAGCCACTGCTTTTCTCTCTGCATTCACACCCTCTTCATTCAACCTCTCAACACGCATCATTTCGGTGAGAGGGCGCGTATAGGCGCGTATTCGCCCCGCCTTTTGGCCTCTTTCTGCCCGCACTCTTCTGATGCCCCTGGCGCCTACTCTCATGTTTGGGTCATGAGGAAATCCCATCTAATCACTCATCGATCTCGCGTCCTATTCACGCGTGGTGCCCGGCCGCTTTTGAATTTCCGCAGCCTCTGTACCTCTTTTTACATCACCTCCCGAGGCAAAAAAAAAAAAAACCAAGGCAAATCAGATACAGCTCGCCTTGTTTTTAGTCTTCTTGGAGGCTCCTTGCATAAAAATTTTGTCGGGAATCTCACGTCTGTAAGACTACGCCGACGGCCCGCTGCAATCTGCACATGTCTGTCCCGCTCGACGCCAGGTCCTTTGATGTCTCTCTTGATTAATCTTATGTGCGCAATCACTTTATCGCTTCATGCCGCTGATTTCGACTTCTTAATTCTCAGCTTCAATGCTTCCTGGATTCTGTACCTTTTTCTTTCAATTGTGAAGCTGGGATTTTCATTAATTTCGAGCCACATTTTGCAGTGAAAGGCGCTTTCTCTGCGTACCAACCGGGAGTCTGCCTGCAGTACACATAATTCGTCGCTAGATGGCTTGCTTGTTTTTTTTTTGTGTCCAAGAGCATTTGACACGTCTATTCCATCTATCGTTCACTGAACAGCTTGCCTAAACGGATAAGTGCCGATGTGCAAAGAACCTATTTGGAGAAGTGGCCATTCTTATCCGTCAGCCTAGGTCATGACAGGCAATTCCCTAAATAGAACATTGGCCCCTTGCGTTATGTTGTACTGTAGGTCTTCTTGCCGCGGCATAGAAGACAACAACAACATTATTCTACAAACGCTCATGTATGTATGAAGCTGCTCGACACATCCGCGACGAAATACCATTGAAGGTCAGTAATCAGTGGCTGAAATCATCTATTCAAAAGCCCATCAACGTCTTTTTTGTCATCATCTCCTTAGCCTATTCAGGTTTCGATGCCTTTGTGCCCAGATAAGTCTCGATGTATGTGTTCGGATTTTTCTGACATCTGCTTGTCTTGTAAACAGCTAGGTATTCGAGGCAAACATCACCCTCAACAATATTTCAGCCGCGACGGTGATTGCGTCCTTTTGTATTCTTTTCAATGCTTACCGTTTTACGTCGGCTGTGCTTGGTAGTGCAATAATGTAAAGTACAATTCTCCAGCGAATGCAACGAAGAAAAGAGAGAATTCGAGCCAGACTTAGGACAAACTTACAAGTTCGAACTGGTGCACTGGTCCGTCCTTTCTGTTCTGAGTATCTTGTCAGAAAATCTCTCTGAGGCACATTCTTTACTCTTTCAAGGTGGAGATATCCCCATTGCGATATTTTCAAGAGATTTTCGGTGGGTGGCGCAACAAGTCGTTACTACTCCCCTGCTTTCACTTCAAGTACACATAGGCGTCTTACGAAGCCGCGCTACCATCTATTATTGGAAAACTTGCGCATTTGCGCAGTGATTAACTGGGGTAGAAAGCTTTGTTTTGACCAAGTACTCTTCACTTGACGGAGCGGTCATTGCCCCAGAGCTGCGGATACGAATACTTACGAGTATGGTCATGATCCTGCCGGGTGAAAAAAATCATTCTGACATTCACATTCATAACCGAGTCATGAGATACCGACCGGACATATCAAGCGGAGAAAGATTCACTTGAGTTATATACTAAGGAAAAGACAAGTCGCTATCATTTTCTACCTGCTGGATGATCGGAGTGTAAGTGTAATCGATTATATTGTAACTTATGGTTTGCGTCGAATCCGAAGGCCTTCAAGGGTTTATAGCATATTCTTATATAAATATATATATATGCTGAGATCCAATTGTTTGGATATTACGAGTGATTTTGAAGCCCCCAACCTGAGCCAGTTGATCCGGATTCTGGAGTCTTCGGAAATCTTTCCCATCTGACATAATTTATACATAGCAGTGGTCCGGGGTCGAAAGATTATCTAAGGTCCATCTCCTCCTGTGACCACAAAACAGTAAATGCATATCAGCTTATAACCAAACTTAAGCTATATTTGACTTGTAAGAATAAGAATACCAGCCGTTTTTGAATTCCCGTAGATTCTGAATGGCATCACTTACATCCTAGCATAAAATCATGAAACAAAAATCAGACTTTATGTAGTTATCAAAATTGAGGAAGGGGGGTATGAGTCACACTGAATGCGTGTATTATAGCAGCTGAGCGCATAAGTTCCTGTGGCAGGTTTGAACCGCATATCTTAGCGCCCGCTCTCATGATAGACGCTCGATACACGTGAATCTATTTGGTCATCACGTGTTAGCTAAGCAAAGGAGGGCCGAGGCTCCCTTTGCATCATTGACATCGAGGACAACCTTCCCGCAAAACAACAACCCACTCTTACGCCATGGCGGCTGCCTCAATCAAAGTGTAAGGACTTGAGTTATGTCTCCGACACGCAAAACAACTTAGGCTTTGTTGTTAGACTAACAGTCGGGTCAGCTGTAGGGTCTATCAGCGACCTGTTCACCAAAATCAAGGCTATAGACGCGAAACACGGAAAGTTTGACCTCGTTCTGTGTATTGGCGACTTCTTTGGCCCACTCAATGACACAGAGAACGAACCTCACAAAGATGACGAGATTCTGAAGCTATTAGACGGGCGGTTGGAGGGTGCGCTCTCAAGATATCGTCTATTCTGGATGATGCTCAGAATATCCCGTGTATTGTTCATCCAGCCCCAATCGAGTGCTATGTTATGCAAGGCGAACATCCGCTTCCTAAGCCCGTCGTCGAAAAATTTGCGAAAACCGGTGGCGAGTTGGGCAAGAATTTATTCATGATGAGTGTGTTTGCGTCTTCCCGGTTCACGTCCTCTTCGCGATGCAGCTATTATTGACGCCGGTGATGTACAGGCAAATCTGGAATTGTCACGACAGCAAATGGTGTTCGGATAGCGTGTCTTGGCGGAATATACGATCCCAGTGTATATGGCACTGCTGGGGCAGCACCGGTGAGCATCTGCTTCCCCTAGATCGAAATGCATCTCACATGAAGATATAGGGCTTCTTCTCTCCCTTCTTTTCGTATCATACGATCGACCGGTTACTCTCGAACACACTCGTCAAAGCTTCTACTTCCAGTCAAAAGAGTTACTCTTCCCTGGCCTCCATCCAAGCATCTGCAGCCCCCTCGCAACTCATCGACATTCTCCTCACTAATGTCTGGCCAATATCCATAACGCAGTTCTCGTCCACTCCTCTTCCGGACCATCGACTTTCATCCATTGGCGCACCACCATTGAGTGATGTCATTCGTAAAACGAAACCTCGATACCATTTCGCTGCTCGTGGTGGCCACCCTCCTAAATTCTGGGAGCGGGAACCATTTACATGGGATGATGAACGAGAACGCGTGTCGAGGTTTGTAAGTCTAGGCGCCTTTGGAGGTGAGTCTACGTCAGGAAAGAAACAAAGGGTATGTACCCTATTTACTCGTCCGCGCAACGAGCAGTCATTCAATACTTTTGGTACAGTGGTTCTATGCATTCACTATTGCACCCAACACGGCTATGACTGAGCCCCCAGTGCGACCACCCAATGCTACCAAGAATCCATTCCTTGATACCGCCCCTCGTGCTCATAAACGTCCCCTCGATAACATGGAAGCAAGCGAAAACTTTATCTTCGGGAATGTCCAGCAACCAGTAAAACGAAGTAGAGTCGGTGAGTGCCTTCAGGCAATCTCAAATTGGTATACCTTGTTTACTGCTATGAATCAGTTCAAGGAGAACCTGGGAAACCACCTTCAGGATACAAATGTCGCCGATGCGATTCTACAGAAGTAAGCTTTTTGTGAGATCTTGTTTTGAAACATAAATGAAGCAGTTTCAGCATTTTATTAACGACTGCCCCGAGCGATCAAAGCCGCCTGAAGATTATATCTGCAAGATATGTAATGAGGTATAGTTCTCGTGACTGAATGCTTTTGAGAAGATTCTCAGTTCTTTTTCAATAAATCAGCCGGGTCATTTTGTACGGGATTGTCCAACCAAAGACGCCAAAGGAGACACTGGTGGTAGAAAGCCGAAACCCGGATACCTGTGTCGTGCATGTGGGAGCGATGGCCACTACCTGGAAGATTGCTTAGTCGCCAATCAAAGACCTCCGCAAAGCGATCGACGAGGGAAACGAGGGCCACCGAAAGAGATATCAAGTATGGCTTGCGAGTTTGCCTCGTCTTTCGCTTTAACTGATACTTTCAACCCATGATAGCTGACGAGTGTTGGTTTTGCTTGTCAAATCCTAATCTAGCGTGCGTACGCCTTTCTTTCTCTATCTTCTTACGCTCGAGGAATAAAAATACTTATACTGCACATACAGAAAGCATCTTATTGTCGCTATCGGCTCTGAATGCTATGTCACGCTTCCCAAGGGCCAAATTATCCCTACCCAATCCTTCGCCGATCATGTCGATGTACCAGGAGGCGGACATGTCCTCATTGTACCTATAACCCATTACCCAACATACTCCACAATACCGTCCGATCTTGCGCCTCCTATTGTTGAAGAAACTGAACAGTGCGTCTAATTTGCATCAGAGTGTACAGGCTAATATTGATCATGATATCTTAATAGGTTTCAGAAGGCATTGAGTGCAATGTATGCAAAATATGGCGCAGCAGCTGTAGCGTTTGAAGTCGGTCGGCTATCGGCGAAAGGAGGTCATGCGCATGTACAGTCGGTCCCAATACCTTTACGATTGAAAGATAAAGTCGAGGAGGCTTTCATTCATGAAGGGCGTGCATTAGGGATCGATTTTGAAGCCGACCCCGAAGCGGCCTTGGATTCATGTTCGAATGGAAGAGGTAGCTATTTTAAAGTTGAGCTTCCAGATGGGCGCAAGATGGTGCATTTATTGAAGGATAGCGTGCCGTTCAGTATACAATTCGGCAGGTAGGCTGCATTTCATTCAGTTCAATAAGTCCCTTAACTGATCCATGTTCTCAATCTAGACAAGCCTTGGTTAGTCTGTTGGATACGCCGGATAGATTGGACTGGAAGGCTTGTATGTTGTCTGAGGAAGAAGATAAGGCAGATGCCCATGCATTCAAGGAGGCATTTACCTCGTTCAATCCTGCAGTATAATGTGCATACCTTGTTATAGTACTTGCCGATGATGCAGCACGAGTCTTGTTGTATTCACGTTCCTCAAACCTCGACATTATGTTACAGTTTTGAGATCCATGTTATACGTCAGCACATTCGTCCTCCTTGTTTCTTCGATCGAAGATGCCGATGCATCCAACAGAAGTGCATGTATTTTATATGCTTGCTCTACAAGTGTTTGCTGCACTCTCAAAATGCAGGTATAGTTCGAAGCCTGATACATTTTCAAACTTGGGCAGGGTCCTCAACTTGGATTGTCTTCTTATATCTGGAGATGATCATATCAGTAATGGAATGTGATTTTGGTCATAGATGAATACTACTTACCCTTCACCGAAATCCTTCATTCCACTTTTCTTTGCCCTCTTCAAAACACGAGCAATGGCATCAACGCCTAAATAGGAAGGAAATTTGAATTCACAACGAGATTTGACATGGAAGAAAACCAACCCATGTCAAGATCCTTCAAAGGAGGTCCAAACGAAAGGCGAACGAAGTGATGGCACGGAGAATTGAACAAATTTCTACGGTGCGATGGATTGATATCGAAGAAGATTCCAGGAATCACGATGGTTTTCTCCTTCAACAATTCCTCAAAGAAGGTCTGCAATGATGACGTCAATTATCAACATACTCCGCGCTAACAAATTTGTACATACCAAGCCATTATTAAGAGGAGAAGGGAGCTTTTCTAAGTTGAGCCAGATGTAGAATGTGCTTGTTGGCGGAATATCGACTTCGAGGCCGAGTGCCTTGAGCCGTGCGAGAACGTGATCGCGTTTAGTCTTGAAATGCTTCTGCAATGCAATCTACAGCACACGAAAGTGCAAAACCATTAGAGACAGATCTGGAGAACCAGAACAACCGGGTATCGCACCCTTTCGAGCCTGGCATGTTCCGGGTCCAAGAGAGGAATCGCTGCGAGCTGCAATCTGGAAAAAGAGTTCAGATATAGTCAAGAAAATAGAGCTGGAAGCAAATTAGCTTACGGATGGTTAGCACCTCCATCCAGGAAGGAACCTGACTGAGAAAGCGCAGTAATGAGGTTCTTAGGGCCAATGACCCAGCAGACACGCCAGCCTGGAAGACGCCAATTCTAACAAGGATCACGTCAGCGACGATGAATACTGGCATAATCAAAGTGCATACCTTCGTAAGACCATCAATGATTACAGTGGAATCCTGACGAACAGAATCACAATATCAGTATATTGAACATAAAGTAGCCCAAAAAACGAGATGTACTTCATTAACGTCCTCGATATATTGGGCGGAGGAGACAGACTTCCCCAAATCGCTGCTATTCTCTGGATAAATGTACCAGGAGTAGAACTGTGTTGCAATTTATGAGTAATACAGGCATGCAAGATATTCGGAGTGACTCATACCTCGTCAAGAACGACACTTGTTCCTTCACGACTGAGGGCAACCAGCTCCTTGAGATCGTTGCCTCTGCAAGATTTGCGTTCAACCCAAAGAGAGAGAAAAGAAGACAAATATATTTACTTGATAACCTAGGATCATAGCAACGTCATAAACATGGGCGCTACGCAATTATATAAAATTTACCTGGCCGGTAGGGTTACGGGGGTTAGAAGCGAGGACAACGGCTAGACCTTGCGTCTGAATATCCCTCTAAAAATGCAAATTACTACGGAGCCCGCAGAGCCAATGAGAAGAGGGCTGACCTTAGTCTGCTCGATATCGAGGCGATATTTAGTCTGTAGGGCTGGTCAATATCGATTCCATTCAAACATAGTAAAAAAGACGTTACATACCTTGGGATCAAGTCTGAGGAAATAAATAAAGTTCAGATATGTATAGATAGATTTTATCTTTCTGACTTACGCCGTGGGTACCGGTACAAGTCTCTTGAAAGCACTCAGCACTTGATCATATGCCGTGTAATCTGGGACTTGATAGCTCTGATAATTATAAACCTGTGCATCAGAATCCCCGGAATAGATGGAAGTGGTCAATACTTACGGTGTAGACGTCTCCGATGACTGCTGCGAGTCGGGACAAACCAGCTCGGCCGCCTGGGACGATGCACACGTTCTCGTAAGTGTATTGGCTCTTCTTTCCTTCACGATAAGTGGTATTGTATAAATTTGCCACTGCCTCGCGGAGAGCTAAAAATAGATGTATGAGATATTTATGCAATGTATAAACCAAAGGGGTTATATACCTTTCACTCCAGTAGTGGGGGCGTATTCAAGGGAGTCAGACGGCAGCTGTACGGTATTTGGGCGAGCAGGGGCGTCAGGGATAGCACCAACCTCAGGAGCACCTTGACCGAGGTTTGCCCATTCATGAGAGCTCGTATAACTGAAACCATTGGCCATAGCACGGTCAGAGCAATAGATGACGCCAGTGCTTCCTGGATGTTCAATACCAGGGACTGTCTCTTCTTCCTGAACATACAAGTCAATAAAACAACGAAAAACTCTTAAAACTTGGCCGACTGACGATGTTCACGGTCTGCGGCAGGCCTTTGGGCTGATGACCGCCGGCTTTGCGGAAAATCTGCAGTCCAAGAGTCAAATTATGTTGCAGGCGAGCATGAAGTGGAAATAACACCAGACCTGATGTGCTTCCGATTCTTTTTCATGTTTGTAGTGTTTCATGACATCAAAAACCTGGTCGACGGCATTGCTGAATGAGTGAACGTGGGGAAGGTGGAAATGCATCTCGCAATGCGGTTGAGGGGGAAAGCAAGGAAAAAGTAGGACGCACAAAATCACGAAAAGAGGGGGTATTTCTGCCTGATTCTGTGAGATGAGGCGTGTGTGCCATGTTGAATCTGGTTGCTAAGATAAGGCTTGGATGGAGATAATCCGAATCAATGAAGTCAATGAGGATGAGTTTATCGATGGTGATACATACATACCTTTGCGTTAAATAAACCTCTGGACAAGGAGCTGCGCCTTTAACAAACCGAGAGATCGCTATTTATAGAACGACACGACCGTTGCCTTCTCTCCTCATACCGTACTTTAATACAGATAGCGATTCAATATTTCCAGTCATCACCGAGCAAAAGCAAAGCTGTCATTACTTTGAAGCACCAGTTCAAGCAGGTAGAGCGCTGCAGGCACTGCAGGCATGAACAAATTCTTGACGCCGGCGTAGTGTGCCTCCGAAGGCGATCCCGAAAGAGTGGAGCTGGTTGGTCGCCGCAAGGCCCTTGCACATGTCTTCACGAAGGAATGGATACGATGATAGTGGTCGGTTGCTTCTCGGGTGATGGCGTATTCTGGGGCTCGTGACACAGTGCCAGGCAGTGTCCGACCACAAGCAAGCAGCGGCGAGAGATTCCTCATGGGGGCCCGGATTCATGGTGCTTCAGAGCACCTTCGGATCTTGAATAACACTGGCGCCCGTCCATACTTATAAAAGTATCCTTTTGACAACGCACTGCGCCAGGCCGCCTTTCTCTTCTCTCCGCACATACTCTCGAGATGGCAACCAAGTCCCTCTTTCTCTCTGACCCGAAGACGTGCGCGGTCAGTACAGCTTTCACTGTGGCATAGAATGAAGGTGTACTCACGGACATAATGATAGATTGTCGGCTGTCCTTTCAGGTAGGTGTCGTCGGAATCATAAGGATCCGTAACAGCTGACACACTCGTTTATGTTCAGTGGTGGTCAAGTAAGTTGTCTACCAACTCTTCCTGTACTTCATATTGAATGTTATCCAATAATAGCCTAAAGCTGGTGTTGATCAAGGACCTATTCATCTCGTTGAAGCAGGCCTCATCGGGCAAATTGAAAATTTGGGATGGAAAGTGAAGTTTGAGGGGCACCACGAATTTGAGGACATTAGCGCCGCTAGTGACCCTCCTATAGGTATCCTGAAAAACCCCCGCCTCGTTTCGCGGGTTACCCAGTCCGTGGCCCAGGTCGTCGGTGATCATGTAGCGAAAGGGGAGCTCCCTGTAACTCTGGGAGGGGACCATTCATTGGTATGTACAGTGTTTTTTTTCTTTTCATCAACTCTCCTGGAATGCTTATCGGTTAGAACAGGCTATGGGAACCATTTCAGGGACTTTGTCGTAAGATCTTCAAACCAGTCTCGTGGCTGCATTGACGTTGACATTCTTCTGTGATATTAGGAAATATCCCGATGCATGTGTTGTGTGGGTTGACGCCCATGCTGATATAAACACAGTCGAAACCACGGAATCAGGTATGTCCTTTGGCGATTGTGGTGATGAAGTCGAAATAGGCTTATGATTTCGCAGGAAACATTCATGGGATGCCTGTCTCTTTTCTGATGGGACTCGGAGAGAAAGTAGAAACTTTTTCATGGGTTCAGCATATACTGAGACACGAGAACTTGGTATACATTGGCCTACGAGATGTGGACGCAGGAGAAAAGAAGATTTTGCGCGATAACAAAATCAAGGCCTTCAGTATGCATGAGGTCGACAAATATGGGATCGGAAAAGTCGTGGAGATGGCGTTGGATCACATCAATCCTGACAGAAATAAGCCCATCCACCTCAGTTTTGATGTGGACGCTCTAGACCCGAGCGTTGCGCCCTCCACTGGCACTCCTGTGAGTAGAAATCTTCTCCGTTGGAGTGAACCTTAAGGGTTGATGGAGGTTTCATCATGATTCTAGGTTCGTGGCGGTCTGACCTTCCGCGAAGGTCACTACATCTGTGAAGCTGTCTATGAAACAGGTTTGCTTGTAGCAATGGATTTGATGGTGCGCCCACTGTACATTCTTTCATTTTTCTTCCAACTAACCTCTTGCCTGTGGACAGGAAGTAAACCCCTCCCTTGCTGATGAGGCGAGCGTTGCACAAACAGTTGCTGTAGGGTGCTCCTTATTAAGATCTGCTCTTGGTAAGTTGATGCTTCTTGATCAAATCCGACTTACCCTGATATAAATTCTTACACAGGAGAAACTCTCTTGTAAGTAGCGAGTTTTTGGACTTCGCTGCACAACCCATTACATAGATACTATCCTACCGTATAGTGTAATCCTCCACCCAATGTATTTAGAACTGTTCATTGCGACATCTGTGGATGCTCACTAGCGCATAACTCGCGCAGCGGTCCCACACTAAGCCATCTACGTCACGATTTGTCGCCATTCGAGCTGGTAGGCAGGCTAATTTGAGGCCGTTGCAAGGAGTATGCGCAACACTTTATGAATGAATGAAGGTGAACGTATTCACGAATTCGCCGATCCGTTTCGATGATTAGAATCTCAGCGAATCTCAAGTTCTGAAAACAGAAGCCCTGGGAAGAATGAACTTCCTTCGGAGGAAGTTAAGTATTTCTTTCTTTCACAAGGCACTTGACCTGATAGGATGAAAGACCCAGGGTGTCTCCATTTGCGCCCGATGCTGATAAGTCAGCAGCGTGGAAACTGTTGATATAGGAAAATTGCATGTAAAGTAAGTGACCCGACGGAGACTTTGACGGATTGAGAGTCGCTGTCCGCGCAGAAGAAGACGCTGCAAGAAGAGAGAAATGACAGAGGCCATGATGAGCCCAACAGAGACGGCAGTCAGACGTCAGCAATGCGAGCAGCTGGTGCTTAGCAGCGGTGGAAGTGGAATGTTGCCGGGAAGCACGAACGATCATCATCTGACAGGGGCCCATCTTTGCTGAGAAATATAAGGGAATCCGGGAGGTGCCGAAGTTCTGATTTGTGAGAATGGGAGGGCAACAAACGAGAGGATGAGAAGAGCGACCATGGCCCCCTCGAGCTCGTCGTCCGCAGCGGCGACTTCGGTGCAAGTTGGTCCGTCCACGTCGTCGTACTGTCTCTCTTCGTCGTGCTAACCCGTTCTTACATTGTAGCTCTTCGCATACGGCCACCCACCACACAAGACTCGACTTCTATCCCCGCTCGTTTCCAACGCTCCGTCATACAGGCAACCTCCTCCACCTCTATCTCCATAGAAGCTACATCGGCCGCTCTAGCTGGCTCAGGTCAGAACTCCACTCCCGCCGCCTCCGCCGGCTCTGGCCCCAAAAAGCAGCTATTCACATTCGACCAAGTCCACCCACCCCCTACCACGCAGTATGAAATATACGACTCCACCGCGCGTCCCCTAGTATCCCGCTTTATTGAGGGATTTAACTGCACGATATTGGCGTATGGGCAAACTAGCAGCGGGAAGACGTTTACTATGACCGGTGTAGACTTGGATATGGACCCATCAGACCCCAATAACAACATGGGTATCATTCCAAGAGCTGTTTCTTCGATTTTTGCTAGTGCCAGGCAGCTTAAAGAAGAACGCGGCGGGGCGTGGAACTATAACCTGAAAGGCTCATTCGTTGAACTCTATAACGAAGACCTAATTGATTTGCTGGGCCTGGATGACCCCAATGGCGGAGCGAGACGCGAAGTTCAAATTCGGGAGGATAAAGAGGGTCATATTATTTGGGGCGGCCTTCGGGAAGTGAATGTAAAGAACGCGAATGAGGTAATGAGGTGAGTATAACGAACCGATGTTTATATGATCCCGCTGACCCGCTACCCCAGTCTCATCAAAAAGGGGACTTCTATTCGGCGGACCAACGAGACAGACATGAACGCTCAGTCGTCGCGATCGCATGCTATCTTCTCACTTACTTTGACACAGAAAAAGTATACAGGCGCAGGGCACCCCCCACGGTCTTCTTCACCTCTTCCTCCAGGCGGCCGCTCTCCTTCAAGACTAGCTCGTCCTGGTTCTATGTATGCTGGTGGACCCTCCCCAATCAGCAATAGAGTTGCTTCTCCAACGTTAGGTGGTCGCCCATCTACTCCCAGCTTCGCGTCGGCAATGAATAGAGGCGGTGGTCTCCGACCAGCAAGCGCCCTCGGCCATATGAGCGATCGATCAACTACCATAGATGAAGAGTCGGGAGAATGGGTGACAATTGTATCCAAATTTCATTTCGTTGATCTCGCCGGTTCCGAAAGGGTGAGTGTTATATTTTTGCGGTCACTTTTGGGCACTGACATCGTATTTTGTGTTCATTAAGCTCAAACGCACTGCTGCTGCTGGTGAACGTATCAAAGAAGGTATTTCCATCAACAGTGGTCTCCTAGCCCTTGGAAATGTTATTTCCGCCCTTGGCGATCCTTCACGAGCGAAATCCAACACGGCGACACATATTCCATACCGTGACTCCAAATTGACGCGCCTTTTGCAAGATTCGCTGGGAGGAAATGCCCACACTCTTATGATTGCTTGCGTCAGTCCTGCAGAATGGAACGCAGCGGAGACCATCAACACCTTGAAATATGCTAATCGAGCGCGGAACATCAAAAACCGTGCTGTGGTGAACGAGAAAGAAGATGGATGGGATGATATAGAATGGCTGCAAGGCACTGTTTCACGCCTGCGCAAAGAGCTAAAGGTCATTAAAGAAGGCGGCGCTCTTCCATCCGCTGACAGGGAGCTTGAAATGGTGGAAGGTGCAGGAAAGAAGGTCCTAGCCCGGATGAACGAACTGCAAAACAGTTACGAGGATTTGCGAGAAAAGTTTGTGGAACGGACAGAAGAACTCACTCGTCTTCGACGCGAGCTCGGCGAGAGACATAGGATTAGCACTTCAGGTGCTGTTGGCGGTACTGGGAAGTATGAGGAGATTGTTGGTCCAGTCATCGAAGAATACGAGAAGACCATCAGTGCTATGGAGGCCGAACTCAGCCTGAATCGTGCCGCTCTGCGACATACAAACGAAATGGTAGAGGAGAAAGAGGAAGAGCTTGCGGTCATCACGGAACGTCACGCAGCCACAGAGCTATATGTGGAAGAGTTGCGATCTCGGGTTGCCAAACTGACGGAACGGGAGGCGTCGACCGAGGTAAGTAGGCTGTCAATCATCAGCAGCGCCTTTCCATTGTAATGACACGATTTGACAGGCCTATGTCCGTGATCTGGAAGAGAAAATGAAGGCGTACGACGAGACCTCCGTTTCTTCCAGTGAATCCATGACCGACCTCAAACGAGAAGTCAGCCGGTTTAAAGACGCTGAAGCTCACTCAAGCAAGTACATTTCCGACCTCGAAGCTCGCCTTGCTCGTGCAGACGAATCCATCCTCTCCTTGCAGCAGACTGTCGAGAAGCTTGAGAAGGAATCAGATCGACGCCGTGAAGAAGTAGAGACCTTGCAATGTCGCTTGGAGGCTTTCAGGCAAGACGGTGAAAGTTGGCGGACGGAGCTCGAGGCTAGGGAGCTGAAAGTCAAGCAGCTTGAAATAAAGATGCAGGAATGGGAACAGAAGAGAAAGGAGGCAGGAGAGACGAGAGCTCGCCTTGGGTCAGTAGTGGGCGAAGTTGCTTCAGCTCGAAGGAGTTTGGAAATCGACCTCGGAAAGACACCTTCTGGAAATGTCTCTTCTACATCCACGGACTCATTGGTGGAATCCGGTTCTGCGAAACAAACGGACGAGTCTCCAGCAGTCGGGGCAAATGCAGAGCTTGAAAGCCAACTTCTTGCACTTCAACAAACGCACACTGCCACTCTTGCTGATCTGTCATCCGTTACGGCGAAGTATCGGGATGCTCTCCACGAAATCTCGGATTTGGCTGCTCAAATCCAGGAAGCAAAGCTCGGTAACCCTGCTATCACAGACGGCACACCTAGCATAGCAGAAAGCATAGCAGAAAGCACGGATTCTCCTGTAGTGGACAAGCCAACAGAGATACCTCCTTTCAGAAGGAGAATTAACACTCCTCGAATGAGAGACGCCGCAGATATCCAAGTCAACTCAGCGGGTCGACGGCTTTTTTTCCGGCAGGCGGCCTCGGCGGAATCGCTCCACGCGAGGTAAGTACTGCAGAGCAATCTACATGATGACCATACGCGTAATGTTTTCTAGGTCGCTTTCACAATCGTTGTCGCTATCGCAGGAGCTGTCCTCAGCGCACTTGCGCAAAGCTTCATTTTCAAGCCACGGGACAGGTAGCTCTCACTCTCCGTCAAATTCTCATTCCCTCTCTGTCTCCCATTCGGCTTCGGCGTCTCTATCCTTAGGTCGCCCCAACTTGTCCATTTCCATGCCCAGCTTGTCCTCTTCATCCACCGAGCGATCTGTATCTTCTTTGGAGAAGGAAATAATGCGCCTCCAAGAGGTACTAAAAGACCGCGAGACTGAAATATCCCTTCTGGAAGAGTCGCTAAAGGAAAGTCAAAGTAGAGGCACCAATGGAGACGCAGTAGCAGACCAAGAGGTCCAAGATGTCGATGGCGTCAACCCCGATACTACCTTGTCACCGAAGACGTTGAATCGATTCGACCATATCCGCAAGACTATGGAAGGCGTCAATGGGAATGGTACTCATATGGAAACAAGCTCGTCATATTCTGAAGACGAATCCTTGGAGAGGCTCAATGAGTTAATGCTGTGCGTATATTTATCAGTGTAATAGTCAATCGTATTGATCGTCCCAAACAGTTCCATGGCTCAGAAGGAATCGCATCACCGAGAAGTTGTTGATGAATTGAACGCACAACTCACCCAAACCCGGCGCCAACTGGATGATCTGACGGCTTTGTCCCGAGATCAGGTAAATCCACAATGTTCTGGCGCGAGCCATTATTGACTGCCTTGTTACAGACCCTCAATATGTCGAAGGAAATTGAAGCCTTACAGAAGAATCATGGCCTGGATCTTGCGCTTTTGGAAGAGGTCCGCGAACGCGAAGCCCAACTCCTTGAATCTCTCAAAGAAGCGGAGGTTACTCATAAACTTCAAATTGACGAACTTCGTGCTGCTCACGAGGAAGCAATTAAGCTGAAGGCGCAGGATACGGATAAACTGCTCATCTCTCTGAAGAAAGACCACGAGTCCATAGTCTCTGGACTTCATGATGATCTTGGAGCAAGTACAGCCGCATTAAAGCAGGCGCAAGTTGATCACGAATCAGCCATCACTGAGCTCCAAAAAGATCACGAGAAAAACCTTCAAGCTAAGCTCCAAGAAACGCAAGTTGCTCTCCAAGCTGCA
Organism: Pholiota conissans; assembly: GCA_015484465.1. NCBI lineage: Eukaryota > Fungi > Basidiomycota > Agaricomycetes > Agaricales > Strophariaceae > Pholiota > Pholiota conissans. Next base: position 199,499 of record MU155161.1, read on the forward strand.
CAGGCCGAGCATGAGAAGGCTCTCACAAAGATCCAGACTGAGCATGCGGCTATACTGCGTCAGAAGGAGGAAGAAGGCGCCGCTGCTCTTCAGGTCACGGAGGAAGAGTACTATAACGCCTTGACCAAACTTCGCGGAGATCATGCCGAGGCTATCAAGACGGTTGCAGCTGAGACCAATGCCACAATCGAGAGGCTACGTGAAGAACACGCCGGTGAACTCCGAATGGCAGAAATCGCACGAGACGGTACCCTATCTGAAAGTGAATCCTCTCTTACTGCCGCAATGGCCACTCTGCAGGAGGAGCATATCGCCGCAATTACCAGGAAAGAGGCTGCATTTACCGAGGAGATCGAAAGCTTGAACGCTGGATTCCTTCGGGCGTCTAAAGCGAAGGACGACGATCATGAACTCAAGATTGACAGGCTCAAGCTTGAGCACGAAACTGCAGTTTCGAAGATGAAAAGTGATTGGAGAACTGAAATAGATCGCCTGACCGCCTCTTTGGCTGAAGAGAAGGAAGCTCATGCAAGTGCCGCTCAGAAACTTTCTCAAGAGAAGGAGTCAGCTATTCAATTAGTCCAAGAACAACAAGCTGTCATCCTTCAAGAAATTGAAAAGGGTTACCAGGTCGAACTTTCGTCACTGAAGGAGAAACATGATAAAGCACTTGCAAAACTTGTGGCTAGAAATGAAGAGGATCGCGAATGCGTCCTGCAGTCCCGCGCTGAGGAGGTCGCCAAACTGAAATCTCAGTACGAACACGATGTTTCCGACCTTCATACCAAGGTTGCCACCGCTGAGGCTCAGCGTGAACAAGCGATGTTGGACTCCCAGACCTATCGTCAACAGATTGCGGAGGCTGAAGAGAAGCACAATTCCGTTCTCCAATCGCATACCGAAGACATGCTTATGCTGAAGAGGCAACACGAGGAAGTCATCGCTAAGCTTGATGAAAGTCTGTTTGCTGTTCAAGACATGCATCAACAAGCCCTTGAAGATGCCCGAGCTCAAAACAAGGATATTCTTCTGAAAGAACAAGCTCGGTTGGCTGCCACTCTCGCCGATCTGCAAGAACAACATGCTGAAGAACGGGAAACATTCCGCAAGGATCACGACCTGCTTGTTGAAGAGCTTGAGGCCCACAAGGTTGCGGCTGACGAGTTCACAATGCTGCGTGAACAAGCTCGTCAAACCCATGAAGAAGAGATGAAAGAGAAATCTCAGCTTATCTCTTCCATGGAGCAGGATTTCATCAATCTTGGCAGTGAACGGGACGAGCTCGAAAATGAAGTACGGCAATTGCGTGCTGAGTTGGGTAAGACACGCAGTGAACAGTCCAAACTCATCCAGGAGGCTTCCAAACGCGAGTCTCTGGTCATAGAGCTCGAGCGTCATCGCTCTGTCCTTGCAGAACTTCAAGAGAATTTGCAGAAAGTGAAGGACGAGAAAGACGTTCTGCAAACGGAGAAATATCGTTCGGAGACATTAGTGCGCGAACTCCAGGCTCAACTAGCGCGGAGCGCTTCTCCTCCAAATGGCATACGCTCTCCGGATCGAAACATTGGCTTCCAACGTGGCCAGAATCTCCCAGCTATCAAACTTCCTCCTCCTACTCCCCCTCCGTCTGTGCCGCCACCGCCAGCACCTCGATCAGCAACAGTGCAACACATCAATGGCGACTCAAATCTCAGCACGTCGTCTCAGGGATCTGCCTTCAATTCTTCGATATCATCGAGAGAATCCCAACCTGAATCGCCATCAACTTCAATTGGACACCTGCCACCCATCAATGGTATTGCACCTCTCGACCCCAAGGTCACTGCGAAGATCGAACAGCAGTCTAAACTCATCGATGAACAGGAGGCGATGATTAAAACCCTCAACAAGCAACTAACGCATTGTGAGAGTGACCTCCAGACTCACATGGATTTAGTCACGACATTGGAGACATCGCTAGGCGATTCTGAGAAAAATCGTGCGTAAATTCTATCTGATGATTATGTCATCTCTGACCATTGCTTCTATAAACTAGTCCGAAAAGCACGCATGCAAGCTACTGAAATTGCTCGCGAACGAGATACCTTAAACGTAAAGCTCGAAGCACTCCGCAACGAGCTCTCCGAAGCCAAACGTGAAGTTGTTTCTGTTCGTCGGTCAATAGTCGAGGAGAAGCAATCTCTGGAGCAGCGCCTCGACGAGGAGCGTAAAGCTAAGGAACGAGCTCGTCAACAACTAGATTCTCGGATGGAAGAACTTCAACGAAGAAAGTCTAAATTCGCTTGCCTATAATTCATTTCTGTTCTTTTCTTCTCGCTTAATTGGTATTTGCTATTGTGGTTTTTTCATGACTCTGGACGTATATACCAGATCCGCTCTTTGTATAATTATTTCTTGAGTACTTTGACTATTGTAGATACCCTCCTTATCTTCACTTTGCACTACACGGCCTTTTCTCTAACATCACAAGCATGTGCGTTTGTACATCAGTTCCATTGTGATTTCGTATTACCGGTAATTTGAATGGCACACTATTATCCACGGGTTTACGCACTCCACTGTTACGATCGATTGTCGTTCTATTTAAATGCTGCGCGCGGATGTCCGGTCGGTAGAAAGGTATAAAGCATTCGCAGCTGGAGCGTCGATGTCTGCATCTTCTTCTCTTCTCAACATGGTTAACTACCCAACCGCACCAATAACACTGCCCACGTTCTCCATGCAAGGTAAGGTCTGTAAGAAGTCAATCCAATCCGATTTGGCAAAAATCTGATCTTTTGAAAGGTATGCATGGTCACTGGTGCTGCGAGAGGACTTGGCCTGGAGTTCTGTCGTGCATTTATTCAATCGTACGCAAACCTTTACTGGCCTAACATCATGATAGACGACAATTCCTCACATATTTTGGCAGCGGTTGTACATGCCTTGCGCTCCTTGATCTGAGGGATCTAGACATCGCTACAGCCATAGAGGAGTTGTCTGCATTCGCTACAAGTATGCACCGATTGTTTTCGAATCGTTATCAAAAATTTCAAGAAAATTGAACGATCGTTTCCTAGATGAACTAGCCTTAGATCCCTCCGCATTGAAAATGGTCGGAGTTGCTTGTGATGTTGCGTCAGAAACGTCTGTAAAGCAAGCCTTTGCAACAATCATAGACACCTTCGGACGTGTTGACGCAGTTGTGGCTTCTGCTGGTAATTATTTTAACGACCGTCTTTTCTTGTCTTCTGATAGTCGCCAAAGGAATCGTTGAGAATTATCCTGCCATAGAGTTTGTGATCAGATCATATCGTTCTTTAAAACTCTCAATATCATTCTGTCCAATAGTTATCCTGCGGACCGAGTAAAACTTCTCTTCGACATCAACGTGCATGGAGTATTCTATACTGCCCGGGAAGCTGCTCGCAACATGATTGCTACTGGCGGAGGGTCCATTATTCTCATTTCAAGTATGAGCGCTAATGTGAGTCTGTGTTTGGCTTATCGAGAAAGAGAAAAGATGACCCATGGATACCATGGTAGATTGTCAATATCCCTCAGGTAAAAGATGCCAGAAGCCATGCTTGAATTAGTTCTAACAAGGTGGTCAGCTTCAAACACCTTATAACGCATCGAAAGCTGCTGTCAAGCACATGGCATCCAGTTTGGCAGTAGAGTGGGCAAAACAGAACGTACGGGTGAATTGCCTAAGGTTAGCCCTGCGCTTTCTCTCTGGTATCAATATTAGATTGACTTGCCCGTAGTCCAGGATATATGCTTACGAAGCTCACTGCTGAAATCCTACGAAAGGATCCTGATCTCAAGGTCTTCCCATCCCTTTCTTCAAATCTAACCGGCGTGTTGATTTCTTCGATGTCTCACAGGCAACTTGGGAGGGTTTAACGCCCATGGGAAGGGTCAGTTCTCTTATTTTTGCTCAAATATACTGTCGCTTAAATCGACAACTTGTAGATGGGACAGCCCGAAGATTTGGCAGTGCGTTTCTCTCGTTCGATATTGGCACTTCATTCATTACTCTACGTTTCCGTCGGCAGGGAGCCATTGTATTCTTAGCAAGCGATGCCTCGAAGTTCGTAACTGGATCAGAAATCAGAGTTGATGGTGGATACTGTGCTGTTTGAGAACATCCATTGAGTTTGGCCTCGATCTTTTCCCGTCCCGCACATTTGCTCCGGAAAGTAATAGTGCGTATGCTTCTGCTTTCCTGCCCATGTACAATATATTTCCACCTATATATAGAGTATATAGAGCATATACACTGTACACATACCCTGTTCTTTATGAGCTCAACGAAACAACCTTTGTATCGGTGCGACACTGCAAGTCGCTCCTATCTATGTATCACGTTATCAATTTACGTCATTATTTAATTAAAGGTCGCTCTTTTGGTTCGAGCAGGTTGCATTCTTTCATGTCGACCGCCATTATTCAGCCTCACAGTATGTCGATAGCTTTGGCAGCAAGGTCCCTTCCAACATACGAATTTTCTAAACGAAAACGTTGGGGTGATTTACTTCTGTCCGAACTCGTTGACGATGTTGCCTTCATTCTGTCGCCGAAATACAAGATTCTGTATTGTGGCCCAGCAGTGACGGAATTGCTAGGGTGGAGAAACGTCGATCTTACGGACTTAGAATTTACCAACTTGGTAGACTGTAAGCCAGATTTTTATTTATTTGTTGCATTGACTGTGACAACCATTGCAGTACCAGATCAGGCGCGGTTCCGGATTGCGTTCGACGAGGCAGTATGCACCAATGTTGAATCCGACTTGGCTGTTAGATTGAGAACGAACAATTCTACCACGCAATTTACGAGCATGCCTGCTGAAGTGGTACTCTTTGACATCAAATTTTATCCTCACAATACAGGCAGTGAAGACGTAGGCGGCCCATGCATTATTGCCATGGCTTCACCCTACCCAAGCCGAAATAGCGCAATGTAGGTAAATTTCTCGGCGCTTCATTGCACTACAGTTCACGTCAAAATTTAGGCTGGCGACAGGTCTACAACTGAAAGCAGAAAATGAGCGCCTGCAGCAAAATGTCACGGAACATCGGAATCGCTTTGCAGCCGAAACATCGGTTTTTAAGAACTCACCTACATCCCAAGCAGGTTCCATGTATCCATTACCTTTATCACAGTCAGCGCGATTTTCCTCAAGTGCCTTTGTTACTGGGACGATCCTGCGCAACTCTAATGATCCAACCGGGGCTTTTAGTACTTCAACAATGATGTCAGAGTCGTTTAGTTCGGCAACATCCAATGCCATCGATGGCACCGACTTTGGCAAATCCTTATATGCGCACAATATTGAAGAACAAAGCGATGAAGGGTCGAAGAAGAAAAAGGTAAGCGCTTCTTCGAGCGTTTCCAGGAAATGTGCTGTTGATGCGTACCAATTTTCACAGCTGAAAAGGACACAGAATGTAGAGCAATATGTTTGCAAGATATGCGGACGCACTGACTCCCCGGAGTGGAGAAAGGTATTTTAAGTTGCTCTCAGTTCATTGGAAAATGTCTTAATATAAATACTGGTGTTCAGGGACCTGATGGGCCTAAAACACTCTGCAATGCCTGTGGATTACGTTGGGCAAAGCAAATGCGCAAAGCGGACGATACAAGTAGCGAGTGCCTGAGCTTAGCTATCGCAGCTACAGATCTACAGTAACCTTTTCTAAAGACTTTGAAGATGTCCAAACATTTCCCCAACGTCGTCTATCAGGTTATTTATTTTTTGTTCTATCATCCGGGACTCGTAGGTGATTATGGACTCGGTCATGCAGAGCTAAACCTTCATTCTTATCTTTTCTCATGGGTCTTGTGGATAATAAATCTTATGCTTAGTGGAGATAAATAAGTTTTTCCTAAGCTTTCAATAAGGATCTTCATTCAGGTTCTTGGTACTTATAAGATAGGGGTGCCGCGGGCGTTACTTATATATTATCAAATGACGCGCGCTCGACATAATAAGAAACAACAAATCTTTCTTACGTCTTCCATCGCAGTAGTTGACTGATAGTCCTCTGCAGCCCCTCAAAGTTCGCTCAACCATGCCTGAAGTCTTCAGCTTGGCCCAGGTGCCCATAACATCGCACGCATTCAGCGCGGATCGATCCCGTTCGTCTCCGTATCTCGTCTTATCTGCTGCAACCTTGACACCGTTTTCAATGCAGAGGTCGCTGTCAGCTTGAATAGCAATGAAGCCCAGATCTTCACCCGCCAGGGATCGGAATGGATTCCTACCATAACGTTAGCTGAGGTGGGTTTCTCCTACCGAATACCCATCCCATTATTCTGGTTCAAACGATGAATTCACGCAGCACGACAAATTGATCACCTCGATTGATTGGGCCCCTAACTCCAACCGCATTGTGACTTGCTCGCAGGACAGGAATGCATATGTCTGGCAAGAGCAGGTGGATCCAGAGACAGGAAAGCTCGTTTGGAAACCTACTTTGGTACTCCTGAGGATAAACAGGGCGGCGACCTACGTCAAGTGGAGCCCTAAAGAGGACAAGTTCGCTGTTGCCAGTGGTGCCAGGTAAGTCTCAACGATATATGAAAGAGTGAACACGACTGGGTTAACTTCGTCCATTCAGAGCTATCGCGATTTGTTCATTCGATCCGGAAAACAACTGGTGGGTCGCGAAGCAGCTAAAGAAACCAATTCGGTCGACCGTTCTCTCAGTGGATTGGCATCCCAACAACGTCCTTCTGGCGGCTGGAAGTGCCGATATGAAAGCGCGAGTTCTCTCTGCGTATATTAAGGAAATCGATGACAGGTGACTATTTTCTGTCCTTGAGATATCTACATCCTCTCAAAGGTCCTCGTTGGCTATTAAGACCGGCGCCCACAGTCTGGGGATCAAAGCTTCCTTTCAATACCATTTGTGGCGAATACTCTAGCCCTGCTGGTGGATGGGTTCACGCCGTTGGCTTCTCTCCTTCGGGAGACGTGTTAGCTTTCGCAAGTAAGTGGGACATGTACACATATCGTCGAGGAACAGAAACGAGCCCTATTGTTCAGGTCATGACAGCTCAATCAGCATTGCCTATCCCAACGGCCCACTCATTAATATCCGGATGCCGTCTCTCCCTCTTGTGAGCCTCGTCTGGACCTCCGAAGATTCCATAGTGGCTGCGGGACACGATTGCCGCCCTATCGTCTTCAATGGATCTGAGGCTGGATGGCAGGAAGCTGGAACCTTGGACGACGTAACGGCGCCCAGATCGCCCGAAAGCCGTTCTGGATTTGGAGGCAGCGGAGGTGTTGGGCGCCTCAAGGCCGGCGCGTTTGCGACCTTCCGTGATGCTGATCTCCGTGGGCAGTCGAATGCAGCAGCCACGTCTGCCGATACGAAGCTTCTGACTATTCACCAGAACACTATCACCAACGTCCGTGCGTATGAGTATTCTGGAGCGAACGTTACAAAGGTTAGCACATCAGGGGTGGATGGGATGCTGGTTATTTGGGACGTCGATGCCGTGACTTCTCTCACTGCGCGTCTGGGAGGAGCGCATTTGAGGTAGCTGCATTTGTGTGTCCGAATACATACTAATAGTACAGAATCAAGGGTTATGTCCAAGATAACGCGTTAAAATTACATTTGGTGCCACAATGATATCGGATTAATGTCTGATAGTCAGATCGTTAGAATCGTTGTATCCCCCACTATGCGTTGAAGGCTCAGGCTGGTCGTTGATTACACCCCATACAGAGGCTTTGAACTAATCATAACGCGTATATTAGTTGAGAAGAAGGCTATATGGTATGTGACGCACCAATGTGAGCACCAGGCCCATCTTCTTCTCGAGGATTCGCAGCTTCGCCAGCATCACCTTATCAGGTTCCTCATTGAGCTGACGCGTCTTCTGTGTGACCTGCGTGTGCAAGATGGTTGGTATCACGGTGACTTGCTGAGCCTTTGAGCACATACCGTTCGGACATTATACGCGAGCTTCGCATATTCCCAGAGCGCGGTAGCTTCAAGCTGTGTCAGGCTGGGATGAGACTCGTATGGGTTCACGGTGAGGATGTCAGAAGTAGATGGGTTGGTTGACATCGCATCGAGGGAGGGCGTCCAGGAGAGAGCAACGCGCGACTCTGTGCGCGCGCCACACTATATTTGAGGATTGAGGTTCACACGCTTTTGTCGCGATAGTGAGCGCTCTGTGCTCGATCGAAGGCGCTGTTTGTACATAATCGTGTATGCTGCCAGTAAAGAAACCTCTCAATGGATATTTTCGGATTGCCGATATCCCTGCAAAAAAGTCATTCTTTCCCGCCGCCTGGCGGCGTGCGCATGCGCTCGCCATCTTTGTGCAAATCATTAAAAGACCAAAGGAGCTCTGCCAACATTGAACTGTCACTGCAGGAAGATGCAGGGTCGACCACGAAAGGGTTCACCATGCGGGGGAAAAAATTCAGGTGTAAACCCTCCCTCTCTCGGCCATGTGCTATCGCGCTCTCAAAATGGATATTTCCAAGTCTCGCACCTCTCCAGGTACTCACAAAATCACGAAACTGGTGAGGTGATATCCCAGGACTTTATGGACATACATAGAATATTAGAAAACACTGATGATTTGACCTGTGGAAGTGAAAGGACTTGGGAAAATAGAAGGCGTTGAGATCCTAGATTGCTTTTATGGCGATTTCATATAACAATAAGCGGGAGGTGCTTCCAGGGTGCTTCGATCAGGGCCCTGAGAGCGTTCGCGCGTTTGCCGACACGCTTGGGGAGAGGGTGCGTGGCGGCGGCGGGCTCCTCCAGAGTCTGGACGTGAATTTCTTCGTGATTAGTGGAGATATGGTTTTCTGGCGGATAAATAATTAGTTTCTGGAATGTAAGAGAGAGAAATTCAATGGTAAACGCGGTGAGCGGCTGTATTTATTTAATTGATGTATCATACTTGGATCATGGATGGGAGAACTTTGCGTACATGGACAATTGTCTTTGTGGTTTCCATGGATTCGGGGCAGTCGAGTATGTACTTACTATGCATGTTCGGAGGCATCGATGTCAGGATATGGCAACAGACAATGTAACAATATTGTCGTCAGGCTCGTGGGGATTGAGTGTCATCCTGTCGCGAGTCGGTTCTACTGGCAGCAGGAGGCATCTATCGCGGGCTGATTGAAGAAAGACAGTTCTTGATTTCGGTACGAGAATAGGATGTACGAAGTCCCGACATTAACTAGAGAAGACCTTATGCCGTTCGAAGCACGGGCACCCTATGGGGACACGCTGTAATGGGCTAACTGGGCAGGCAGGCGCAGTGAGCTTGCGGTAAAACGTTGGGGCTCGACTGCCTTCTAAAAGCGCGTCGGAATGAAAGATGGGCTTTTTGGTGGAATACAACATTAGGAAGCGATTGTTAGGGGATGAGGATGATGGAAAAAAGTGCGGTCGATACGGCAATCTAAAAGAGAGAATTTGAAAATTGTCGGTGGCGGTACCGAGTGTGCAGAGGGCGAGGGTGTGGGCGCTACATAGAGGGGCGGAACGGAGATTGGCGGGGATAATGATGCGGGGCAGGTGGTTGCCAGATCTGGGAGATCTGATGGACGAAGACAATAAGAGACGGATATGGTAAGCGGAAAACAATTGACTTGTGACAATAAAAACGAGAGTCGAGGAAACGGATTTGTTCCAGTGCTGCCGCGGGTCTGGCCAATTTATCTACAAGACTGCAAGCCCCGTTCACCAATGCCTTCCTTTCAACCAAGACCCTTTCCTCCCCCGTCCCTCTCTGGCGTCCCCATCGAATACATCACAGACCAGCTCCATAATTTGGCGAATCACTTCTGGGACAAGCCAGACACCGCCGACTGTACCATTAGTCCGTCCACCCATCCTCCCTCTCCAGACCCCGTGTATTGACTTTGCCTCCAGTTGTTCCTTTTCCACACGCTCACGGCATCCCAGAGCTGCCCGCCTTGTCCCAGACTTCCCTAATCGAGCCCTCATTCACCTTTGCCGCCAACTATGAAAACTCGACGCTGCCCCGGAGAGCAACTCAACCTCCGCTGAATGCTGTTCCGCGCATCTCGATGCCTGTGAGCACTCTATATTTTCAATTCAATTAATAATCCTCATCTCAATCCTGCAGCTTCACATTGACTATCTCGCCGCCCATTCGAGTTACCTGCGAGGTCTCTTCAGTGGCGCCCTTCCGCTCAACCTCATGTACTCCGCCGCACCTCCCGTCTCCAGCTCTGGCGTCCCCGCAGATCGTCTGCCCCGCCTCATGCCCTGCTCTCCCGACCACCCTATCCTTTTCCTTCCTGTCCCCGATCCCACCTGCTTCCATCTGCTCATTCACTGGATGTACTTTGGCGATCTTTCCATTATCCAGGACTGTCTCCACCAGGGCCTCATCCAGTGGGACGGCATCGCCCGCAACGTCGAGTATCTTGGACTCAATGCCGAAATCAAAATATTCCTGGGCAACTGGTACCATGCCTGGTTGGACACGGAGAGGGAGGTTGAGAGCTGCAGCGGCGATTCAGACACCATCTACAGCGACTCCGATGAGGATGAGGATATGGAGGAGGACGGCTACTCTACTGTCTCTGATCTCGATGAATTGCCAGAAGCCGACGCGGAAAAGGCGGCCGCGCTCAAGAGCGTGCAACCCTCTTCCGAATCAGAATTGCTTCCTCAAGTCTCACCTTCACCCAGCGCGTAGCTCCTTTCAATTCGACTTTCCTATTCTACCTTTCGTTTTGCTGGGTGACAGCATCATCCTTTTCGTTCGTCTCCTAGGCATCTTAATGGACCTTCGTAAACCCTTACCCTCGCCGCTATCATTATTTTTCCCCCTCCTGACCTCTTTTTTCTTGTTGTTTTCGTTAATCAGGGGTTATATATCACATTCCTTTCGATTCGATTATTTCGCGCGGCCTGCTCTCTGTGGTGGCAATTTCTTTTTCTTTTTGAATCCTCCCCATCCGCAGGAGCGACGCCTGACACCACTCCTTGCTTCGAGACCCTTCTCTCGCTTCTTTATTCCACACACTGTGACTTGTTTTTTTCCCCGCATCCGACAATCGGTGAGTCGCAGGATTCACATCCATCTGTTGTACGATATGCGGTGCGCTCGGAAAAAAACCCCACGTAGTGCTTAGCAGTAAAAGCAAATTTAGTTTGTACAAACAAGTTTATAGTGCGCTTCGAAATTCTTTCTTAGCCCACTGTGTACACCACATTGTATGCTCTGCCACGCAGGAAAGAGAACGCTCTACTTAGAAACGGGAGAAAAAGAGACGCGCTCGTACATCGCTCGATCATCGCACTTCATGCCGCCACAAATAGATCAAATGTCGAAATTATGGGGCTTCGCCCGCCGTACGCCCACCCTTTGCTTATTGTCTTTTGTGTTGCGATGCCAGATGCAAGCTACTTTTCTCAAACACCATGAGGCAACTAGGCAATTGATATGCATGTATGAGAGCCGCGTGTTTACACGACCTCACGACATTTATGATTTCGGAGCGGTCCAGAAAAGGGAAGCGCTAAAAAGAACAAAAGAGCAAGGAACAGGCAGCGACAGCGGACAGGTGGATCCGGAGATAATGCAGGGCTCACAATTGAAATTGGACACCCACCTAGGGTCAGTGACTCTGGTCACGAAAATCGGGGAAAGGTAGCCAAGTGGCGTAAGAGCGTAAATCACCTCCGCTCGAATCGTGTCTGACTCAAATGGAATATGGAGAAAATGGGTAATCAAAACAGGTATGATGATTAGCGCTCCACATGGAAGCTGGTAATTAACGAAAAAGACGGGCAAGAAATATAATATATATAATGTAACGCGCACTTGCACACAAAAAGGGTATCATAGGATCACCCATGGGTATGGCAGGGGAAGCGGTCATCGTTCTTGAGATGTATGGGTGGCTCGATGACTTTTAGACCAGGTACATAGTGTTGTTTCGGCAGCGGCAGCTTGTGCCACAGCTTTGTTATATCTTGCTGTGACGGAATGAAGGGCGCCTGCGGGGAAGAAAATACGAATCAGGATCATGAAACGAAGGGCAGCAAACCCGCCAGAGGAGCTTCAAACATACAAGGTAACCTTTACGGTCCATTTTGTCCCATTCAACTGCTTCCAGCCAGGCGTGCTTTTCTACATCTCTCGCCGAATGACGGCCAAGTCGCTGGGAAGAGTGGGGTGCCAGAAGATAAGATACGACGTCGTTCAAGTTCTTCCCTGCTTTGAAATTTACGGGCCATTGCCATCTGCGAAATAGGATAGCCTTTCTAGTCTCCTCATACGTTTTGCCGCAGAAGGGCTGAAAACCAAGATGAAGTTTTAGAACTACGTCGGAAAAAGCGATATGGCATGGAGGGAAAGGCATACTAAGTTCGATGTCAACATTTCAAACAGTATTACGCCACTTGCCCACCAGTCGACAGCATATGGCTCGTCTTGAGGTTTGGGAGAGACTTCCGGAAAGCATTCAGGCGCCATGTAATAGAGTGTTCCAATTCCTTGCCATTGTGAGATTTTGTTTTCAGCCCACTGGGCCCTACCGAAATCAGTCAGGACGAGATAACCATCCCCGCCTACAAGAATGTTCTCTGGCTTCAGATCACAATGCACTAGCTCGCATCCATGAAGAAACTCGAGAGCGAGCACGATGTTGGCAAAATAAAACTGGGCGTCAGCGACACTCAGCCTGCCATTTTTTGTCCAGGTATCCGCGATAACAGAGCGCAAAGTGCCACCGGGGATGTATTCAAGAGCCATGTATAGGCGTTCTTCGTCATGGAATGCTTGGTAGATTCCTGTTACCCATGGAGACCACGGTAAGTGTACGAGAGCACATTTTTCACCGTTCATCATCTTGTAGTGCTCTTCTACTATCAACTTTGTTTCCTCGTCCATTCCGGGTATGCAGTTAGCTGGGAAATGTCCGCGAGGAGGATAACCCAAAACACTAATGTTGGGATATCGGTAGTCCCTTCTTCGTAGGCTTTTCAAGGCGAATACGGCAGGGATGTCCAAGGGATGCTCCCGGCGATTTACTCTTGCTAAGTAGACTTGGTCATAATATCCCTCACCTAGGATAGAATGACCCGGTAAGACATTATGCCGTTGCAGAGACATTATAACAGACCTAATACCCTGAGACAATCAAGGTCCTTCAAAATCAGAGCCGGTGGACGGCAGTCTTTGGGTATAGGAACATGTCCGGTGGCAGGATCAGTCGTGAACTGCGAAAGGCTCAGTAAGCATGCGGAGGAGGAATGCAGCTGAAGTTTCAAGCTCACCTCTGGAACATTCTTGCTATAGTACAATGGCTTAAATGCCCAACCGTATTCTTCTCCTGTGTACACTTCAAATTGTTGAGGTTCATCGCCCAAGTGCCTCATTGGCCCAACATGAGCGCCTTTAGAACCTCGAGTCCGACGCTGTCCACGAATAACAGGCATAGCAGATATGCAGAGAAAGTATTTGCAGAAGTTCGAGGGGTGATACGAGAACAAATGTTGAGAGCGCTTATGAAGAAAAGCGCTAAGGCTGTGGGCCACTGATCCTTTGTCTCGAGAGTGACGGTGCCACTAGGTGACTTGTTGGCAACAATGACATTCTTTTCTTCTTTTCTTTTCTTCTTTTCTTTCCTTGATGCAGCATGGAGAATTATACGCGTTCGAGAATTAAACGACTTCCCCAGACAAAAAAGCCAGGTAGCCAGGCCAAATGTAATGGCGGGACGCAAGTTGATGCCGCTGCGGCACTTGAAGCTTGAAGCTTGACCACTGATCAGCTATTTTTGAGTTAACGTAAGTTACCGCTGGACAGAAAAGAACCTCCCTCGCCGTTCGTCCCACTCACTCTCGGATTATTAAATCTCGTACAGGCTCCAATCGGTGCTATGCAACGACAGACGACGTTCTTCTGTTCGGATCATTCTCCTCTCAAGCGATAATGAGGAGAGAAACATCACGGCGTGTTTGCTGCTTTGTACACAGTATGTATTTCCGAACCTCCTTCCAAATCCGGTCTTCTTATTGTCGTCTCTTGTGCTCTGCGTGCATGTCCTCTTTCAGGTATTGAAATCCACAGCCACGCATATTGTCTTCATTAAACAGCTTTGGAATATCGGTCATTATAATGGCAAACATTCTTGAGACAGCGCCTCATGATTGGAAATATGTCTCCGAAGGAGGCGCAACAATCGTCTTTTCTTACACAAGGTCGGCACATTCTGATTTCGACGGGATGGTACTGCGATTGCGAAAAATTTCACTGAAGAAATCCGCGACTGAAGGTCCGGATAATGCATGCGGAGAGGAGCCAGATGATCCAACAATCGAGTATCAAACCAAGTGCATGCAAGGCCTGATTCCACCCGAACACCTTCCTCGATTGCAAACGGTCCATTTGGACAGATCGTGGCTAGAAGAACTCTCCAGATTGCACAACTCCACTCGGCCAGAGAACAGACGGGCAAAAGATGAGATCGATCTGAAAAGAAAGAAGGGTGTCCTGGCTACAGATCTCGTTGGTGGAAATTGGTTAGCAGTCGAAATCAAAGTAGGTTTTCATTTGCCACGATTCGTTATGTATCCTAAATCTTAACACCAGACATTTCTTAGCCAAAGTGGGCATTTTTGCCATCACCAATTCACCTCTCCGAAGAAACCAGGTCCATCAAAACACAAACCTGTCGTTTTTGCATGCATTCCCATCTCAGAGCTCGTGGAAGCCAAGAAGAAATTACGAATTATTGTCCACTCGACTTGTTCTCTGGTGACAAAACTCGAATTCTCAAGGCGATCCACGACTTGTGGGATGCATGGGTCGCTAGCAACGCAACGGTAAATAACCTCAAAATATTTGCTCGAGGGAAGTTCGTAACTCCTTCTGAAGTTAGTCTTAAGTCGTTCTTCTAACTCTCCCCTTCTATGTCGATTAATGTGTCACATATTAGGCTCATGTAATGTTATCAGAGAACGAGGCCGCCGGCGAAGAATTTAGTGTTATTCGAGATGCTTTTGCTTCTGCCTTGGTCGAACCATTGCTCCGTACTCCCGTTCTTCACATACTGTCGGACCTACAGCGCGATTTAGATGCTCTTGACATTGAAGGCCTGTCCAGACTATGGCGTTTGACAGAATCGTCTGCAATACTCAATCAGACAAATCCCTCGCAAGCTTCCGAGTCGGTACCAACTTCGACCCCCCTTGGTGTCACCTCGCGTTGTATCCAAGCCCCAGATCCCACTATCTCTGATTGGATCGACTTTGTCCACAATTATAGCTCTCCTGACAAGCCAACGCTTGACCATTCCAATCCATCTCCGGACCACTTGCGCTATTATATCCTAGCATATCTGCTTTCTGCAACTTTCAAGGATTGTTCTGTCATCGTCAAACTTGACTTCTTGCAAAGTTGTACAACTGCTTCGAATGTAACACCAAACTCTGTCACGGTCATCGATCTGGACCCGAAGAAAGTTGACAAACTGAAAGATTGGGAGAAGTTAGATCAGGAAATTGTGCGTACTTATGCCTCTGCTAACAAGAAGACTTGCATCGATGCCTGGAAAAGCCCGAACACCACTTGATATTCGCTTCATTGCATCTTTATTCTTGTACAGAGGCTCGATAAATACTGTCCCATTTCGAATGGTTCGGCCAGGGGTGGGACATGGGACAACTTGGCCGAAAAATAAATGTTGGCCAGCCGGATTGGGACTTGGGACATGGCCAAAATTTCGGCCAAAATTTCGGCCAATTCAAGGGCCTGTTCGGATTTTCGGAGTGTCGAGCTGCAGTGCTCACTGGTTACTAAAGAGCCTTGGTACGGTCAATTAAGATGTAACAATATCAGCAAGGCAGACTGACTTGATCAATAACAAGTCCTTATGGGCTAAATTCTAATTTATGAGCAGTACTATAGCTACAGGAGGGCAAAAAACTGGTTCAAACATTACACTGAATAATGACAACTCATCACCATCGAACTAGCCATGTCGAACCTTCCTCCCGAGATTCAGC